>LR812527.1:56822240-57342240 GCA_903798195.1 Danio kyathit
ATCTAGTAAAATATTATATATAATATACTGTCATCATGGCAAAGATAAAATAAATCAGTTATTAGAAATGTTTTTATTATTAAATTAAAACTATTATGTTTAGAAATGTGTTGAAAAAATCTTCTCTCCATCAAACAGAAATTGGGGAAAAAATAAACAGGGGGACTAATAATTCAGGAGGGCTAATAATTCTGACTTCAACTGTCTATTTGTGCAATGAAAATAACCTATTCTTTGCACTAAGAGTTAAATTACTGAAACTACACACAAAAGTCTGAGAACAATATATAAGAACAATGAATACCATACAGATTGTTGGGATGATACATGGCACGTTGTTTTTAGCATACCTTTTTCTAAGTTATTACAGTGGTTTAATTCAGTAGTGGATCCCAGGGATTTTATTTGTAGGTCACAAATCATATTGACAATCATTAAGGTGCACAATTCCGGCATCTCAAATCATCCTGAAGATCCTGATCACAAGTTTTTCTTCAAAATCAAATACTACGACATTCAGTTCTATGTTTCCCATCAACCTGTTACACTCATAATATAATATTCTCAAAGATATAAGGCTTCTGGACCTGACTGTATATAAAGGAATTACCCTCAGGAACCCTAGATCAATGTTAACACCATCAGCAGATTTCCCACATGCTATGTCAACACTGGAGCCTACACAAGATCTCCCATTGTGCGGAATAAATGTAAGTGCCATGTCCATGATTTAGACAGCATGTTGAAACCTAAATGCACCATTGAAACGTTAAGACTGCTGGAGTCGGAAATATGTCATGATAGATGGCTTTTTATTTCATATTTGAAATGACATTTTTCAAGGCATGACTACGGCGCCAACTCTTGTCTACTTTGCAGGTTGTTCTGATCACGAAATGCCTGCTTTCTTACATGTAAATCTATCAATCATGTTTTTACATGTTGTTAAAGGGCAGCGAAAACATAATCTAGATGATAGTACCATTCAGGCTTTACATCACATTTTATAGAGCATTCAGTTTGACACACAAGTCAAGCCATGTTATGTGGCTTATGAGCTGTTTAGATCAAACATAATAAAGATAATGATAAACACCTCATTCTAAAAATTGTTCTGAATGAAAAATGGCAGCTAAAATTATTAAAGATGTAGAGAAATAATAATGTAGGGGAGAAAAAAAATCCAGCTAATTAACATCAAAACACTTGCAGACAGACAGAAACCATTGCAATATAAAGGGCTCACGTAATCGAAAGCTGCAGATGACATTGTGGAGAAGCTGCTAGATGTTAAGCCCTCTTTCTAAAGATTATTTAAGGACAATGACTATCTTGAGAACAATTAGTTATACCTGTCACGGTTGCAGGCTGTGCGCACTTTCTGGTGTGTCTCTGTTATTGTCACTAGTGATGGGAAGTTTGGCTCTTTTCAAAGATTCGGCTCTTATGGCTCGGCTCCCTTAAAAGAGCCGGCTCTGACGGCTCCCAAATGGCTCTCTATTTAGTATCACTCAGAGCCTTCTGTTTTAGCCCAATTTATCAATTGTGAATGTTTTGTGTATGTAAGTAACTTTTTAATTCCTTATTTTTCATAAAAAATACACAGTTATTTAACATTTTAATAAAACTTTAATTGAACAATTGAACACAATGGCAGTAAAGCTGCGGTCACACTGGATTTTTCTCCCCATAGACTTCCATTCATACGCACGCGAATGAATCAGACTGGAAATGCAGGGTCATGCATCAAAGTTTCACTGGTCGCTGCGGTTCAAAAATTCAAGCTTGGTGAACTCTGACCTGCGAAATCGCATTACTTGACTGCGTGAGACCAATCCAGGATCAAAACATGACCTCTCTGAACAGAAATGTAAAACATGGAGCAATCGCTCGCTTTTTTAATGTCTAATCATCTTGTTTAATCCCGCCCCTTTTCGCAGCGTTGTACAACAGAATTTCGCAAGCTCAAACTCAAGTGTGACAGCAGCTTTATATTACACATATCTGTGCATGTTTGTTGTTGACCGTGCTCTAACAGATATTTTTTATTTTACAAATTCTGCACTCAGCTTTGCAGCCTCCAACATCATTGAAATGCAGCCAGATGCTGCTTTTTTTTTTTCACTCATATTTTCACTTTCTCCCAATGGACTCGCATTTAATGCCGTCTCCCCCGCCTCTCTCTGTCGCTCTGTGTACCTGGCCTGTACCACTACACTCGCTATCTTTAAAGCACGCGCCCCTTTCCTTCTTTCACATAATGGTACGATTAGTGGGTCCTCCCATGTGATTAGCCGCATGGTTGTTCCCAAATGAAGCCCCACCCCTACTTACGGCAGAAGATTTGGCTCTCCCTGACGGGAGTCGGCTCTTTTCGTTAGCTACAAAGAATCGGCTCTTAGAGCCGGCTCGTTCACGAACGACACATCACTAATTGTCACGTGGTTTTGTTTTGTCATTCATGTGCGCTGTAGTAGCGTTCTGTTTTGATCACGTGTTTGTTGATCAGCTGTGTTGATCATTCGTGTCAGCTGAGTCTAATTATCTCTTCTATATATGTGCTTGGTGTTCTTTTGTACCTTGTCAGTTCGTTATTGCTCATTGTTCTCTGTGTCTTATTAGGACGCTCGCTATTTGTTTGGTTCTGCCAGCCGTCCCGAAAATCTTACAGATCTGGACTTCTCTGCTTGCCTGTCAGCTCCGCACTATTTTTCTGTTTTGTTCAATTATTTTTTATCCGTTTTGTCACCGGTCAATAAAGACCTTTACATCTGGATACTTATTGTTCTTATTTTTTAAGGAGCGTTACAATACTGTTGGAGAGAATGATAAAATGTTACATGTAAGCTATGCAAGCCAGGCTAGCAGATTGAAGTATAAATAAAAGTACCTTAGGTATAGTGTTGTGTTGCCTCCTTTAAAAATGCTTGGGAAAAAAAGAAGTTGCTATTTTATTCCACTACAATGATAACAATTTGTGAAAAATTTGATTAGATTACACGAGCTGGATTCACTGGTCAGATGCGCTAGAAACATAACACACTGAGGACATCTGCTGGTTACAAGAAGGTAATGCAAAAAGAAAAGCATAAACTAAATATAAACAGATAGTTATTGTTTGCTGGTGTGGACACAAATATACTTGGATATTGTGTGATACTAGTGTGAACAGCCCTTTTCATTGGTTTTATTCCCTCCCAATAGTAAAGGATTATGATTTCTATGATAATCTATAGCTGGTTTCCTTCACCTAGTGTTAATGTACATTTTGAAGTATAAATGAGTGATGGAAATGGCACATTTCTAATGAAAATTCCTTCATTTGCAACAAGTGTTTTAAAACTCGCTTGAGGTGGGTTTTGGCGAAAAAATGTTCATGCGATTTATGGAGAGATGGAAACAAATTTGCTGAATAAACTCTGACACGGCAAACATTATACCATACGTGACCTGACTAATCAGTAGAATTTGTGCACGCGTAAATCTGCAGATTTTTTAGCCCATCATGAATCTGTTTTTTTTACTTATGTAAATGTGTGTAAATATATATTCATTCAGTTTCACCCAGAGGAAACCCACGCCAACAGGGGGAGAACATGCAAACTTCACACAGAAATGCCAACTGACCCAGCCTAGGCTCGAACTAGTGACCTTCTTGCTGTGAGGTGATTGTGCTACCCACTGTGCCACCGTGCTGCCCCAGTTTTTATGCTATATAACTTGTATGCAAACGTTTAGTGCAGTTTGTAAAGTAATATTTTATGTCTTTTAGTAGATATATGAAAGACTTGCTTTACCAAACATTCTAATTAGATTTGCATTGTAAACCTTATATAAAAGTAAAAAAAAATTATAATTTTTTTTATTTCATGTTTTAGTTACTATACTCCTAAAATCATTTGGCACAAATCCGGAGAATTTGTACATAATTTTAAGCAAAAATAGCAAAAAAAAAAAGTCTGCTAATCAGCAAAGAGCATAGAATCACCAAGAGGCGACACTCTATTGCAGTTTAGTAAACAGCCACTAGATGCCGCTAGTGTCACGTGGCGGCCATTTTGGAATGAAAATTCCAATAGAACAACAGCACAGATAATGCCTAGTTCACACTACAGGATTTTAAGCATCGGCAGATCGCTGTGCAGTTCACACTACATGACTTGATTTTGTGTCTTTTAATCTCTGTGGTGTTCACACTACGCGACCCTACGTAAATGATCCACAAGAGGGGGGTCACACACTGCATGATCTGACAACAACTTGTTCGCCAACAGCTCAGTCAAGCTACCAAACCACAGCCAATGAAATTTTGAGGGAGGAGTCGTCAGAAAAAGCTGAACACTATTGGCTGCTTGTGTGCTGATTACATCACTTACAGCGTTTCAAGCTTTCAAGGGAGCATTTAAAAACATCATCATCAGCTGATGCATCAGCGGATCATCTGCAAAGCTCAAGTGGAAAGATACACCGAGAGTTTTTAATTTTTGTAATTTTATAACTCTTTGAAATAAAACTAACATATCGATAACACTCTGACAGTTTCTAAATATCTGTGTATGTCTTTCTAACACTGTTATTTGTAACACTGTAACACTTTCTAACACTGTTAAATGTAGTCTACATTTAATTACCATATTGGTTAAAATGACTGTGACTTTAAATATGCATGCATTTTTTGCCTAGCAACTTCCTGCTAAAATAAACAAAACTTTCTGATAGCAAAAACATAAATTTACTTCAGATATATCTTTCAGAACAGCATATTCTGTGCCGCGAAATAGCTCCTGTTAGAAAGTGAAAATGAAAGCGAGGCTCAGACCTTTGCATGTTCTGGTATCTTAACTACATATTTATAGGCTGTATTACCAAAAAAGATAATATTTTAAGGGTAATGCTGTCATAAGATATGATGACAGACATTCAAAGCTTAATTTAATATCGCAATAGAAGTTTTGAATGTAAATATGATGTGAGAAAGGTCAGAATGACCATTATGGTAATTCTAATAGTTTCAAAATTCTAGTTCCACTGTTAATATAGCCTACTCCGGTGTCCGTGTTAACACCGAATGAAGCGAGCGCATCGATGCCCATTCTAGCCAATCACAGACCTTTCTGTTCAGCTCCTGAACACACAGCCATTCAGCTCATGCTGCTATGCTCTCTCATTGGCTGCAGCTCGTCACTACATCTGACCACACGTGGGGTCGAGTCAGCCGACTGCTCTGGAATATTTAGCATGCTAAATATTGGATTTTCGTCTGCGAGGTGTCGGCGACGCTTCAGCGAGCCTCTTTGACGCGTTGTTCAGTAGTTCACACATAAAGACTGCCGAGCGCCGTGCACCCGCAGATTTTTCCCCGATCACAGCCCGATCTGTCGGCGAGCTCATTAACTTCCAAATCTGGCTCAAATCAGGCTTAAAATCCTGTAGTGTGAACTAGGCATAACTAACGTTAGACAGAATGAGTTAAAATATTGAGTTAAATAGGAGTTAAAATATTATATATTCATACACCCCCATTGAAAAGCAACATTTTAATGGAGTTAACTTGATAATAAAGGTTCAGCGGCGGAACCACGCCTCACTTTGTCTCTAACCAATCACCTACTCCCTTAAACTTATGTAAGGAAGACCATCCCTCTAGCACTGTTCTTCTCTTTCTTTTGAACCCACCCTCCGTCCCCCTATTTCCTTGTATCCCTTTCACAATCCTATAACCCTCTTCACTCCTACATGTAGGTTGAATCGGGGGGGCCAACCACTCTGCCAAAATACTACAGAGACAGTACCCCCACTCTGAGTCTCCAGGCATAGTCGGACGCCCGATCAACCTACCCACCTATTCACCAGTCATCCTCTTACTCCCCTTCCCCTTCATCCCACTGTTCTCTTACTATCTCCTTAATTCCTACAGTAAAGTCTAGCTGAAAGTGTGGCTTGGTCCATGATGGTGAACATAATATTTTAATGAAAAGAAAACAATTTCCAAAATGTTGACAAGACAAATTTTAATACAATATGTTTAGCTTATGACATGAAAGTAATGTTAACAACTTAAATTACTAATTTTTTTTTAATTTTACTTAAATTAGGGTGATGCAAAAATGAGTATACCTCACATGAAAAACGACTTTATCTAGTATAGCCATGATTTTTAATGACAGCACCAAGACTTCTAGGCATGGAATGAACAAGTTGGCTTCATTTTGCAACATATACCTTTTCCATTCTTCAAAAATTACCCAAAAGCTCAGAGAGATGCTCAACTTAATGTTTCTTCAGAACTCCCCATATGTGTTTAATTGGATTTAGATTAGAAGACATATAATGTACTAACATAGGTGCGTGTGTGTGTGTGAATATATGATGAATTTTTTTCTGTCAGAATTCAATCATTTTGGACAAAGTGGCTTTTTACATAAGCTTGAATAGTTTTTCTTTAACAGACACCACTGGAAAAAAAATACTATATACTATTATAACATATAATACTGAAACAAAAAGTGTACTGTCAGTCTGTCAACATCCCATTTTGAAAGTTATGTTAATTTAATTTATTTAATTTATATCATCATTGTGCATAAACTGTTAAATTAAAGTAGTTTAAAGTAATTTCACCTAAAAGTGACAGTTCCAAAAAAAAAAAAACAAGTATGGTTAAAATATAAACATTAAGTCTGTAAAATAAACTATTAAAATGCTGATGACTGTGATAGTAAGTGTTGTATTGTCATCTTTCAGCTGTCTTAAATGCGCTTTTAAAATAAATAAATAAAAAACAATGCAGCTGCTTGCCATCGCAACCACAATAAGATCCAATGGACGGCCGATAGCTTTCACTCCAAAATGGCGGAATCGCGGGGCTGTTGCTGGGGGCTGCTGTTGCAATGGAACCTTCTATTGAGTGTTGCCTCTTGGTGATTCTAAGCTCTTTGTAATCAGCTATCTCTGTTATGTTTGCCTTGTTTACTGTTGGTTTCTAGGTTATCAATACTACAGTCAGCCACTCTAACAATTTGATGCAAATTACATTACATTTGGGATTTCTTTCTTTCTTTCTTTTTTGCAAATCTTGGAAAAGATTTGCTTCATGTTAGAATAAAACCACAGCTTATGATGGCATTTTGTGGCAGTTTGAATGCATTCAACCACATTAGCATTTACACTAAGAAAGCAAACTGATCAAATGTGTTTACAATAAGACAAGCTTATTGTATTTGACCCTGTTCATATGTGACCTGTATTTGTAAAGTACCATTTGTAAACGGGGCCCTCGGAATATAGTTGAAGAGAAAGCAAAAAATAAAAGGCCGGAAATGTGTGTGTTATAATGTTCTGCAAGGATGAATTATTTTTCCTAGCCAAAACCCAGAAAATGAGTTAGCATAATATCATTTCCACATTTTTGGTAAAAATGCCAGAAATAAGGTCTGTGGTGAACTCAACATGATTTCATGTATGACTCTACAATATAAAAGACACCAATAATGTCTTTGTTTGATATCTTTAAATCTATAGCCTACCTTAAAATATGTGGTGCCTAACAAGTGGCTTAATGCGACTACATACAGTTGAAACCAGAAGTTTACATACACTGTATAAAAAGGCACATAACCATTAAAAAAAAAAAGGCAGATGTTAATGTGATTAAACTTTTTCTCTTTTAGGTAAGTTAGGATTATCAAATTTATTTATTTTTTGTTATGCTTAATAGCAGAATAACGAGAGGGATATTTTTTGAGGAATTGGTTTAACTTTTCTTGAAAGTCAAGTTTACATACAATAAGATTATTATGCCTCTGAAAAAGCTCAGATGATGGTGTCAAGGTTAACATGAGAAAATCAACAAGCCAGAATCAACAAAAAAGCCACATTACAATTTGTTAAATTACTCTGGGGGGAAAAAAAGACAAATTTTGACATGTCCTGTGGTCTGATGGAACTAAGATTAAACTGTTTGGCCATAATGACCAGTGTTACATTTTTGGATGACAAAGGGGAAAGCTTACAAGCTTAGGAACACCATCCCAACTGTGAAGTATGGGGGCGGCAGCATCATGTTGTGGTGCTGTTTTGCTGCAGGAGGGACTGCTCCACTTCATAGCATAGATGGCATCATGAAGAAAGAACATTATGTAGAAATACTGAAGCAACATCTCAAGACATCAGCCAGGAAATTAAAACTTGGCCACAAATGGATCTTCCAAACAGACCATGACCCTAAGCATACTGCCAAATTAGTTAAAATGTGCTTTAAGGACAACAGAGTGAATGTTTTGGAGTGGCCATCACAAAGCCCTGACTTCAATCCTATAGAAAATTTGTGGGCAGAGTTGAAAAAGCTTGTGCGAGCAAGACAGCCTACAAATCTGACTCAGTTACACCAACTCTGTCAGGAGGAATGGGCCAAAATTCCTTCAAACTATTGTGAGAAGCTTGTGGAAGGATACCCAAAACATTTGACCAAAGTTATACAGTTTAAAAACAAAGTTAAAAAAATACCAAGGAAATGTATGTAAACTACTAACCAACACTTAAAATTTATATTTTATAAACGGCTTCTATTTTATTTGCAGCTGAACAACAGAAAACTGACAATGATCACCTCAGGTACACCTCATGTGTTAAATGATAATAATGTGAGTTTGAATGCCATTTTACATGACATCTATTGCCATACTACTGAAAGCAGCAGCAGATAGTTCACCTCAGATCTTGAAAATAAAATAAACCGTTTAAAATTGAACTTAAGATCTGTGACTCAGTGCAAAGCAACACATATCAGCGATTCAGCATGTACATTTAATAATGTTAAAGAGGTTTAATATGCATTAATTAGATTATAAACCTTACAATTTTGTTGGAGTGCAGTGAGTGCACTATTCTGTGCTCCTGAATGGCTGTATTTAAATTTCTGTTGTGTTTCATCTGGTGCAAACAGCTCAATTGCTTATCACTGCAAATCTCATCACATAGCTTGTTGTTAGGACATGAGGTTACAATGTAACCTGCTCACCTAATGTTTAAGTTTGTAATATTTATATTATTTGCTATTTAATAACCACCTCATGTGGAACTCTGAATTTGCATCTCATTTCGGAGGCTGCTACTGTTCAACGTAAGTCACATTTTGGTCACGGATGCAGAAAGCCTTTCTGGCTGAATGAATGAAATGCTCTGTTTTCCACCAAGGCAACCCGGGTGCTAAAATATAGTTGGCTAAACTGGCATTGCTCAGGTTAAAAGCCCAAAACAAAGACAGACGTTCCTGCATGGAAAGCACATTTTCAAAGCAGAATATCTGACTTCAGCATTGTTTTCCAGATAAACAAGAATGTTCACTTGCATGTTTCTTAAATATCTGCAAACATATTACGGTATCAATGTTGCCAGACGTACGATAATTATTGTATTTGTACGATAATTTCGACCTCTGTACGATGTACGATCAATAATGTAAAAAATTCTATAATGTACGATAATTTCAGAATTTTATGGCATTTAAAATGAGTTTCATTGTAATCTTAGGGCTTCTATACTTATTGATAGCTGCATCTTGTGTCTGATGTCTGTGAGGAGAAGGTGGAGTTAGACACGTTTTCTATCCAATGACTAGTTTCTATCTTATCTTACGTTACATCCTCTCAGCCAATCAACATGGAGAATAGCTCTCTCTCACGAGTTAACATTCCTGTTGCACGCGGCCGTGGTTCAGTCAGTCGTTTTCAGGTTGAGGTCGGTCAAGTTTTAAAAAGTAGCGCTGAAAAGGAAGATGAGAAGAACAGGAGAGTTTGCCCTTGATGTTCTCGCTTTTCCCCCATTCAAATGCATCATGCAAACGTGTTTTTCCAAAGTTAATCTCATCAAAACAAAACCACGAGATCGGCTCATTACAGATCCTCTGGATGGGCTCGTGCACACCCTCAGACTGTTAAAAATTCGGGAGGGTGCAGTGCTTTCAAGCCAACCAGTACTATGTTACGCTCCATGTAGGCATCATATTTATAGAGGTAAAGTTGGTTTTATATTCGCACATTCGTTCATTTAGAAGTCTCTATATTGTTTACCATGTTACTTTGAATATTCGATCGAAATTAGCATGCAAGTATGACTTCAAAACAACATTAACACTGTTTATTTGACTGTGAACAATATTGGACTTTGATAGTCATTGGCTGCTAATATGATTTTGCTATTTAGAGTTTGCAAATAATATGAAATTATATTATTAAGGCGAAAGTCCGAATGTGCGAATATAAAACCAACTTTACCTCTATATCATATTTGTACCGCAAAATGAATCCCTCAACATCTGGCAACACACGCAGGTTTTCAATGAACCTTCACACTAAGGTACGCCTATGTTCTTTTTTTTTTTTTTTTTAACTTATTGTGGTAATTTTCAGGTTGTGTCAACTCTATTTGTCTATATAATAGCTGTATACTCTCCGTTTGACTCTTGTACGATAATTTTCCTCCAAATACGATAATTTTGAGGTTCTGGTACGATACTTTCACATTTCCAATCTGGCAACACTGTACGGTATTTTTATGCTTTAGAGTCAAAAACTTACATACAGCACCTTTAATTCTGTATGTTCATTTTTTTTACTATATATTTTTCACCCTCAGATTTCAGATTCAACAAGTTGAACCATACAATATATGGGAAGCTTACTTTTTCAGTTTTTAGATTATGTATAAATCTAAGCTTCCAAAAAATGACCCTGGTCTTGTCGGGTCACATATCTTTTCCAGGTTCTATGAAAGGAAGAAGTACTGTATGCGGTTTTGAAGGCAAAATGCTCTAACTTGGTACAGGAAAAGTTTAAATTAATAAAAAAAACAAAACAATAAAATAATTATTTCACAGAAAACTTCATCTAAAATTTCAAACTCTGTGATTTCATTTCTTTTACATTTTTTTTTGTATCCACCTGGTGTGTTTTATAGAATATGTATGGGGGGAAAAAATGCTGTCGAAGAATCAGACTGGGGCTTTTCATTTTCTTGTTTTTCAGTATTCATTTGCAGTTCACCTCAGGCGGTCAGTAATAGTACCGTCAGCATGCCGTCTGAGACTGAGACGTAACAGATTTCAGAGTGATGTTTTAAAACTAATGAGCACTCAACATGAAAGGCTCGTAATGAATTAAGACGTTTTTAGGGAGTGCTGCATAACACTTTAAGCCATTTCCTTATTATTAGTTGGTTTAATCATCCCTCCTGAAGCTTTCAAAAAAGTAATGTTCTCATCCAGTGCCTAAATTCTGCTAGATTAACAGCTCTATGAAAACACTGTAAGCGATCCTCTTTGCTTAATCCAGATTTCACTCACTTTTTGTTGTTGAGCTGCTGGAAAATATTCAGGATTCTCTGGGGTTGGAGAGAGACACAAGCTTTGAAATTTCTGCTGTTGTAACGTGAGGTAAAACAAAGTCCAATGTGACCATGTTTACCCCACGTTCAGTGCTTTTGTTGGACTGCAAAACAAAGTGAAGCATTATTATTCTTATTATTATCTTGTGATTTCAAACGGCATTTATAATGGAACTGGAAAACATTGCTCACCATCTCATCTATCCATGTTTTGGTCTTGGGTGTTGGTATGTCCAGATGATCCTTTTCTCTGTTCCTTTCAATTACAGTCCAACATGAGCAATGGAAACATTCTCCTGTTAAATTTGCTTCGATGAGACAACCGCTTGAAAGATGGACACCTATAAATGCTGTGAAAATACCTTTCAGCACCATTCTGGATTTTCACACGGCATAAAATGATTTACCTAATGCACATCCATCTGGAGTTGCTGAGCAACATACACATGCTACAATCACAAGCCATTTGCGATGGGAAAACTTTCCAGGAGTGGTTCTATGAAAACATTTCCATTTTAGCGAGATGCAGGCGTAATCCCGTTAGCCTCTGAACAAACACACAGACTGGATCTGCATTAGGACCTTGTTGAATGTCTCAGCAATGAAGATTTTCTTCTGCTGGCTAGTGGTTTCTTTTTTTTCTTGGCCTGACAACATTTGAACTTTTTTTTCAATTCATCTTTATTTCTATAGCACATTTACAATGTTAATTGTGTCAAAGCAGCTGAACATAGAAGTTCTAGTAAACTGAAACTGTCAGTCCAGTTTTTAGAGTTGAAGTTCAGTGTAGTTTAGTTTTCGCTGCTGAAAGTCCAAAAAGCAAATTCATTGAGCAGCTCCACAAATCCCACAAACCAAGCAAGCCAGTGGCGAGCAAGCAAAACTAACCCTCACAGGAAACCTGTGGCAAAATTAGATTTTCAAAAAACTTTGTTAGGTAAGTATTTTAAGTGTTATGAATTACAGGGACACAAGGTGTGACCCTGTAAACCACCTTAAAAGAGTACAACTAAAGGCTAGCTCACACTGTGCGATTTATTTTATTTTTATTTTTACATTTTGTTTTTGTAATCTTGAACGATTGTAGCATGTCAGACTGCACGAACATTCAATTCAATTCGCCTTTATTTGTATAGTGCTTTTACAATGTAGATTGTGTCAAAGCAGCTTCAAATAGATTATAGTGAACTGAAGCAGTGTCAGTTCAGTTTTCAGTGTTTAAGTTCAGTTCAGTTTAGCTCAGTTCAGTGTGGTTTAATGATCACTACTGAGAGTCCAAACACTGAATAGCAAATCCATCGATACGAAGCTATACAGATCCCAAACCATGCAAGCCAGTGGCGACAGCGGCGAGGAAAAAACTTCACCAACTGGCGAAAGTGAAGAATTAAACCTTGAGAGAAACCTGGCTCAGTTGGGCACAACCATTTCTCATATGGCCAAACGTCTTGTGCAGAGCTGCAGTCTAAGCGCCGGAGGCTGGAGAACGCTGGACCTCAGCGAAGACTCGGCTGTCCCTGGAGCGTCACAGGAATCAGTCTCATGCTCTCCACTCCTCCATGACCACCACAGCAGCTGCTCAGGAAAGGCATGGTCTAGGATTCTGGAAACCTTGGGATCATCTCGTCGCTGGTCTTGGATCGAATGAGTGGTGCTGCATAGTCTCTGAGGGCCTCGGGATGAGTATCCCCAGGTGGAAATGGAGAATAAAGAGAAAAATTAGCGTAGCTGCTGTTCATAGTGTATATAAACAAGATGCGTGGAGCATTGAGTGTATGCGTTACTAAAAAGATAGGTCTTTAATCTAGTTTTGAACTGCGAGAGTGTGTTTGAACCTCGGGCACCTCTGAACATGGCTCCCATGTCACATTGTAAGATCTCAGCTGTCATAAAGTCAGACTGAACGATGCGCCAAACACAATGCCCCCGGAGTTTTACATCATTCACCCGCGACACTTTCACTATCCTGTGTTCTGAAATGATTCCTCACAGCAAACGCAAACAATCTGTAGTGGCAAGTTTGCACACAGCGTGTCTCAATAATAAAAACAGGAAGAAAAAAACTGTTTTGACATTTTCCCACGGTCGTGTGAATTGTCGCATGGATTGCGTCATCAAATTCTGAGCTCCTATTGGTTCTTGGATTGACGCGCATCGCAGCTGTTGTCACACTGCAGGAAAGTGTCTAAAATCTTCTGACACTGCCAGAACTTCATCTGAGGAAAAATCTGATCACAACGGGCACTAAGTTGCTCTCTGTGAACATGTCAAACCAACCATCAAAGATCACAGATTTTAGCCCAGGATTTCAGGAATCTTTTAGGATTTACCAAATTTGTCTCAGATGACAAAATCGTGGCTGAAATCTCACAGTGTGAGCAGGGCTTCAGTCATACCCATGTCATTTTTCAACTTTGTGTCCCTGTGAACCACATATACCAGTACGCACACACAGAAAGGTATATTTTATTTTAAATACACTATAAAACAAACCAGCCCTCTTCAAGTTTAATTGCTGCCTTAAAGTTTTAAGGGCAACTTGGCGTTAAGTGCATTGCACTTTATGTGACATACTGAATGTATAACCATAAAGAAATGATGCAGAAAACAGAATGCTGAAAAATACTAAAATGTTAAACTGAAATACACATTTATTTTAATGTTATCAAATGCATTACATGGGTGGCACGGTGGCTCAGTGGTTAGCAATGTCACCTCACAGCAAGAAGGTCGCTGGTTCGAGTTCCGGCTGGGCTAGTGGGCATTTCATTGGGGCGTTTGCATGGTCTTCCCATGTTCATGTGGAGTTTCCTCCAGGTGCTCCGGTTTCCCCCACAATCCAAAGATGTGCGCTATAAGTAAATTGGATGAACTAAATTGGTTATAGTGTATGAGTGTGTGTGTAAATGAGCGTGTGTATGGGGGTTTCCAGTACTGGGTTGTGGCTGGAAGGGCATCCGCTGCATAAAACATATGCTGGAATAGTTGGTGGCCCATTCCGCTGATGACAGGGTTCGAATCCGGCAATAAAAAAAACGGTTCCAGAAAGCAGCTAAAACAAAAGACAAAAAATAAAAAGTAAAATAGGGTGAGAATGTGGTAAGATCTGAAAATGTGGTAACAATCAGGTGGCCGTAAGGGCTTTTCTTTTCCTGGATTGCTTTTAAAAACACTGTCGGTTGGGTTTATAGAAGGGGATGGGTGGGTGGATAGTCAGTCAGTCAGCCATTCAGTCAGTCAGTCGACAGCAGCCTCTGGTGGATTTACACGAGAACAGCAGGCGCAAATGGCACTCGCAAGAAAAAACAAAGAAAACAAAAACTGCAAAACAAATTAACTCCTGGGACATATTTGGTGCTCTCCATAAATGTATATAGGAGTATGTACCAATAATGTGCCTTTTATAATTTTTTTCTTTATTTGCATCTTCTACATTTTAGTTGTATTCTAATTAATAATAATAATAATAATAATAATAATAATAATAATAATAATAATATCAATGCTGTATATAGTTGTGCTGCTTAATACTTTTGTGGAAATCATGCTATGTTTTTCAAGATTGTTTGATAATTAGTTCAAATGAACAGCATTTATTTGAATTAGTCATCCTTTCTAGCATTCTAAATGTCTTAAGTTCCCTTTTCATAAAACTAATGCACCCTTATTTATTTGTTCACATATCTCTCTCCATGTCAAACCAACATTAAAACTCAGGCAACATGGTTCCAGTTTTTTTCCCTGGAGTCAGATTGATAGCTGGGCTATGGCTCCTTTTATTACATACAAGTATTTCCTCTCTTAAGTTTCCCTGTACAGTAGATGTGGAGACATATGGGGGCTGTTAATGATCTGGGCTCGGCTCAAAATCCGGATGGGAGGAATGACTCTTGAACTGGGCAGCTTTTTAGTTTCTTATCACCGCTGCGCATTTGAGTAAGGAAAAAGGCTGTCAGTCTGGCTGTCAAAAACATGAGACAGCCAGTCTGCAATTTGGTGATATCAACTGTAGCATTTAAGCATGAACCGTTGTTTTCTGCTGTACTTGTTTATGTGCTGATAAACGCTAACCCTTCCATAGTATATTCCATAGTATATATATGCTATAATATTAATGTTGTGTTTACATAGGTGAATATGGCTACAGTGTAATAACACAGTATACAGTTCCGATCTTATTGCCACATTATATCGTCCTGATAACATGATATTGTTGCCTTCAGTAATTTCCTGAAGATAAATACCAAAAAATAACGCAACTGGAGTAACTACAGCAGTAGCAGTCATTGATCTTGTGTGTATTAAGAGATCGGGATTGGGCTGAAGTGTAATGCTGGAGGGATATGACAACAGTGATTGGATACAAATGCAGTTTTATTAGAGTTGCCAGGCAAGCAAGGATCGAAACAGGAGCAAGCAGTCATATAAAGATAATCCAAATCATAACCAAAAGGAAAGGTGAGAGGGTCGAGACGGGTGGCAGACAATCAAGTTAAAAAAACAGAGGGTCAAAAACATGACAAGGCAAAACAAAGAAAAAACACTTTGCAATTTTCCCTACAGTAAAACAAGACTCAGCACTGTATGTGTGTGTGTGTGTGAATGCTGATTATATAATTTATGTAATTAGAGATAAGATTCTCTAATAAAAACCGGTGTGTGACTGCAGGGCATGATGGGATTTGTAGTTTGGGTATAAGACTGTTGTCTAGCGGCCCGCAAGGGAAACACTGCTTACGATTATAGCATAAAGAAGACAAAGTGGACTAAAATAAAGATGAAGACTAGGAAAACTATGATGAAAAGGACCAAGATGAATACCAAGAAAAAGACAACTGAAATTGAGAAAATTGACAACTAAAATGAAGAAGATGAAGACAAAAACAACAAAAATTAAGTTGAAGAAGATGATGAAAATGAAGCTGAAGACAAAGATAAAGAGGAAGATGATGATGATGATGATGATGATGATGATGAAGACATTGAATATGAAAACAAAGAAAAACAAAGAAAACTAAAATAAAGACTAAGAAGACAACTAAAATGAAGGTGAAGCTTAAGACAAAAGATGAAGATGATGAAGACAATGGCAAATACAACAATGAAATCACACATGAAGACTGACATAGACAAAGAAGATAACTAAAATAAAGATAAGATAAAAATGAAGATGATGATGAAAATGAAGAACAGCAAAACAAATATGATGATGACTAACAAAAATGAATACAAAGACGACTTAAATGAAAACAAAGAAAACAAGTTAAAAACAAATGATGATGAAGTATAATGAAAATGAAGCTGAAGATAAGGATGACATGAAGATGAATACCATAACAAAAACAATGTCAAAATTGACAAACACAACGAAGATGAAGATGAGGTTGAAGATGAAGACAAAGAAGACGACTAAAGACATAAAATAACTAAAATGAAGATGAAGAAGTTTATGAAAATGAAGACAAAGAGGAAGATAAATAAGGCAACTAAAATGTAGAAGATGATTACAACAATGAAGAGGATGAAAATAAAGAATGCTTCTGCTCCAACTCAGAATAATAGATTGACTTTGGAAGGATCATGCAGCATTAAAATCTGACGTAATGATGCTGATAATCCAGTTTTGCTATTATCATTTGCTTATCAAATAAATGTATTCTGGATGAACGTAGACTTCTTTCAATCTGCAATTGTCACGAAAACATTTATTGACCCTAAAACACTCAAAAATACTCACTGAGGAACTGAGGCACTGATTATTAAGTAGAATACATGTTTAGTTGATTATAAAATAGGCTGTACTTATTACATTTGGATGGACAAAGTGTGCAAATAAAAAGTGGACTGTTAGTTCTTGGCCAGAATTGACTAAAATTTGGATCAAACCTTATACTGAAAGTTAAAAGTCAAATGTGAACTGACCTTTAAAAAAATGCTTCATCCAAGAACAAACATTTGCTGTTCATTTATGTACCCTTAGGTCATCCAGTAGGTAGGTAATGCAAAAAAAAAAAAAAAAAAAAAACAGTTAATACCCCTTTCAGAGTGCATATGGTAACACTTTATTTTAAGTCACAATTCATGCTCTTAACGAAGCATTAATTAACAGCATTAGCTTAATAAACTGCTAATTAGCTGCTTATTAACAG
Source organism: Danio kyathit (assembly GCA_903798195.1). Classification (NCBI taxonomy): domain Eukaryota; kingdom Metazoa; phylum Chordata; class Actinopteri; order Cypriniformes; family Danionidae; genus Danio; species Danio kyathit. The sequence continues at coordinate 56,839,772 of LR812527.1, forward strand.
TTAATAAGGTAGTACTTGGATTTAGGCTTTGGGTATGGTTAGGGGTGTAAAATTAGATCTACTAATATACAGTTAATATCCTAATAATATGCATTTAGTCATTTAGCGGATGCTTCTGCCCAAAGTGACTTACAATTAAGGAGGCATTCAGCGATTCAATAAGAAGAGGCAATACACACAAGAAGTGCTAATTATACAAAGGAACTGTTAGTGCTCAGAGAATTAAGTTCAAGAGTACGGAGGGGGGGAGTGTTTTTATTTTTATTTATGGAGTATTTCTACAGGTGGTTTGTCAAGCCCACTCACCTGTGTGAAGCACTCTTCATAAATGCACATTAAACATATATTTTCTTTTTTTGTATGGACATGTGGATGGATTGTAAGAATGTGTCTGGTGCAAAACTGGTGCAAGTGCCGGTTAAAGTGTCAGAGAGATGAAAGGGTGTGTCTACAGGTGGTTTGTCAAGCCCACTCATCTGTGTGAGGCACACTCATAATTCCATAATAGATACTAATAGTTAAAGGTCCTGTGAAATGCTTTAAAATATGAATTTTTTTATATGATGTTTGACGTAATCTCAACCGAAACACGAAGAGAGGGTGGGACATTTTGTAGCTCCTCCCCTTTTTAAAAAATGAGCCAATTTTACAGCCAATGGTGTTGTTTTATTACAGCTCTGCCAGTAAGAGTGGTTGAGAACAAGTGCATCAAAATACTGTTGCCAACTATTTTCAACAAAAAGGCGCTAAGCTCTGCCCGATAAGTCGCTAAAAGTTGCTAGATTACGTCATACACTAATTTGCATATTACTGACGTCATCACTTTCTACCATTTCTGTTTGTTAAACAGCCTATGGTAAATAAATGGGGTATTTATATTTGCACTACGCCGTCGGTACGCAGAGGGGTGATCTGCTGTCAGGCTGCAGGTGGGAGAGGCTGCTGTACGAGGACTGGGCCGCCTGTCAGTGCTCTGAGGCGGGGGAGGGGCCGGCGGCATCACCCGCAGCTCGTTGAGAAGAGTAGGAACGGTACAGTAATGAACAAACGACAGTCTATAAAAATCTCCAGTTATGCACAAAAAAGTCACTAGATTTGACGCTAGTCGCTTTTTTGAAAATTTGTCGCTAGGGGGGTCTGAAAAGTTGCTAAATCTTGCGTAAGTTGGCAACACTGCATCAAAAAGGAAGCGTCTTGAAGGGGGCGGGGCATGTCAGATACTAGAGAGCATTTGATTGTTTATGGTGTGATGAGAAACTATAGTGTGAGATGATGTTTATATCAGTTTTATATCTTCTAAATGCGAATTTTGTCACTGTTTTGGAGCACACTAGCTTATAGATATCTTAAAAACAAATAATACTGATATTAGCATCTAACAAACTATTTAAATTTCATGGGACCTTTAATAGAATGAATTGTGACAAACAAAATTCAATTAAATTCATCGATATTTCTATAGCGCTTTTACAACGTGTCAAAGCAGCTTAAAGTGAAAGTGAAGCAGTGAGTCAAGTTTACATTATTTTGTAAATTGGTTTCCACTTTGATGAAAATATATATTACAAACTCGATTAATGTAACCATTTTGAAGAAAATGGCATGTTTTACTATAGCTTTTAGATCAAGGGCGCCGCCATCTTGGAATATCGCTGTGTCTGATGCCACGGGTTTAGTTCCGTTCCCTCAGCTGAACAGATACAGTTAAAGTAATGGACTGAACACGGAGACTGGAAAGCCTAGTTTAACCAAAGAATATAGAATACACAAGACATGTCACTCGTAGGTTTTTGAATGGGGAAAATTGTAACTGTCAATATGGTGAATAAAGCCCCGCCTACTAGTACAGGAGCCAATCATCGTTCGCTATATGGTGAAAAAAGTCTGCCTTCTAGTACAGGAGCCAATCATCGATCGCTATAGACTATACTCAGGGGGAGGGGCTTGTACCAGACGTGAGTTTCTGCAGGTTTTGTGTGATTTGGATGTTTAAATATGAAACTAAAGACACAGTTGTTGATTAATTTTATTGGTGATTCCTAATATGAAATTCAATCATAAGCTTGCCAAGCTATTTTGGAGAATTTGATGTTTCCTCATTCAGACAGAATGCCAGAGCATACTGTCCGAGAGGCGTTTCAAAGATGGCCGCCGAGTGAAAGAGCTGAGCTGGTGCAAATACAAGCACAAGATGTCTGTCTAAATATATACAAAAATATTTATACATTTTATATTTTTCTTTTTTTTTTATTACCTTTCATTTGATGCGATTTGGTCCACTCTCTCACGCTGCTCCAGCGCAGCCTGACAAGGGGGCATTCAGACTAATGCAACGATTAAAGCACATGACTTCATGCTTTACTAAGTCACGTCTTCGTGGATTGTCAAGACATTCCCTTTTCAGGTCGATCAGCTCGATCTCTTAACATGTATGAAGGACATAAAAACCTGCCATGTGAAAAACCATGTCAATTGTAGTGTGGTTTGAACACAAAAAGAGGTAGTAATGAAAAGTGAAAGTACCCAGCCCTATTACGTTGGCACCAGACCTTGTTGAAACCATGGTTAAAACCCATACAGGCAGTCAGGCAGCATAATACAGAGTGGACCAAAGCGCATTAAATGATCAGTAATTAAAGGAGAAAAAAAGAAAAATGGAATAAATTTGTATATATTAGACACATCTGATGCTAGTATTTGGACCAGCTCCAAACCAGATTGCATCAAAAAATAAATAAAAATAAATAAATTGCATCATCAGTAGCCATGGGTATTCATTTTGTTTTGTCTCTATACCAGGGGTGGCCAAATTCTTTTTTATAAAGAGCAACAAACCAAACTTGATTGAGGGATGAGGGCCGAATATATACCAACCGAATATATATCACACCGTATTACATTAAATTTCCCATGGGTAATTTCCTAAATTATTCGCTAATTTAAAAATAACTAGAAAATGTTGCTTTAAAGGGCCATTAAAAACCCCCTCTTTCGGTTCAGGTCTACCTCAGAAATAAAAAAAATAAAAAATGCTCTGAGATTTGCGTGGAGCGCTGCAAGCAGAGAAAGAAGTGGGCGTGGCCGGCAGGGGAAAAAGAGGGGGGGAGAACAACTGTTGTCAGTTGGCTCACAAAATGAGACACAAACCGTGAGGAGACCCATGATTTGATAGTTTACAAAGTTAAAATGCAAAGAAGTAAACAGTAAGTAATTTAATGCCTGCTACATTTGTTATTCATAGTTTCATATACACATAACCACAATTTGTTATATCATTATAAAGATAATCATGTTTATATAAACACTATAAATGAGGAGGACTTCTCTCCTCCTCAATCCCGTACAGCTTTGCTGTATCAACCCTGACAGACTCGCAGGGAAAAACATGCAACAAACCCCTGGATCACAGAAACAAACACATACGACCCGTGCCGCCGTGGACGCGGTCTCACCCAGTCATTGGGTCTCACAGCTTGGCAGGTCTGCCTGGCCTTCGAAAAGCATGTGCTCTCATGAATAATTAAGAAGCAGGGTCTTCTCATAGGATAAGAAAACTCTGCTATGAATAATAATGAGAAACTGATGCGTCATCACTCCACTAGCAGATTGACGCTACGTCACAGACTTTGACCCCGTTCCAAAAATGATTTAGAAATTAGCTGACAAAAGGTCAAAACTATCCAGTTTTCCCCACAATTAAAGCTAACGTTGTCTTAACTGATGCTCAACACACACAAATCTGTTCAAATTTCAAAAAAAGTACTCCAGGGTTTCTTGAACCTTTAAATCGTATTCGCTAATGCAGTATCATTTTTAACCATCTCCCACCACCCTCCCGTTTTGTTATTTCTCCCAGTTTTTCCCTTTGTTCCCCCCAGGTCCTTAGCTTTTTGGTACAATCTGTAACACCCTCGGGTAGCCAACTTTGGTGTAGTAACCGATCACAGACACCTCACCCCTGAACATGCCCCACATCACCCACCAAATGTTGGCAGGTATGCCTGCTTCTGCTTTTGCCTTGATTTGCACTCTGATGCTTGTTGATGCTTGTGCATTGCTTTTTGTCAAGGGACAGTTTTTACATTTTAAAGTCCGATTAATTTACAAGATTTAATTGAAACATTTCATTTCAGTTGGCTAATTTTGTAGCTCAGCAATAAAAAAGAAACAAAGAGTTACGTTAAAATTGAAATATCAATCTCTATCAAAGGCATTCGCCACAGGTACCTCCCTAACATTCTCCCTCTATTTTCAGATAGGATGGTGGGCCAAATCCAAGGTTAGCATGGGCCAACTTTGGCCCGCGGGCCCTACTTTGGGTATCTCTGCTCAATACAGTATGTCTTTTTGGCTTTTTCTAAATGCTGGTAATCAGTGATGGGCAGCAGCGCGCTACAAGTAGTGACGCTACTAGCTGTGACGCTACTAGCTTAACTACATTTCTCAGTAGCGTGGCGGTAGCGTCGCTGCTTTGTAAATCAAACAGGTTTTCAGTAGCGAAGCTATTATTTTAGTCAAGTAGTGCAGTAGTGTCCATAAAGCTACATTTACCGATCGCAAATCAATCAGTGAAGGCACCGACATTCACGGAGCTGTGAGGCTGGTGTCTAGCCGATGAAAGTAAATCCATATGATGTTGGGAAATTGTGAAATTTGGACTACATTTGGACAGCAAACATGATGACTTAACTGCAAATTTTTTACTTGTTTTACTTAAATTCATTCATTCATTCATTCATTTTCTTGTCTGCTTAGTCCCTTTATTAATCTGGGGTTGCCACAGCGGAATGAACCGCCAACTTATCCAGCACATTTTTACGCAGCAGTGCCCTTCCAGCTGCAACCCATCTCTGGGAAACATCCACACACTCATTCACACTCATACACTACGGACAATTTAGCCTACCCAATTCACCTGTACCACATGTCTTTGGACTGTGGGGGAAACCGGAGCACCCGGAGGAAACCCACGCGAATGCAGGGAGAACATGCAAACTCCACACAAAAACGCCAACTGACCCAGCTGAGGTTCGAACCTGACCCAGCCGAGGTTCGTACCTGCGACCCAGCGACGTTCTTGCTGTGAGGTGACAGCACTACCTACTGCGCCACTGCGTCGCCCTTACTTAAAGTCTTCATTCATAAATGCAAAATTTTGAAGACCGCTCCTCAATTGATTGTCTATAAAAAGGAGTTTGCCACCTATGTAGAGGCTTTAAAAATAATGAAGGGTGAGAAGGGTAAACAATTGGATGATTTGTTTCAAGAATATGGTTTTATTTGACCCCTTACAGAGTTTCTGTTTGATGTCTGCACGGTATGTTGTTCTTTTTTTTTAAGTTATTTTGTACGTTTTTCTTTTGTTTGTTTGTTTGTTTGTTTGTTTGTTGTAATTTTATGGCTTTATATTTGATTCTTGTATATCTGACATGTCTCAGTCAGTTTGTGAAAGATTATGTTGGAATTGAGTTTGGCCTAAATTGTTATGTTTTTGAAAGGCAAACAAAAAAATCCATATGATGGCGAGAATGACGATTTCTTCTTCCTGTTATATGGTGGTCAATAACAAACTTTTTGGTGCGTTACTTCACCTCTCGCTATGGTCAGTGACGTTGTCAACCAATTAGGCTATCACAAGAAATCTGCTTAACGGAAAGGAGTTATTTGTGAAGCAGGATTCCTCATGACCATACCTCGAAAAGTACATGTTAAGATGCAATAATGTTAATTCTGATGCTATGCTCAAAAAATACTTACCATAATGTTTTTGAACTACACAATAGTGAAGTACTCAAATTAATTTGTTGTGGTATATATCATTAGTAGTATTGTTACATAGTTACTAATGATACTACATTATGTGTGTAATTCATTAATGAAGAGTTGTAAACAGGGCTTGACATTAACTTTTTTGATCACAAGCCACTGTGGCTAGTAGTTTTCCAACATTACTAGCCACTCGCCATTTTCACTAGCCACAATTTTGTTGTTGGGAAAATATATTTTATATGCATAAAATTGACTTTGGCATGCTAAAATGACTTGATTTAAATTATGTGTTATGTCCGCATGCCTCCTTAACTTTTTATTTTATTTTATTTCACATGACAAGCTAAATATAGCTGTATACATACACTCTTATTCAACAAAAATATTCTTAAGAAAACTATTGACATTTTAAAGGAATTATTTTCATTTTTCTAAGACTATACACAGTAGTTTGTCCAGGCTAAAGATCCCAGATCATTAGGTAACTATAGATAAATGGAGAGTTAATCTCATATTAAAACAATGTTATTGTAAATTATGATAATTAAACCATATTAAGGCCCATTAATAATCTGTTCAAAGAATGGTAAATGCGAAAGCAGTGCCCACTGCTGCTTACAAAAAATCTAAAGCTCTTGAAAGCAGCAGAACTGTGGGTGCATGAGCACAGCTTTTTTCCAGTCTATTTCAAGAGAAAAGATCGCACCAGGTGCGTTTCCAGGCAGGTTGTTTGTGCAAGGAAACGGGGGCTTTTAAGCACTCGCGGGCATATTCACAACATCAGTGAGGGAGGATCGCCTGTGTCTCACCGTGCACCTGATCATCCTCTCATTCGATATTCACCTGCTTTCTTTTGCTTGCACAAAAAGTTAGCAATCGTGCTGCGTCTCGGTTCTAAGATCACATTTGCGTGCATATTGACAAACAATCCTAAACTATCATTCTACTCTTTAGGGATGAGGCAGCTCTGGCAGTTTAAAAATTATTTTCAACCAGTCAAAGTGGCTATAGGGGTGTCTGTCTAACCCGCCACAGCGGAAATCTACCCGCATTTGGCGGGCTGGCGGGTGTTAATGTCAAGCCCTGTGTGGTAAATATATACTCGATGTAATGCTTATTCCTTAATATTTCCCTTTACAATAAATAACTATAGTATTTTAAATGTGTAACACCTGGATGTATCTAAGCTACTTTTGCTAAGTAGCTTTTAGCTTAGCTTGCTACATTTCCCAGAGGGTAGCTTTTAGTTAAGCTACATTTTAAGTAGAGTAGCTAATATCTTAGCTCACTAAATTTTTCAAGTAGCTTGCCCAACACTGCTGGTAGCCATTGACTAGCCTTAACCAAGCGAGTAACCAAGTATCACAGTTTCATCTAAAATTTCATATTAATATTATATTGAAGGAAAATCACATTGAATGCCTAAAGGGTGGGGGTGGGGTGGGGGGGGGGGGGGGCTGCATTGACAACAATTATTTTTGGATTAACTATATTTTTAAACAAATGTCCAGAACTGCATCAGACCTTCCTGGACTTAATCCTCCAGGTGGCACTCAGACTCCAGACCTAAATAAATCTCCCTGGTCTAATGCTGTCACTCTTTCTAGAAACCAAAAGGGAAGATGTCCAGGCAGTTCTCCACACTCAATGCAATTATTTATATCTGGACACAAAGAGGAGACTGTGTATCTTGGCAAAGCCGAGGGTTCAACCCTTTCAGTTGACTGGCCGCAGTTCACCGGTGCCAAACAAATTACTGTGTGGTGGGGGCCGGATAATTAATGAAACATGGAGAATGCGGAGAGAGAATGATGTCCACATATCATGATCTGGGAGGAAAGTTTCAGAGGGCAAATGGAGTGTAAAATTAAATCTGCAAGTTAGTTGTAGAGATCGCCTAAAATAGAACAAAGACGAGGACACAGACAATATTATTTATTGTTTCGCCCGTGGAATATTACAATGCCTGCTGTATATAGCCAGATAACTAGGCGCAAGCAGAATCTACAGTACCCTCAGAAGAAAAAAATCACACACACACACACACACACACACACACACACACACACACACACACACACACACACACACACACACACACACACACACACACACACACACACACACACACTATTTTAAGATCCGTTTAACACATTTTAGATCGTTAAAACCATTTTGGAGAATACAGCTGATGTTCTCTCAAAATCAACACTGAAAATCTGAATAAAAGTCGTCTGGGCCTAATAATAACTAACCCGAGCTGCTGTAAAACACGACATGAAGAGCTGGCCCTGACGGTGGTGAGAAATAAAATCCGTAATGCTTATTCGCCATTGATTCTGTATATATATATATACTTCCTTGTGGAAAAAGCGCTGCCAGATTCTGGTGTGTTAAGAGAAAGGAAGTTCAGAGATGGTGTTGAGGGACCAACTTGTCAGACATTACCTCACAGACCAATCCGAGGTGGCTCAGACTTCATCCTTCGCTAAGTTGTACAACCTCCGCCTGGAAATCCCAAAACTTACCCATGGGTCAAATGCAGGAAGCTTGTTAACAGTGGAAAAGTGTAAAAGCCATTTTTTTCCTGATGCTCTCTTGCCTCGTGTATCGGTAGCACGAAACAGGTGTCCTTTCACCTTAATGCCAATTTGGACAACCCTCAGCTTTCTGCCCGAACTTCTTTGCCTAATGTTTGGATGAGGAAATTTCTAATTATGGAAAACTTCGCTTAAGACTTTAGAGAGTTTCCCACACGCACACATAGGTTTATTTTTAGAGAGAATAAATGTCATATTTAGTGTGGCACAAGAACATGGACTCTCAGGATGTTTATACATAGACCAGCTCTACTGGCAGTGCAGGGAATTCTTTGATATTCTGGTTGGTGACCTTGGAAAGACATCGTGTAACACGGCAGCTGCTCAATTTTATCCCGTTTATTTTCTTTTTCAAAATAGAATCCTTTACCATTAGTAAACGAATTGTTGAATTAGTCATTTATTTATTTACTCTTAAATAATGTCTTTGTGGGGTGGCACAGTGGTTAGTACTGTCGCCTCACAGCAAGAAGGTCGCTGGTTCAAGTCTCGACTGGGTCAGTTGGAATTTTTGTGTGGAGTTTACAAGTTCTCCCCATGTTGGTATGGGTTTCCTCTGCTCTGGTTTCCCTCACAGTCCTAAGACATGTGGTATAGGTGAATTGAAGAAACTAAACTGGCCGTAGTCTATGAGTGCGTGTGCGAATCCGAAAGTGTATGGATGTTTCCCAGTACTGGGTTGCGGCTGGAAGGGCATCCAATGCGTAAAACATATGCTAGAATAGCTGGCGGTTCATTCCGCTGTGGTGACCCCTTATAAATAATGGACTAAGCCGAAGGAAAATGAATGAATGAATGGATGAATGAATGATAATGTCTTTGCATTTAGAAGACACTTTTATCCAAAGTAACACACACACACACACACACACACATACACCCACACAATCCTTGCAGGTGCCAGGACTCAAACCTGTAACCCCTTGTCCATCTCTCTAACCCAATGGTTCTCAACCTCATTCCCCCACATGTCTAATTAGTCAAACAGGCTCGAGGTCATCTTCCCCACATAGGCTCATTCTGAAAATGTAGCCCTATATAGTTTCTGGAGATCGCAAATTATGTCGCCAGAGGTATGTATGGGTGCATTTTGTCTTTAAAACGAATGCTACGAGGTAGTATGACGCCGTTCCTTTTCGCGCTGACTGCTTACCTCCGTATGGGCGGCTTTACCGCTGTTACCAGTTTGTCCAGTAGCTCACCCTGTACGTTGGCGGACTTGAGATGCAGAGAGGAGTTGACCACGATGACGGGATTCTAGTCCGGTGAAGAACGGCTCCATAAATTGAGTAAGACAAAAACAAATTCCAAAAATCAAATAAACAAGCAAATAACAGGGTGAGAATGTGGTAAAATCTGAAAATGTGGTAAAAATCAGACGAGGTCTTTTTTTTTTTTTTCTAGACTGCTTTTGAAAATTGTTGGTTGGGTTTAGGGAAGTGGGTGGGCGGGTCAATCAATACAATTGGTTGGGTTTAGGGAAGGAGGAAGGTGGGTCAGTCGATCAGTCAGTCAGTCAAACAGTCATTCAAAAGCGGCCTCTGGTGGATTTAAGCTAATACAGCAGGCGCGAATGGCACTCGCGAGAGAAATTTGGTGGATTCGTGACAAAAACTGCAAAAAAACATCCTCCTGGGACGTATTTCGTGGTCTCCAGAAATGTATACAGAGGTACATTTTCAGAATGAGTCTGGGTTGCTTTTTCCAATCCTTCCCCTCTGACCCACGATTTCCTGTCAATACTCTCGACTGTCCTATCCATTACAGGTTAAAAAACCCTAAAACATTATTAGGAAAAAAAGACCACTGCACTAATCATTAAACCACACCTGCCCCACATAATTTTGTTGCTTGTTATTTGTCAAGGAAAGTTTATCATATGGCTGTTTTTCATAAAAAAAGTGTAGCTTTCTAGCAGGCACCTTGATGTCAAAATGACATCCAATCAATTAGGGTTTTGATGGATTTTTTGAAGTCAAAATCTTGACATCCATTTGAAATCCACACATTGATGCCCACCAAAATACTAAAACAAAAATTATTATTCATTCATTCATTTTCCTTCAGCTTAGTCCCTTTATTCATCAGGGGTCGCCACAGTGTAATGAACCGCCAACTTATTCAGCATATGTTTTACACAGCAGATGCCCTTCCAGCCGCACCCAAGTACTGGGAAACACTGGGAAAATATTCACACACATACACAATGGCCAATTTAGTTTCTTCAATTCAAATATACTCCATGTCAGTGGGGGAGACTGAAGGAAACCTATGTCAACACGGGGAGAACATGTAAACTCCACACAGAATTCCCAACTTACCCAGCCAGGACTTGAACCAGCAACCTGCTTGTTGTGAGGCGACAGTGCTAACCACTAAGCCATATTTATTTTCTATTTAAGAAACGCTGTATTCATTTTAAAGTTTCAGTTCTAAATTTACACTCTTTTTTTCTATACCTACAATGCATTTAATCTACCTTTATGGATAAACAACATAATATAGACATCTAAGATTATCAAAGAACACAGAAAAGTCAATTACAGGACAGTCCTCTAATCATCAAAAATTGAGTCATGCCTTTTGATGCCAATGGAAGATGTCAATTTGATGTAATTTTGACATTAAGGTTGTCAATTAACATCAACCAGTTTGCATGATTTGCAAAGATTTTTAATGATAATAATAATCCCATACATTTATATAGCAATTTTTCCGGACACTTAAAGCACTTAACACATTGGGGGGAATCTCCTCATCCACCACAAGTGTGCAGCATCCATCTGGATGATGCCATGGCAGCCATATTGCGCCAGACCGCACACCACACACCAGCTGATTGGTGGAGAGGAAACAAAGTTATGAAGCCAATTATGATATGGGGATGGTTAGGAGGCCATGATGGATTGAGGACAGTGGGCAAATTTGGCCAGGATGCCGGGGTTAAACCTCTACTCTTTTTCGAGAGACAGGACCTTTGTTTAACATCTCATCCGAAAGACAGAGCTCACTGAACAGTGTAGTCCCTTTCACTATACTGGGGTGTTAGGACCCACACAGACTACAGGTTGAGCGCCCCCTGCTGGTCTCACTAACATCACTTCTAGCAGCAAGGTCTCCTATCCAGGTACTGACCAGGCGCAGCCCTGCTTAGCTTCAGTGGGCGACCATGTGAGAGTTGCAGAGAGCTAGCTGCCGGCTAAACAGAACATTTTTTTTTTTCAGAACATACTCACTGGGTCTGCCAGAGAAACAGGTTGAAATTTAAAGTTTCAATAAAACTTTTTTTTTGTTTTTTTACATATATACAAATAAAGTTGTTGTACATAAGGTTCAAACATTTCACTTCATAAGACATCAATGAATTATCAAGATCCATGAGCATTACTTTTGAATCTCATAATGATGGCACTGATTTGCATTATATGAATGCCAAAAGTCACTACTAAGAGACACGACTAGAGAAAATAAGTCACCTACATTTTGGATAGCCTAAAAAAGTGAGTAAATTATCCGGATTTTTTGGGGCAGGGTGGGGTGAGGGTGGGGGGTTATACTATTCCTATAAGCATTGATTGGATTTTAAGTTTACAGCTGATGATAAACACTGACTTTCATACATAATCTTTGGAAAAAAAAAATCTAAATTATACAATATGGAAGCCAGTGGTTACTGTCATTTGTTTACAAATATTTTCGTTTTTGTTCAATAGAAGAAGACACTTTTACACAGGTAAAGCGGAGGTAAGCAAGCGGAGGGTGAGTAAATGATGACAGTTTTCATTTTGAGGTAAACTATCCCTTTTTAACAGAGTAAACAAGGACCCATTTCCAGGGTATCTGCGAGGTCTTAAAGACTTAAATTGCAAAAACAGAATTTTAGGCCTTAAAAAGTGTTATATTTACTGAAATATTGTGTTCAAATTTTTTTTAATCAGGCATTAATTTTCCTTTGTTCATGCTACCCAATCTGGCCGACACCCATCTAATTACCAACAATCCATCTCAATAAAACTTTTAATTTTTATTTACAAATGTAATTTTTTTAAACTCTATTTACCATAATGGTTTAACTATTTACCTTACAATAACATTTGTTTAAAAGTTCTCCCATGTATTTACTGCTGAGGACACTGACCTGAACAGACTACATTTAGGTTATTATAGTTTGAAAAACTTTTTATTGTTGAAAAAGTGCATGTTTACAACTAGAGCTTGCTTGTTTTGACACAATATTTAAAATATTTTGCTAAGAAATATCTAAAATATTATTTTATTATTAGTGTTAAATTATTATTGTATTATTAAATGTATTAAATTATAATAAGGTTTTTGATAGGGCAAAGAAAAATATTTTTCATTTGGGCCATTCGAAAAACTCCTTAGCGTTAAGCCCTGTATGAGTCTAAAATTTCATTCATAATGGTCTTAAAAATGTGTTAAAGTCCTAAATTTAACTTGGTGAAATCTGCTGAAACTCTGCTTTTCACTAAAGGCAGTAGATCCAGTTAAATGACATTTTGATTAAACAATTATAGATAAATACAATACATAGACAAATTGATCATCAGATCTGACATGGGTAGAAAACAAGTAAATCATAGCTTTGGAATGATGTGAATGAGTAAATTACAGTAAAAAAAAAATCAATCAATCATTTTCTGTATTCATTAATAGAACTGAAGCACAGCAGTAATTGGCATAATCAATCGGCTATTCTTTTCAATCTGAAAGCAAACTACTCAAGGTTACATCTGACAAATGGTTTCTTAAGCAAATTTGACTGCATGTGTTTTTGTCTCGATGATATACAGTGATTTGTATATTCAGGGCTAATGGAGACTTCAGCCTAAAGTCTCCTAAAGTCTCTTTCATAAGCCATGGGCCGCACGGGCATGAATGAGCCATAGAATCATAGACAATCCATTAAACAAAGAATCCTTATGCCTGACAGCTTGTTACTACAGGCTAGAGTTACTCAGTCAGCGGCTGTTTCTGTGCTCATAAATCAACAGTGATCAACAACATTCAGTCTCTACAGCAACCCTGAGAGACAGACACATGGGGTAACAGAAGCCTGCTTAACAGCACAGCTCCTGACTCTAACATACACAAAGATACGTGATTTGGGAACAGAAGGAAATAAACTAAATAATAAATTAGCTACAGCTGTTATTGTCAAGCCCAGCCTTTTCTGCCAAGTCCACAACAAAAAAAAAAAACAAAGCAAAAAACAGTAGTGGCAACCAAAACAAATTAACAAGTGCACACATCAGCAAAAGAGCTTAAATATTGTTAAGAATTAATTAGCAGTGGTTGCTAGTGCAAACATTTCTTTTATTATCGCTTATGGTTATGCTTAAATGAGATTGGAACCAGTGGTGTAGTCCTTGCTATACGCACGTATACTCAGTATGCTTACTTTTTTCCATGAGCTGTTAGGGTATTACCACTTCTGAGGATCAATAATTGTGTATACCCTCGGTATACTCACTTGTTTTTCTGATTAAACTTCCTAATTTATGTGTATTCATGTCCCCTTTAACTGTATACCAAAGGTTTTTTTTAACTCTCATCTTAATTTGTTGCATTTTGTTGCATCTGGTGCATTTTTGTTTAACTTGCGCTATTCCCCGCCCCTGACGAGCGCAGCAGCTGTGAGAAAATTTCGTGAGTTTTTCGAAGACCACGACAAGTCAACTGAATGATGTCTCGCTGAAACGTTTAGGTAAATATATGAACAGCATGGGTGTCGCTTTAGGCCTCCTATATTTCTATTCAGCACCCTTAAAGGTTTTGCGATTAGCTCATGAACTGTACACTACTAAATGATCGCCTCAGTCCCCTTTATTTTGATATGAAAACAGTGGCAGACAGGGGGGAAGCACTATTAGCTAAACATAAATCATTAAATAGGATTAGACTATTAGCATATCCCTTTAAAACAAACAAATTTGTTTGAATTTTTTTCTTTTTAAATGGATAGTTTACGCAAAAAATGAAAATTGTCATCATTTACTCAACCTTTACTTGTTCCAAACCGGTTTGTCTTTTTTTTTCCTTCTGTTGAACACAAAAGAAGATATTTTGAAGAAAGTTGGAAACCTGTAACCATTGACTTACATTGACATAGTATTTGTTTTTCCTTTTTTGGAAAATAAAGGTTACAGGTAACTGATGTAAAAAAAAAAAAAAGAAATAAAATAAAAATAAATAAATAAATAAAATTAAAAAAAAAATTATATATATATAGCTAATATATATAGCTATATATATATAATTATATATATAGCTATATATATATAGCTAATGAATCGTTGACTTTCGTTGTTTCTTTGCATATTTTCATTTAAAATTTGGGTCGGGTGTAATACTACACCACCTTTTTTTTTTAGGACTACACCACTGATTGGAACAAAACCCTAACTAGAAGTATTGAACTTGGGTGCATATAACTAGCGCTACAGTGGCTACATTTACATACATGCACATGATTCCTTAATAGTCAGATTGGATTAAAAGTCCTTATTTTAAAACCTTGATATTTTGGATTGAGCTCAAAGGTGCAGTAGGTGATTGTCTTCAGAAACATTTTTTGTTGTGCTGGTTGAAAGTCTCTTCACGTTCCAATAGTAATGATTAAAGTAAATGATCTAAATGTATTTATATGTATTTTTATATTCTGGGTAAGGCATATAACAAAAAAAAAAATGCTCATCCAATAAAAAAAGTGTTGTGCTGACAATTCCCATAATTCTGATAAGTAGCCCAAACTGTCTGTCAACAAATGTAGATTTATACATCTGAAGCCGTTCACGCAGATCTGCCAGGAGAGAGTGACAGCGGTAAAAACAAATGCTGAATCAAGACTTTTTAAAATCCTGAATCAGTATTAGAGTTAGTTTTGCTCGCTGGAGGAAGGACGACACCATGGCTGAAGTATTTCTTTTAGACAGGTAATGTTGTGTTTTAAAACTATTTTAGTCACACAAAACTGATGTAGATGCAGATTGTGTTGTTATGAATGGGTTATATGCACATAAGTGTTGTTCAGCCACTAATTTTATTTCATAAGGACATTTTACAGCATCGATAATGTAGATTTTATTTAGTTTAATAACAAAACATCAGTAAATAGCACTATTCCGCCTAGCCTGCTTTACTGAGGTGCAGTTGGTTTCATATTCACATTCACTTGTTTATTTATTTATTTATTGGATAAACACATTTGGATTTATTTGGATTATTATACAATGCATTTATTTGTAGTATTAGCAATAAAATTATTATTTTTTTGTCTATTAAAAATTTATTTTCTATCAAAAAACATTTTATATAATAAGTTTCTCAGCATTACACTACAGATTTTACATACATTCACAGCTTTTAAAAAAAAAATATATATATATTGACTATAATAAAAAATACTTTTAAGCTGCAAAAATGGTTTCTCCTGTTTTTCTCATCCTAATTTCGGAGAACTTTTTCAATAATTGACAGGAAGATGTCTGCCGACAATGTGGTGAAAACCTCGGAAGCATGCCATGGTTACATACCTGTCCCTCCTGTTTTTCTCGGGATTCTCCTGTATTTTACAGTTCTATCCAGCTATCATCCCGTAAAGGTATTTTCCTGTATTTCTCCCGTACTTATTTCTGAAGGGTGGCAATAAACATTAAAGAGCCAATCCTCCCTATACGCAACCCATACCGCCGAAACACCAGGGGCCCCATGCTCTTAAATGTGAGTCTGTTCTGTGCTTTCGCTTTGTTTAGGCATGAAAACGCTTTGAAATAAATATAAAAAAGGCAGGATTCCCTTTCCTTTTCATTACGGGTGCCGTCTCCCCTTCATATACAATCCTCAAAACATATATACAGTCATATAGTGGTGCATGACTGTCAGCTGGTGCACTCCATAGTGATAAATAGATCTACGTTGTTTCCCAAATGGATTCTGTACATGCGATTTGAAGCGGAGCGAAAGTCTGGGTTTTGGGTGCGTGTTTGAATAGACATATACACATAATTAATACTAATAACATCTAAAGATGTCGATCTTGGTGGGGGTTTTTTCAAACACAACTAATTTCGTCCTAAATGAGCATAAAAAGTTAGGAAAGCAATGGAATACTTTCATTATGCTTTCAATATTTTCATAACAAATAATGTTAGATGTGTGCATTTTTAAAGTGGCACCTCTGTTATTTAATGTAATCAAACGAAAGAAATGTAAATAAATGAGATTCATTCGTTGCTCTTTAATCAGAATGTATAACTTACATACAGTGAAGAAAAGGTTAATGAGATTTGATAACTTGATTCTATTTCTTTATAATAGCTAATAATTTTAATAAGCTGAACTGTTTGCCAATGTATTTACTGCTAATGTACACTATTTATTTTTTCTTTTGTAAATAATAATAATAAAACATATTACTGACCATTTAACTGTTTATTTACAACAAAAGAGCTTTAAATGAACATACATGTATTAGTATTATGGTGGGCATATACCTTATTTTCACATCCCAATGTTGACAGGTATGCATGGTTAACCCTGAGCAAATACCTTAAAACTCTGTTACTTTGTGCCCTACGCTCCCCTAGCATGTAAGTATGCTTTAGTAATAAGTGTAATTCCTGCATTAGCGTGAGCGGAGCTACAGATGCCTGCTAGCATTTTGCTTAGACAGGCTTTTCTTTGGGAGAAACGCTTAATACTTCATTACCTGCGACTCGTTTGTGTTCTGACCACATGTGCTTGACTGTATACTATATCAATGAAGTGTTTAGACTTTTAAAAACACTGTTGTAATACATTGAGCCACTAAACATTGTTCTTATGACGTTTTTCTACAGGAGGAAAACGCGAATTACTTCCAAACACTTCAAATATAGTCTGTGTTAGTAAATGCAAGGCTATTTATGAAATCCAGGCATAACACTGTATGACAACGAACAGATATTATTACTATAATTCCAAAAAGCAACTGACTGTAAAGCCACATAAAACAAAACAAAACAAAACAAAACAAAAATACGATATATGTGCCAAGTTCAGCGGCTAATCAGCCGGAATCAGCTGAGGTGAAGTGATGGCAAAAAATCACCCCCCTCACAGTTGTCATGAAGGGTAATATTAGCTAAATGAACCAAAATCGTTCTTTGTACCAGGCTGTAAACACCTTTTTTTCTGCTGTAAAGTTGGCCATTTCAACAGTGAGCTCAATAGAAATCTGCTCTATTATGGAGCCAGGACTAGCGGAATTTCGATGAATTGCAGTTTCAGTTACTTCCACATTTGCTTCACGAGGGAGAGCGGGAGGTTGCCGCTTGACTTCTACCTATACCCCAACACTAAACCCAAGCATCACAGTAATGTAAAAACAATAATTGTACAAAGTATTATTTATGTTATTTATTAAATTACCCAATAAACTGTATTATTGGAAAGATTAATGAGATTTGATCACTTGATTCTATTTCTTTATAATAGCTATTAATTTTAATAAGCTGAACTGTTTGCCAATGTATTTACTGCTAATGTATACTATTTATTTTTTCTTTTGTAAATAATAATAATAAAACATATTACTGACCATTTAACTGTTTATTTACAACAAAAGAGCTTTAAACGAACATACATGTATTAATATTATGGTGGGCATATACCTTATTTTCACATCCCAATGTTGACAGGTATGCATGGTTAACCCTGAGCAAATACCTTAAAACTCTGTTACATTTTACCCCACTTTACTTTGTGCCCCACGCTCCCCTAGCATGTAAGTATGCTTTAGTAATAAGTGTAATTCCTGCATTAGCGTGAGCGGAGCTACAGATGCCTGCTAGCATTTTGCTTAGACAGGCTTTTCTTTGGGAGAAACGCTTAATACTTCATTACCTGCGACTCGTTTGTGTTCTGACCACATGTGCTTGACTGTATACTATATCAATGAAGTGTTTAGACTTTTAAAAACACTGTTGTAATACATTGAGCCACTAAACATTGTTCTTATGATGTTTTTCTACAGGAGGAAAATGCGAATTACTTCCAAACACTTCAAATATAGTCTGTGTTAGTAAATGCAGGGCTATTTATGAAATCCAGGCATAACACAGTATGACAACGAACATATATATATATATATATACAGTTGAAGTCAGAATTATTAGCCCCCCTGTTTAATTTTTTCTCCAATTTCTGTTTAACAAAATATAATAGTGATAATATTTTTTTCTTCTGGAGAAAGTCTTATTTGTTTTATTTTGGCTAGAATAAAAGCAGTTTTTATTTTTTTTTAAACCATTTTAAGGTCAAAATTATTAGCCCCTTTAAGCTATATTTTTCTTCCGATTGTACAGAACAAACCATGATTATACAATAACTTGCCTAATTACCCTAACCTGCCTAGTTCACTTAATTAACCTAGTTAAGCCTTTAAATGTCACTTTAAGCTGTGTAGAAGTGTATTAAAAAATATCTAGTCAAATATTATTTACTGTCATCATGGCAAAGATAAAATAAATCAGTTATTAGAGATAAGTTATTAAAACTATTATGTTTAGTAATGTGTTGAAAAAATCTCTCCGTTAAACAGAAACTGGGGAAAAAAATAAACAGGGGGGCTAATAATTCAAGGAGGCTAATAATTCTGATTTTTACTGTAAAAATAGTGATGCAGAAATTATATCAAAATCCAGAAGAACAGTTGTGGGTTCTCTGAATATTTACCTCTGGGGGTTTACATTTAGGGAGGTTTCATTCTTATCTAATTTATTAGAAATGTACATGGATGTGTTTGTTTTATGTTGTAAAGGAAAATCTTAAAGCATTGTCAATGTTTACCATGCATTATTTTACTCAAAAAAAAAAAAAACCCACAAGAAAACCTCAAGGGAACCCAAATGATGCATGTCTCAACTGTGTATGTGCTACGTTTAACGTGGAAGTTACAAAGCTGTTTTAAATATGGATAGTTTTCTTACAAAAAAGCATCGATTCGCTACAAAAGACCTTTATTCACCCATTGGAGCCATGTGGGGCCTGTTTTATTGTGGATGGCTGTGTTGTATTGGACTTGTTTGGGGCTGTTGAAGAGAAACACATTGCCATTTAGAGCTTGGTAGAGCCAGTATATTTTAACTTTGGATTCGGCTGAAAGAAGAAAGTCATCCCTTGAGGTGTGCGAAAAGCATGCGCTAATTTTCATTTATTTAATTTTGACGCCTGAAGCAACATGCCATTAAAATCTTTTTTTTTTTAAATCATCCTTTGCTTATTAATAAACATATTTGAAGTTAGCCGCAACCACAAAAAGCCAAGTTGCCTGAGTGAAATTGGCTACTGACCACTCCCAATCAAACAAATTTATAATTCACACTCTTTGTTCTGTTCAGTAATTATTATTATGCTTTATTATAGTTTGGAACCATTATTAATATGGTAATTTAACCTAAGGAAAAATAACAGTAGTGACAACCATATTAAGATATTTCCAAAACAACAACAGACTCGAGTCGAGTCAATGGCCAGACCGACTCATTCATCTGTTTTTGACTTTGACTACTAGCTTTTGATGTGATGTCATTTCGGAGTAACATGACAGCAAATAGGACCCAGCAGAGCTCTCCGGCGAACCTCACCTGTCCCCAAACGCACTTTTACTTTTCCACCTGAAGTCGCCTGCAGAATCCCGACATCTGTCAGCCTTAAAAGATAACGGCATGTCTCTTGCATTGCTCTGCAGTTTGTTGCTGGTGCACGGCTCGCTCGGGGAGATCGTGTTCCGCTGTCCGAGCTGCACCGCGGAGCGCCAGGCAGCGTGTCCCAAGCTCACCACCTCTTGCGAGATTGTCAGGGAACCGGGTTGCGGTTGCTGTCCTGTTTGCGCCCGGCAGAAGGGCGAGCTGTGCGGGGTATATACGCCGAGATGCGGCAGCGGTTTGAGGTGTTACCCGAGCGCGAATTCAGAGTTACCGCTGGAGCAGCTGATACAGGGACTCGGACGATGCGAGAACAAAGTGGACCTGGAGCCCACCATGACCAACCAGGAGTCAGCAGCACACAGTGGTGAGTCTCAAGACTTGTTTGTGAACATGAATTGCTGCACTGCCGCTGCAAAAATGCACGCATAACACACGGATGATGTTGCACTTTGATGTGTCCTCTCCTCTTCATGTGTCAGGACTTGGGAAATCAACACCGAGTCAGATATCAGTGCAGGGTCTTTGTTCTGGCACCCTTTTCTCCACCATCTTGTTTGATTGTTTATACAGCCCCTTTGTTAGATCAACTTCTGCCTAAACTGCTGCTGGTGCATCTGCTCATCACACTTACTTGATTTTGCTTGGGTATAGTTCCCAAGCATGCTAGGCAATGTTAACATGTCATTTATTTTCATGAGAGTTAGAGCAATATTAATAACTTAAGGGGATTTGTAGAGTTAGTTTAAGTTATTTCTACATGAATAATTTCAATATTTAATAAAACAACTTTTTGTTAGTGTTCTAAAATACTTTCTAAAAATAAAAATACTTTGAATATAATATTTTAGTTATAAACAATTTTTAAATAATTTATATTAGTAAGTGATTTATATTTATTTAATTTATTTATCAAGTGTTGAATATGCTTGTTTGATCACAAAAGAAGGACGAGGCAAAAAAACAACAATATTTTTGAGTGTTTTAAATATATATATATATATATATATATATATATATATATATATATATATATATATATATATATATATATAATTATATACATAATTATAACATAATTATAACAACACATGCACATACAGAGCAATATGCAGGATTCTGGATGATTAAATAATTATGAAATAATTTGTATTTAAATTTATATTAAGAGCTGCTGCAACAAGATGTCTATTTCCACATAAGTTACTTTTGTTTCTTGGGATGTAAGGCAATGTTAAAATTGGATTTATTTTATAGGCATGATAATTAATAGTTAAATCTCTAGAGCTAATATAGACAACGCAATCTCAAGCCAATTCGTAACTTTTTGATTAGTGGCTAATTCGTATGAATTCGTACAATCTAATTCGTACATATTAGTACGATTTGCCCATCACCCAATGACGGTTGGGGTTAGGGGTGGGGTTAGGTGCCACGCCTCCTTTTTAAAATCGTACATTTTTGTACGACTGAACTCGTACGAATTCGTACGAATTAGCCACTAAACTGACAAAACGTAAAATACTTACGTTTCCTCGTGAGATCAGGCTGATATAGAACATTATATTAGTATTATTTGAATATAAACTTAAGCTTGAGAGTGTAATCATTTAAAGTTCTGCTTGGAAAAATGCATGGAAATGTTCTTCTTTCAGACAAAAGACAGTCAACTCAAAACAGGCCTGAACCTATTAATTAATAATGTATATATTTAGAATAATTCAACATTGTATGCGGAGCAATATGGAATATAATGTCATATGTAATAATATATATGTGTGTGTGTATTATTATTATTTTTTATCTATTTATTTATTAATGTAATTATTATTATTATTTATTTATTTATTTTTTATTTTTTTTTTTAAACAGGAGTACATATCCAACATAGGCTCATTCTGAAAACGTAGCCCTATATACAATTCTGGATACAATTCTCACAAATTATTAAGCCAGAAGTACGTATGGCTACATTTCGTCTTTAAAACGAACGCTACAGGGCGGAATGATGCCGTTCCTTTTTACGCTTCCCAGCTGACCGCATTTCTCCATATGGATGGCTTTGCCACTTTTACCAGTTTGTTCAGTTAGCTTGCCATGTCGGCGGACTTGAGATGCAGAGCGGAGTTGACCGCGACAACGGGGTTCGAGTCCGGCGAAGAAAAGCAGATAAGATAAAAATAGAAGCCAAAATATAAATTAAACAAGTAAATAACAGGGTGAGAATGTGGTCAAATCTGAAAATGTGGTAAAAATCACGCGAGGGCTTTTCTTTTTCTGGATTGCTTTTAAAAACTGTCGGTTGGGTTTAGGGAAGTGGTTGCTTTTGAAAACACTATCGGTTGGGTTTAGGGAAGGAGGAGGGTGGGTCAGGCAACCCAGTGGCGCAGTAGGTAGTGCTGTTGCCTCACAGCAAGAACGTCGCTGGGTCGTAGGTTCGAACCTCGGCTGGGCTGGGTCAGTTGGCGTTTCTGTGTGGAGTTTGCATGTTCTCCCTGGGTTTGCGTGGGTTTCCTCCGGGTGCTCCGGTTTCCCCCACAGTCCAAAGACATGCAGTACAGGTGAATTGGGTAAGCTAAATTGTCCATAGTGTATGAGTGTGAATGTGTGTGTGGAAGTTCCCAGAGATGGGTTGCGGCTGGAAGGGCATCCGCTGCGTAAAATCGTGCTGGATAATTGGCGGTTCATTCCGCTGTGGCGACCCCACAAGGGACAAAGCCGACAAGAAAATGAATGAATGAATGAGGGTGGGTCAGTCGATCAATCAGTCGGTCAGTCATTCAGTCAAACGACAACGGCCTCTGGTGGATTTACGCGAGAACAGCAGGCGCAAATGGCACTCGTGAGAGAAATTTGAGATCTCAAAAATCGTACACAGCGCAGGGTTCATATGGTCATGGAAAACCTAGAAAAGTCATGGAATTTTGACATGGCATTTTTCAGGCCTTGAAAAGTTTTGGATAAACAGAAAAACCCACAAAGTTTTGGAAAAGTCATGGAAATTAGTTTAACAAATATTTGTATACTTGAATTAGGGCTGAGTGATATTGGAAAAATATGACATTACAGTATTTTGTATTTCTGTGATATACAGTACAGTATATTGCGATGTGAATACAATTTCACCGGATGATTTAACAGGTTTATTTGGATTGATTGAGCGAATTTTGTAGAGGAGTGAATCTCAAATTATATATCACAGATAAATAAAATATAAAAAAATAAAGATAAACGTGAATTATAGTTTTCAGGTATTTACTATTCAGGTACAGATATTGAATAATCAACACTGCATAGTCTTCATTTGTATATTTTTAAATCTTTATTAAAGTTTCAAAATCTTTCTTGTGGCTGGATGTTTTAAAATTTGAAATATTGAAATGTTCACACAGTCACAGGCCTTAAAGGGACAGTTTACTCAAAGATAAAAATGTACTCACTATTTACTCACACTTGTTACTAGAAACAAGTGAAGGGTGTAATGAAAATCGTAAGTCATTTTTAAGTGAACTACTGTATCTCTTTACAAATACATGCAGATGATAAACTTTTACTCTATTATGATGAAACTCTATATTAAACTATAATCCCAACATTGCATATCCTGCGATGTGACTATTGCGGATGCACAGATTGCGATATTGATGCTGAAATGATATATTGTGCAGCCCTAACTTGAGTATAGGTTAATTGTCTTTACTTATTTTCTGTCCTTGGCCAAAAACTTGCTCTCACATTGTTAATGCTGTGTAAGCATTATAAAAATCAAATTTACATAGATATAAAAACAAATTTAAACAAAATAGATTGTTGCGTTTTCTATGATATGCTGTAATAAATTTGAACGTCATTGTTTTTCTTATTATTTACTATGCATATGTAGATATTACATGAACATTACGTCATGATAATGTACTTGAAAGTTCTGGAAAAGTCATGGAATTTTAGTAGTAAAAATGTGTATGACCCCTGACAGCGGCCTCTGGTGGATTTATAAAACAAAAACTGCAAAAAAAATGTACCTCCTGGGACGTATTTGGCGCCCTCCAGAAATGTATATAGCGGTACGTTTTCAGAATGAGCCTGGGTTGATCAGTTGCTGAAACAAATTGATCCACTTTTGTACATAGTTAGTCTTTACTCTGTTTCATTGAGTTTCTGGGCACACCCACATCCTGTCACCAATGGAGTTCAGGAGCTGTATCTAATAATGAATGGCTGGAAAATTAATTGAAACTACTAGTGTCATTGTGTGTCCTAATTCTTTTATGTTAAAAGGCACAGTTCACTCAAAATCAACAGTTTGCAGTAATAAACATCGAGTTATTGCAAATTTGTAGCACTAATTTATCTGCTTAAGCAATCGTACAAAGTAAGAAAAACATATTTTCCATCAATACTTGAATGCGTATTGAAATTTATTCAAAGTCACTTTTTACATTTTGGATGGCCTAAGGGAGGGTAAAATGGGAGAGCTTGCCTCAAATATCCATGGTTTTATGAGTATCGTCTTGAGGTTTAGATATTGGAAATCAATAAGATTGTGTGCACATTTCTGAAAGCACGGCACCTGCGTGAGCAGTAGGATGAACAGTTTTGAAATGTATTTGTCCATGGGACCATTGATCTCCTCAGTAAGCAAACAAAGTTATCACCTTTTAAACTGTTCACACTGTGACGTTTGACATGCTTGTTTCATTTACATCAGCCTCTTTGAGAAAAAAAAAATACAGTGTTGTGAAAAAAGAGACAGAAATCACAAAATTTATCGGGGACAACTAGTCCTTTATAAATGAGTCTATGGGAACATATTTCTATTTCATTGTATCATGCACAATGCTGGCTTTTGATATGATAAGATCATTCATCAGATAGTGTGTGGGTGTCAACAGAGGCCATCTCTTTTTTTTTTTTTTTTTTCCTCTACAGTCTAGGATGAGCAGTTCCAACTCTTTTGCCATGCAACTAAAATATGTGACCTAGATGTCTAATAAAATAAAGCATTTTCAAATTACTGATGACTAAACCGTGCCAAATGCCTCTGCTTCGCAACAAATTGGCAGCCATTATCCTGTTGTGCTATTGAGTTTTCCAAGAAATCAAGGGTGAAAGGCTAATGTTGCCTGGCATAAATTGGACTTCTGCACACTGGACTTTGAGGCCTGTCCAATCCTTTTGATTTTGCCTCGCTATACACTGTCTGAGCAGCATCTGAATGGTGTATTTTTGGATACCCATAAACAATAAGCAACAGGGTTCCCCAGCCCAACCAATTAATCTGCTCATTTCCAACCCAGGTTTCTATTATAAAAAGTACTGCCAGCACTAAAATTAAAATTCACCCTTATTCACCCTCGTGCTTTTCTAACCATGCATTGTTTTATTTACTTTGTGAAAAATAAAAGCTTTTGTTTTCCATATAAAAATAAAAAATGGGTTATTTTTGCAACAAAGGAAGAAAAAGAAAATATATTACTAGTCCATAGGGCTGGGTATAAGCTGATAAAAGCCATTACATTAAAGTTAATGATATATAACACAGTATAACATTATATATATATATATATATATATATATATATATATATATATATATATATATATATATATATATATATATATATATATATATATATATATATATATATATATATATTAGGGGTGTCAAAATTAATTGTTTCTTCGGTGCACCGCGATGCAGACGCGGACAATTCAGTATCGGTTCAGAAATAATCATAACCGGTTATTATATACTGACATCATTATCTCACATGCGCTATGTCGCCGTAGCTTACGAGGGAGGCGAGCGGCGAGCGCGAGTACAACGCTCTAACTATGTAAAAACTCTGAAACTGTGCACAATTTCACTGCGTGTGTTTTTGCTGAACACTGTTTCACTGACACTTACAGCAAAGCCCCTGTTTCATGGCGATTAAGAGAATGAAAGTAAACTCCATTTCTCTCTCACTGTGGCCCATGAGTGCAGCTGTGAAGAGCACAGCGTGTAAGAGCCAATCGCAGCCCTTTCTGTTGAGCGTGTGACCAATCAAAGGGGTGTAAGAAAGAACTTGGTAGTTGGTAGACAAGGCTCAGAAAGCGAGCAGGATATTTATATTTGTTTATTTGCTATAAATGCTCGTGTTGCTTAAAGGTACAGTTTATATATCTGAAGATAGAGGTAAAGTTGGTTATATATTGGGATATTCAGACATTCTCCTTAATAATATAATTTCAGAAAAGTATTATTTGCAAATTCTGAATAGGGAAATCATATTAGCAGCCAATGACTATCAAAGTACAACATTGTTCACAGTCAATTAGATAGTGTTAATGTTGTTTGTTACTTGTATGCTAATTCCAATCGAATATTCAAAGTAACATGATAAACAATATAGAGACTTCTAAATGAACGAATGTGTGAATAAAAAACCAACTTTACCTTTATTCTGACTGTTGGTATTTAAGGACAAAATTGTTTTACAAAAAGTATATAAATATATTTATACATTTTAATACAAGAATTGCTGTGCTGTGAAGAAAATATAAAACTGTGTATGGAAAGAATCGTCAATGCACCGTGATGCACCGAGATATCGAATTGAACCGAATCGATGGCATGATTATCGTAACCGAACCGTGAGACCAGTGTAGGTTCACACCTCTAATATATATATATATATATATATATATATATATATATATATATATATATATATATATATATATATATATATATATATATATATATATATATATATATATATATATATATATATATATACTGTATATACGTATACGTCTTCCGGATGAGATGTTAAACCGAGGTACCGACTCTCTGTGGTTGTTAAAAATCCCAGGATGTCCTTCGAAAAAGAGTAGGGGTTTAAACCCGGCACCCCGGCATCACTCTGTCTCCTCTCCACCAATCAGCTGGTGTGTGGTGTGCGGTCTGGCGCAATATGGCTGCCATCGCGCCTTCTTTTCGAAGGACATCCTGGGATTTTTAACAACCACAGAGAGTCAGGACCTCGGTTTGATGGCGCTCACTGAGCAGTATAGAGTCCCCATCAATATACTGGGGCATTAGGACCCACACAGACCGCAGGTTGAGCGCCCCCTGCTGGTCTCACTAACTCCACTTCCGGCAGCAACCTAGCTTTCCCATGTGGTCTCCCATCCAGGTACTGACCAGGTGCAGCCCTGCATAACTTCAGTGGGCGACCATGTGAGAGGCGCAATAAGCAACTCTAGCTGCAAAATGAAAGGAGGCAGTTACGTTATAGGCTTCGTTTTCTTATAAGTATACATACAGTGATGATGACGGTCATATAAATATGTAGCTACACGATGCCTCAAAGTTTTAGTTTCTGTTAAGTTAATATCAAAATGAAAATAGGCAGTTCCTTATATCATGTTTTCATTTTATTTTTAAGACGGTGAAACAGCGTAGCCAGGGGGATGGGAATAATGTTATAAAGTACACTGTTTTTACCCGACGTGTCCTTAGGAGTTTGTTTTCCATATCACATTTGCAAAGTCTGAACTTAGGAAAGGGTGAAAGACTGGGCATCTTTTCAGATGTCTCCCTTATTCCCCATCTACACTGACACAGAGCAGCAGCATTGTAAAACCAAAACAGCCTCTCCAGTATTTTCAAAAAGCTTAGTTTTCAGGGCTCGGAAACTCTGGGGTAGTGTGGACGGAAGACGTAACTGTAGCAAAACTTATGTGTTTTAAAACTAAACGTATAAGTGTAAACGGGGCCTGACTGACCTATCGACTGATCCACTCTCCTCCTTCCCTAAACCCAACCGGCAGCTTGATTTTTACCACGTTTTCAGATTTTACCACATTCTCACCCTGCTATTTTATTTTTTGGCTTTTGTTTTTACCTTACCTGCTTTCTGGAATCGTTCTTTGCTGGACTAGCCCGTCGTCGCCAACTCTGCTCCACATCACAAGTCCTCCGACATATGCGGCGAGCCACTACACAAACTGGTAACAGGGGAAAAAACGTCCATGCGGAGGTAAGCGCGAAAAGGAAGAGGCATCATACCACCCCGTAATGTTTGGTTTGAAGACGAAATGCAACCTTATGTACGTCTGGCTGCATAATTTTCGATCTAATTAACTGAAAATACCTACTTAACCTAGTTAAGCCTTTAAACTGCACTTTAAGCTGAATGCTAGTATCTCTCAAAATGATCGAATATCATGTAGTCATCATGGCAAAGACAAAAGACATTATTAGTTATTAGAAACTTGTGATTACAATTATTGTTTAAAAATGTGTTAAATTAACATCTCTCCTCTAAACAGCGATTATATATATTTTTTTAAATAATAAAAAGTTCACAGCAATACTAACAATTTTCACTTTACTTTGTGTACATATACAACATATATTTTTACATCTGAGAGATCCAAACATGAACATGTATGTCGTACTGTAGACGTAATTGCATACATAGCAGATTCCTATATGGGTGTTGTTACTGCATGATCTTCCATATATAGCTGTAACGAAACATTGCGATTGGGCACCCGAACATTGCATCTCAAATAAAAGCTCATTCTGAGGCTGAGGATTACAATTCCTCAAATCCTGAAGCATTTCATGTCACAGAATTATCTTGAAACTTTCTGATTTGTGCACGGCCTCAACTGTGAGCACATTGCACCACCTGTAGTTTGCTTTGTACATATGTCAAGCAGATGCCTTAGACATGATCCAGCATGCTGTCGGACCTGATGAGAGTAACATCTTTAGTAATGATGACGTTTAACTTCTGTAGTGCTTCGATGCTTGCTTGCTTGCATATTCCCTTGACTTTAGTTTTGGATCAGCTACAAGAAATCTAGAATTTGCTTTGTCCACATTCAGGGAACCAATGGAACCATTCTGAAATGCGTGCGTGTGGATGACCATCATTACTCTGAAGTGTTCCTGGGATACTTAGGACCTCTGTCATCATTGTGACCTTTAACATGCCACTTAAAGGATTAGTTGGTGCAAAAAAATGGAAATTTTATCATCATTATTTCCTCTTTCTTGAATTCAATCTCTGAAAGAGCTGCTCTTTTTCCACATGACTGCATCATAAAAGTATACAACATAGAACTTCTGCAAAAGTCATTTAATCAAAGGTTAGTTTATTAAGAACAAGCTGCAATATAAGCTGTAATTTACTAAACTGAGGAATTTTTATGGCGTAATCGTGAGTTAGAACAGATTTGATGGCCACAAGCATTGGTTCAGAGAGGAAGATTATGAAATTTGTGCAAATTATATTTGTGAACTTTTGCTAGGTCAGTTAAATTTTGGACTTCTCTTCCCACAAAGATAACTTCAGAATATTTGGACTACTTTTAGCATACTTTTAGGATACTTTTTGGCAAAAATCTGGCAACATAAAATCATATGTCTATACTAAGCTTAACGTCATCTTTTGTCATGTTTTTTTTTTTTTTTTTGGTCATAGTAGATTAGAAAAGACGCATTCACTAAACACTAGGGTAGGGTAAGGGATCCAGAAAATGTTCATGCAGAATAAGCACTGAAATATAAGTATAATAAAATAGCCAAAGTGCTTGTAATGCATGTCATTAAGATAATAGGTGAGATGTGTTCCCTAATCTAAAGTGTTAAAGGGTCACGAAACACCAAAACACATTTTTTGAGCTGTTGACAGTCATATATGTGTCCCACGCTGCTATAAACACTATTAGGACACATATATTGCACTAAAAAGTGAAAATTGGTTGTTTTTGCGTTATTTTGAGCAAATTCGTTCTTCCGGTTTGAAACGAATTTTTGAAGCTGCGTCACGGCCATGAGATACTTAGGTGTAAATCCAGCCGGAGAGTGGCTGTCTGTCTTTTCTAGGACGTTCTTACGTATCTGAGGGTGCAGTATTAATTCATGAGAAAGACGTGCTTCAAACCAATCAGTGCGCTCTATTGTGTATGACGTGAAACTTCATTAATATGCATGATAGCTCCGGAGACTGTTTACCAGTTTACACTGTTCAGACGGCAGAGAGACGCCACGTTGTGTTGCCAAAACAAGTGAAAGTACAAGAATTTCAAGACAAAATTCGTAGGTGTTATTAGTGTGTTGCAACGAAGGTTTTGTTTTCATTTTCCCTTTATGAGAGAGCTGCTGGACTCACGTGTGGATTACAGTGCACGCGACACGCGACAGAAAGGCGTTTGTAAGGAACATTTTTACCCGAGAGCTTTTTCTCATCTGGAAATGGTGAAATCCGTATTTGCCGCTCGTCTACTTTTAATAAAAAGACACAGCTCCAGTTTGATTGTCTGTCTACAGATTTGGTAAGTGTTTGCAGTGGAGTGCCCTTTGTTTAAATGCTGCTCTCCGAGTGTAAACATGTAAACACAAACTATTCCCGTCGTGCAGGATTTTCGCTGCAATTTGTGACAGGATAGTCTATACACACACGGCTTTCTGACGCTATCTACCTACCGAGTACATAAGTTACAGAGAAATGCGGAGGATTTTTTTCTCTAATTCGCCGTATCAAATCAGCCTCTGTGTGTTTGTTTTGCCTGTGAAACTTAGCGCGTGCCCAAATGTTAACTCCCTTCTATGCAAAATCTTATCCTCTTTCCCTCCCCCGACACTCCCACACTCCCAGAGCTGGACACGCCCAACTTTCCTGACTTTTTTCAAAACAGAGGTGTGAAAACACCCTGCTGAGACAGGGGGTTTCGTGGCCCTTTAAGGGCGTTACACCAAGCACAATGACTATAATGGCCAGTTTCCACTGACTAGTACACTATGGTACGGTATGGGTCGGTATGGGTCATCTTTATCAGGCTTGCGTTTCCACTGCCAAAAGGGTACCAATGGTGAAATGAAAGTTTCGACATCATTCTCGCTTGAGGAAATCTTGCTCAAAGTAAAGCCGTACAGGTCGTTCACAAATCATATGAGAAGCACTTCTCACAAAACAGATGCTTTATACACATAAATACTTGTGTATAGATGTTCATTACTAACCTTACTATGAACATGATTTGATTATAACTCCAGATCAATGATAGCCTACTCTAAGGTCAATTATATAAAATAAATAAATAAATGCAACATATATGAACACACAGACCCTTACAGTCTACGATATGTTACCAATTACAGAAAACCAACACACAACATACATTTAGTCCTTATTTGGCTTCAAAAACAACACACAACATATAGCCCACAGTCAGTGCAAACCTCTCATCTGTATCTTTAATCTTCAGCAGCACTTGTAACCTCTGTTAGGAAGTAATTCTGTCATTCCGAGTTCATAATAGTCCAAAAGGGGATGATAATAGTCAAACATGGCAGTTTGTTAATGTTTTAGGTTGCTGAAAGAATCATTTGCTCCTTTGTTTTGTCTGGCTTCTGTTTTTTTGGGTGTCACTCTCGCGTTTGTCCATTTCTGAAAGGATCGGACATCAGAAGCACTTCAATAATCACGCGCACATTATTATCACGAGCTCAAGAAGTTCGTCATTTCAAATTTAGATGCGCTGCGAGAAAGTGAAACCGCTCATGCCTTACACGGCCTTGTAAACAACTACAGGGCACAGGGTAGATTCTGCTCTTCTTCTTGGCTTTGTGGCTGTTCATCAAGATGTCAACAAGAGGTTTGTTTAAGCTCGGGTTGACCATAGCTCGTTGTTATATGTAAATATTATTACGGTGTAATGTCTCGGCTGTGTTTTTAAAAATGGAGCTTTCTTAGTTTTCATTCTCCTGCTTCTGCAAGTGACGTATATCTGACGTAATTGATTTAAATATTTTTTAGAAGACTTGGCTACCTAAAGATAGATTAGGGAACTCACATTTATTAAAACTAGGGTAGGATAAGTGATCCAGAAAATGGTCATGCAGAATAAGCACTGAAATAGAAGTATAATAAAATAGCCAATAAGCTTGTAATGCATGCCGTTAATATTAGGGATGCACCGATACCAATTTTTTACAAACCGATACGAGTACGAGTATTTTGATTTGTGTACTCGCCGATACCGATACCGATACTTCATAGATTTGGTTTTAACTAAGTTTATTTGTTCGTTTTTTTGCTTTGTTTTTTGTTTTTTGCCTGTAGCAAGGATGAACACCAAAATCTTTAACAGGAGGCTGTTCCAAGCCAAAAAATATACACATTGTTGAAAACCCTGCGAACCCAGACCTTGTCTATTAACGATTAAGCATGGACATTTAAAGGATGAGATATCCTTGCGGCTTACATGTGTCCACAACTTCACACATTACACAAGGTGTGTGCAGTGTACGTTACCTTATAGAGTCACTGTCTTATTGGGGACGCATTAAACACTGTTTTGCACCATTCTTTCATATTCATGAGTCCTGCCTTTGATCCACGGTCAATTAATCAAAAAGTACTAGATGTTTATGGGTGGGTTGCGGTTAATAGCTCATTTTAAAAATCATGCGACCATCATCTCACAATGTTTATTAATAAATAATCTTGTTTAATTAAAATAAAAGTGATTTCGCAATGCAGAGCCACTGACAAAGCCAACTGCAGAAAAACAAAGCAACCATCGTGGCAACCGCAGTGATCTCTTTTCCCGAAGTTCAGCTGTTCTTTTTTGCACTTGATTATTATGCGTTTAATGTTAAAAAATCAATAATGAATAGACCTCAAAAGTGTATCCTGTGTGTGTGTGCGTCTTCACTGAAGCCTCTCTCTTCTAAAACCGAAAGTTGTTTATGTCAGGCAATATTTCGGCTTTTAATCCAATGAAAAGTTAATTTAAATAAGCCAATATTTAAAAACTGCAGTAAAGTAACTGTGACGTGCGGCCACACATCGAAACTGAGGTCTAATCTCTCTCTCGCTGTCATCCAGACATTGATACGGAGACGCCGCACAAGTCAAGCCGCAATATGGAGGCTGGTACCAGTTTACAGAATAGCTGAAGCCTTTGCGAAATCTGTCAAAATACAGCACTGAAATTTATAGGCATAAATGTCTTTGAGCCAAAAAGTCTAGGCTATCTGTAGGATATCTGACGCAATCAGAGCCGATGGTATGTACAGTTTGTGTAGCCTAATAACTATATTAATTCTAATAAAATGAAAACCAAAATCCACAATTCATGGCATTTTTCGTTTGATAAAAAATATACGGAAACGAAAAAAATCAAAGGGTGACTAGTTTGTATTAATTTGTTTTAATATGAATAAAAATATGCTTAGCCTGTTTAAGCTTAGCGGTTATATGCGCTGCCAAGGCAAGCCATTCAAAAATATTATTTTACTGTGTACTGAGTAATAAGGTATATTTTACAATAATAACTAAATGTAGCATGCCTCGCTGTCATTTAAAACATGCAACTCATAACACACCAGATCTGTAGGCCTGTTAATGCAGTGTGTAAACGTACGGGTATATTCATACTGCGCACACAGGGCTGGCGCGTCCGTATAGAGGCGACCTATAATATATAATAATGAGGGCGGCAAACGCGCCCCAACGTACTGACTTTCATCTGCAACATCAACACAATCCCCCCTAAATAAAATATACGGGCCGTGAAGTTCAGCACTTGTCTTGCCAGTGTATGCTGCTCTCTTTCTTGTGTGTATAGCGCCGCAGTGCGCGGCAACAGCTGCTGAAAAAGCGCGCGTGACAGCTCAAAGCCGGTATCGATTTAACCACAAGCAAGATCATATCGTTATAAATATTACATTAACGATACTTATCGAAATATTTATACATTTACATGGTGTTTGAGATTGTGTGGTCTGTAAAAGCTGTCTGATCTTTACAGAAGCTGTACTGACACGTGCGCAGTGACCGCAGCGCTTTTATTTAGCCTGTAGTCTTTAGATTTATTTTTTTTACATAATGTTCCATTTCTTAAAATTTATTTCATTTTTTTATTTATAGTTTATATATAAAATGAGTGCTAGCTTGTTTGAGTGCTTAGCTGTGATCATTATGCAAGGATCATATTTCATATTCGGTTTATTCTTCAGTAGCCTAGGCTATAGATTCGTTAATAATGTATTTTATAAACAGATTGTTTAAAAGGACTAAGCTATTAACATATAATACATTAGGCTAATTAATACATTAAGACACTGAAGTCAGGTAGGGCAACAAATCACATCCATAGTGAATTACTGTTCAGCGGTATCGGTGCGTGGTATCGGCCTTTCATGTCCAATACGAGTACGAGTATTTAAACCAAGTATCGACCCCATACCCGATACTGGTATCGGTATCGGTGCATCCCTAGTTAATATAATAGTTCAGATGTGTTCCCTAATCAAAAGTGTTAATGGCTGTTACACCAAGCACAATGACTATAAATATAACAATGAGGTATAATTGTGTCCACTCCAGCAAACGGTAACCTTATGTTTAGTTTTAGTTTACGCTTTTCTTTTTTCATTACCTTCTTATAACCAGTAGATGTCTTTAGAGTGGTACATTTCTAGCACATCCGACCAGTGAATCCAGCTTGTGTAATTCATCTAATCAATGGATTTTGCTATCACAGTTGGTATAGCAGAATAAAAAAAAACACAATTTATTTTTCCCCAGCATTTTCAAAGGAAGCAACACAAAGATGGCAAAAATATCCTGGATACCTGAGGCACTTTTATTTTTATACATTTATTCGTTTGCTAGGCTGGCTTATATAGATTCTAGGGCTGCACAATATATAATTTCAGCATTGATATCACAATATAAGCATCAGCAATAGTCACATCGCAATATATGCAATGTTGAGTCTGAATTATAGTTGACCAGGAGCTAAATAATTGTATTTAATTACTGTATTTATGTGGATTTTATACAAAAAAAATCTTACTTTGCATTTTTGTCTTGTTTCTAGTCCAAATATCTACATTTCAAAATCAAAACAAGATTGTTTTACAACCAATTGTTAAGATTGTTGTTGTTGTTGTTGTTGTTGTTGTTGTTGTTAATCTTTCAAAAGGGGGCTTAACATCAAACAGCGTCTCCATCTTTATGATCTCAGAGCTGCAGATGAGTTGGTGCGCTCTTGATGATGGGCTGCTTGTCAGGTCCGGATGAATGACCTAAAGTAGGCATACATGTAAATGAGGTGGTTATGGCCCGTGAGTCTCGTCACAGTTTGTTTTGTCTTCTGATTGGCCTATTGTCCACTGGGGTTTTACATTCGTGGATTTTACGTGTGAACGAGGAAACCATGGTGTCTGAGGCTCACAGTATGCCCATTTCCATATACTGATCTTTAAATATTATAGTTTTTTTTAGAAGATATACTGAAGAATGTTGTAAACCTGTAACCATTGACTTTTATAGTCCAACATATATTTCGATAGATCTCCTTTTATGTTCAACAAAACAAACAAAAAAAGCTCCAACTATTATGGAACAAGTGAAGGGTGAGTAAATAATTTTCATTTTTGGGTGAATGATGATTTTTAAATCAATTACAAGCACAGTTATCGGTCATAAGATAAAACCAGGTATCAAGATTCACTTGTGAACTTTTGCACCTCGGTTCTCTCCAGAAAATCCAGGCTCCTCGCCACCATCCTAAAAATATACCTCATGTTTATTCAAGCCAGTGGTTTATATTTCATGTTTGTTTTTCAATCTTTACCTCTTTCTCCTTGTATCGTGTGTACCATGATTGCACTCGCATCCCTTCAGGGTCTGATGTGCTGAGACACGCTCTCTTCAACACCTTTCCAGCACCGGCAGTGGGGATGCTTTGTATGGCGGCTGCTTGTCCAGACCTGTGACACCAGAAAAAGGCTCCTTGTAGGCGCCGTGACTTTACTTCTGCTCCAGGGCATCTGGAGTGTCATGGGTGTCAAACAAGCAGTTGAAAAAGGCTTTTTTCTCCGCGGGCCATCCTAGACAACCCCCCACAGTCAGCAAAATACACAGTCTGACATATCCAGCCATCTTTCACTCTGCTGTTAAGCTGGCTGCCTGCCTGTCCGACTGATACACAGTTGGAAATGTCAATATTGATGGCAACACGTATACTCACTATGAAATTACCTCAAATAATACAAGCACAGCAAAAGCGTGGTCATGTTAATACCTCTCGGCACACAGCTGCATTCCTGTCAGTAGGTTCATTTTGTTGTAGTACCTGACAAGAATTATTATTTCAAGCTGCTGTATTAG
The DNA here is from genome assembly GCA_903798195.1 of Danio kyathit. Taxonomy (NCBI): domain Eukaryota; kingdom Metazoa; phylum Chordata; class Actinopteri; order Cypriniformes; family Danionidae; genus Danio; species Danio kyathit. The sequence continues at coordinate 56,876,035 of LR812527.1, forward strand.
CTTTCATGCTGATTTCAGCTTAGTTGTGTGTAGTAGGGCAGCAAGTGGGGCTGTCCAATATGAATATACATGGCATATATATATATATACACACACAGTTGAAGTCAGAATTATTAGCACCCCTGTTTATTTTTTCCCCAATTTCTCTAATAACTTATCTCTAATAACTGATTTATTTTATCTTTGCCATGATGACCGTGAATAATATTTTACTAGATATTTTTCAAGACACTTCTATACAGCTTAAAGTGACATTTAATAATACTTTTGTCTTTAAAATAGCTTTAAAAAAAACTTTAAAAATTTTTAAAAACTGCTTCTATTCTAGCTGAAATAAAACAAATAAGACTTTCTTCAGAAGAAAAAACATGATCAGACATGCGGTGAAAATTTCCCTGCTCTATTAAACATTTGGAAAATATTTAAAAAAGAAAAGAAAATTCAAAAGGGGGCTAATAATTCTGACTTCAACTATATATATATATGTTTATTTTTTTTCCCCAATTTTTGTTTAACGGAGAGGAGATTTTTTCAACACATTTCTAATCATAATAGTTTTAATAACTCATCTCTAATAACTGATTTATTTTATATTGTCATGATGACAGTAAATAATATTTTAGATAATTTTCAAGACACTTCTATACAGCTTAAAGTGACATTTAAAGGCTTAACTAGGTTAATTAGGTTAACTGGGCAGGTTAGGGTAATTAGGCAAGTTATTGTATAATGAGGGTTTGTTCTGTAGACTATCGAAAGAAAAGGGGCTAATAATTTTGTCTTTAAAATGGCTTTTAAAAAATTAAAAACTGCTTCTATATTATCCGAAATAAAACAAATAAGACTTTCTTCAGAAGAAAAAAATATTATTAGACATACTGTGAAAATTTCCCTGCTCTGTTTAACATCATTTGGAAAATATTTAAAAAAGAAAAAAAAAATTCAAAGGGGGGCTAATAATTCTGACTTCAAATGTGTGCATATATGTATATATATATATATATATATATATATATATATATACATATATATATATATATATATATATATATATATATATATTTATATACACACATATATATATATATATATATACATATATATATATATATATATATATATATATATATATATTTATATACACATATATATATATATATATATATATATATATATATATATATATATATATATATATATATATATATATATATATATATATATATATATATGTATATATATATGTATATATATATATATATATATATGTATATATATATATGTATATATATATATATGTATATATATATATATATATATATATATATATATATATATGTATATATATATATATATATATATATATATGTATATATATATATATATATATATGTATATATATATATATATATATATGTATATATATATATATATATATATATATATATGTATATATATATATATATATATGTATATATATATATATGTATATATATATATATATATATATATATGTATGTATATATATATATATATATGTATATATATATATATATATATGTATATATATATATATATATATATATATATATATATATATATATATATATATGTATATATATGTATATAAATATGTATATATATGTATATAAATATGTATATATGTATATATGTGTGTGTATAAATATAATGTTTCATACTATGCTTCATCATTTATTTTGTTGTGTCATGAAATACATTGTTTACTTGCAGTATTACTTTTTTGTTATTTTATTTGAGCACAATAATTCGCATCATTATGGGATGCAGACAGATAAATATCAGCATTAAGAGCGATCTGGAAAGTACAATGTTTAAATTTTGTATTTTATTTAGCAATTTTTTAAAAAAGTAATATTTAGTAGTATATTTAGAAATGGGCGACGGAGTGGCGCAGTAGATAGTGCTGTCGCCTCACAGCAAGAAGGTCGCTGGTTCGAGCCTCGGCTGGGTCAGTTGGCGTTTCAGTGTGGAGTTTGCATGTTCTCCTTGCGTTCGCGTGGGTTTCCTCCGGGTGCTCCGGTTTGCCAGACAGTCCAAAGACATGCGGTACAGGTGAATTGGGTAAGCTAAATTGTCTGTAGTGTATGAGTGTGAATAAGTGTGTATGGATGTTTCCCAGAGATGGGTAGCAGCTGGAAGGGCATCCGCTGTGTAAAACATGTGCTGGATAAGTTGGCGGTTCATTACGCTGTGGCGACCCCGGATTTATAAAGGGCCTAAGCCAAAAAGAAAATGAATGAATGAATGAATGAATATTTAGAAATATATAGTACAAATATATAAATTGTACTATATTTTGATATATATATATATATATATATATATATATATATATATATATATATATATATATATATATATATATATATATATATATATATATTTTCAGGATATGAGATAACTTTTGTTGTGAAATTAGATTTGCTAGCCTATTTGATTTCATAATTGAAAAACATTTTTATGACACTATAAAATCCAGTTTTTCTATTTATAAAGTGATATGAATAGCACATCAGCTGCAATACAGAGGTGAGATATATATATATTCAGCTTTTAACTTTCATAGTTTTTCAACTTTCAACTAACTGCTTAAATTGTGGTTATGTCCAATCATGTAGATGTCTAAGTGTTAGGGTGATAGCTTGTTTAGGTGTAATGTTTAAGATGTCAGTATTATATCTTATCAGAAAGAAATAATAAACAGTTTTGAAGATGAAGTATATAGATATCTTGATGCGGAGTGTAAAACATTCTTTTATATAAACTAATGACAGCTGCTCTTAGCAAAGCACCTTTCTGAGACGCTGTGCCAAGTGTGTTATCGCTGAGTTTTATAACTTTGTTGCTCAACTACTTGTCAAAGGCTGAAGCTCAGGAGGCTGCAGTTGCTATGGCGCCAAGTGCAGATCAACACTACTCCACAAAATGAATCCAAGGCATTTCCTGAGGAAAACTTTGACTTCAAGCTGTTTCCTCATAGGCTTAAATATGAACACTGAAAAATAGGTTACTTTTTGTCAAAGTCTAGCTAATTATCAGATTGCTTGGTGTTGAGGAGTAATAATGTTCTATTTGTGCCATGTCTCTTGAAAGCCTAAACAGAAATAGGACAAGCACCACGAAAATGACAGTGTTTGGATGGCATGTGGGTGGCAGGGTGGCTCAGTGGTTAGCACTGTCGCTTCACAGCAAGAAGGTCGCTGGTTTGAGCCTGGTCTGGGCCAGTGTGGAGTTTGCATGTTCTCCCTGTGTTGGCGTGGGTTTCCTCTGTGTGCTCCAGTTTCCCCCACAGTCCACACACATGCGCTATAGATGAATTGAATTACGTAAATTGGCCATAGTGTATGAGTGTGAATGTGAGAGTGTATCCCAGTGCTGCGTTGTGGCTGGAAGGGCATCCGCTGCCTTAAAACATATGCTGGATAAGTTCACTTGTTCTAAGCACTTTGATCTTCATTTCTTCTGTTGAACACCAAAGAAGATATTTTGAAGAATGCTGGAAACCTGTAACTATTGGCTTCCATTGTTTTTTCCATAGCCTATAGGTTTTCAGCTGTCTTCAATAAATTTTCTTTATTGTTCAACAGAGTGAAGAAATTCATAAAACTTGACTTGAGTAAGAGTAAAAAGCTAGTATATTTTCATTCCTTGAAATGTGTATTTGACTAAAAATGAAAAGTTAATTTAATCACTTTCAGGCTTTCCAAGATTTCCTACTGGAACTTTGAGGGGGAAAAAAAAAACATAAATAAAACAAAATTAATATGATTCATTTGATATATTATGAAGCCAGAAACTACTTATTTACTTTACTTTATCATTTTTATTTTATTGTATTTTATTTAAAAAAAAATAATATGATACATTAAGATTTTATTAAGCTAAATGACCAGTCTTAGCCAGAAATTTTATTTTATTTTATTTTAGCAAAATTAATATGATACAATAAAATCTTAAGCTAAATGATCAGTCTTAGCCAGAAACTTTATTTTTATTTTATTTTATTTTACTTTTACTTTTACTTTACTTTACTTTACTTTACTTTACTTTACTTTACTTTACTTTACTTTACTTTACTTTACTTTACTTTAATTTAATTTAATTTAATTTAATTTAGTTTAAATTGTTTTGTTTTATTAAGCTAAAATGATCTGTCTTAGGCAGACACTTTTATTAATTAAATAAAAAAAAATTGTATTCAATTTTAGCAAAATTAATATGATACATTAAGATCTTATTAAGCTAAATGATCAGTCTTAGCCAGAAGCTTTGTTCATTTATTTATTTAATTTAATTTATCATTCATTCATTCATTTTCTTTTCAGCTTATGAATGAATCATCAACTTATCCAGCATATGTTTTACACAATGTATGTCCTTCCAGCTGCAACCCATCACTGAGAAACATCCACACACACTCATTCACACACATACACTATGGACAATTTAGCTTACTCAATTCACCTGTACCGCATGTCTTTGGACTTGTGGGGGAACTGGAGCAACCGGAGGGAAACCCACGCGAACATGCAATCTCCACACAGAAACGCCAACTGACCCAGCCAAGGCTCGAACCAGCGACCTTCTTGCTGTGAGGCGATCAAGCTACCCACTGAGCCACTGCGTCGCCTAATTAAATTTTATTTTATTTTATTTTATTTTATTTTATTTTATTTTATTTTATTTTATTTTATTTTATTTTATTTTATTTTATTTTATTTTCATTCATTCATTTTCTTTTCAGCTTAGACCCTTTATTAATCTGGGGTCGCCACAGCGGAATGAACCACCAACTTATCTAGCATATGTTTTGCGCAGCGGATGTCCTTCCAGCTGCAACCCAACACTGGGAAACATTCACACACTGTTGCACACACTCACATACACTACAGCCAATTTAGTTTATTCAATTCACTTACAGTGCATGTCTTTAGACTTGTGGGGAAACTGGAGCACCCAGAGGAAACCCACATCAACACGAGGAGAACATTCAAACTCCACACGGAAATGCCAACTGACCCAGCCAGGGCTCGAACCAGCGACCTTCTTGCTGCGAAGTGATTATGCTACCCACTGCACCTTCGTGCTGCTTTTTTTATTTATTTTTATTTTAATAAAATTAATGTGATTTGAGATCTTATTAAGCTAAATGATCAGAACTTTTATTTATTTATTTTTATTATTATTTTTTTTTTTTACATTTATTGAATTTTATTTTAACAAAATTTTACTTAATAAAAATCTTGTTAAGCTAAATGATCAGTCTTGGCCAGAAACTTTTATTCATGTATGTATTTATTTATTTTATTTTATTTTAACAAAATTAATATGATACATTGAGATCTTAGCCAAAACCAATGAACTAATTTATTTATAAATTAAATGTAGTTACATTTAATTATTTATATATTTTTATTTTATTTTAGCATACTTATTATGATACATTTAGATCTTATTAAGCAAAATAATCAGTCTAAGCCAAAAATTTTATTAAATTTAAAGGGCACCGATGGTAAAAAAATCTACTTTTCAATCTGTTTGGACAGACATATGTGTAGATATAGTGTATAGACCTTCATATTGGGGTGATATAAACACACTCAGTCCTTTTTTTGCAATTTAACAACATAAAAACGGTGGACCAATTGTAGCGGTTTTCAGACCGACTGCAACTTGACGTAGGAGTGCGGTCCCCCCACCCACCAATATTGATTGACAGGTGCGCATTACGATGTCCTCAGTATGTTGTTTCACGTCCGCTATTTTTAGCGTGTGAGTCAAAGCGACGTCACCAAAGAAACACCCTTGCTCTATTTTTAGATCATGTAAGGCTCATTGGGCTCAACATTCACCAAGTTATCGCTCTCCTTGCCGGGACCGGGAGGGTGTTGCGGATGAAAGTGAGGACCGGGGGGTTCGCTCACTATTCTGCCGCCTAGGTCGCCTCTATGGTCGCGCTGGCCCTGCTCAGGACACTGTTCATATTTCTGCCTTCCACAGGGCGTTTTCTGATTAGTTTCATTTTAAATAACATGCGAATGTGCTCGTCTGGTGTGCCGTGTTGTGGCTCTGAGTGGCGCATCCGGTGTATGATGCCCTTTAGTTATAGCCTCAAGCAGGTCGTACACCGACACGCAGCGTCGTGCCACGCAGAGGCATGCATTTCTGAAATTTAAACATAAGTTTCTATCAGGTGACACACACACCGGCGCCGCAAGTGTGCGATACTTTCAACTGTCATGTGCGCGCTGCGTCGTGGTGCATCCGTTGTGTGATGCCCTTCAGTCAAAGTTAATTCAGTGTGCTTGGTTATTAGTCTCCGTGTAGGCTACAAGCTCGGAGCTTTAAACTAGCACACAGTTGGCTGTAAAACTATACAAAGACACAAATGATTTTGTAGTCTCTGCTTGGTCTGTGCCCGAGTCATACATGTACAGCTGAATGCTGGTCCTCTCATTCATGTTGCTTCTCTCTGTCTGCTTGTCTGTAGCCATACACAAAGCGGGGGAGCTCTTGGCTTCGCCCCCTTGTTAAGTTGGGTGGGAAGTCGAAACTAATTTTCATGTGAAGCAACACACCCCTAAAACGACGAACTGTGTACACGCCCCCAAAACGGCACTTTTTAACACATCATAATAAAAAAAATCTGAATTGTGTTTTGAACTGAACCTAAACTGGCACACTCAGAAGAACCATAATATTAATATTACATCTAAAAAGGGGTAAAATAGGTGCCCTTTAAATTTAATTTAATTTTACACCATTCTTTTTCATGCACAATCTAGGCAAATAGTATATACTCAATAAATGTAGTCAAAATATCATGTTTTATGTTCTGCAGAAGGAGAAATGCATACAGGTTTTGAACGGCATGAGTCAGTGAACAGGTGATCTGTCCCTTTAAGTTTCATTCAAACTGACAGTGATTACATTTCCATATGCATGAATATTGGTAACCGAGAGTTTTGTTTTTCTTCGTACTATTGTCAAACAGTCCTCTGAATGAGAAACTCAGTGCTGATTAAAATAAAACCTTGTAATTTGAGCATGTTGCGTTAAACATACTCAAGCGTAAATAGAAGTGAATATTTACACAGCACTTTACAATTGTGTTTATTTACATGGAGCGATATTTCAATCACTGTATTATCAATCTCATGCAAATCTTCAGTTCAAAAGCATCTCTTTGAATTCTGCATGACTCAGTGCTTCATTTTCCAGCATCTCATACTGCATTTTTTATTGAAGTTTTGTGTTTAGTACATAGAAACGCTCGCACGTCTCCAGGATTGAATCTCATTTCATCTGCAGAGAACATTTGCTTTGTGCACAGTGGCTGCTGAATCATCCAGGCTCCCTCAGTAGGCCTCTGATTTATGAGCGTACAACATTGCTGTTTAGTCTTTGCATATGCAATTACAGAAAAGATAAAAGACGGAGAGGGAGAGCAGAAGAGAAAGACAGAGGAAAGTGCTGGCACGGCTTACTGTATATTGAGAAGAGACTCAGGGTGGGTTGTTTAGGTTGTATGTAATCTTAAACGCTTTTTTATCAAATGGGGGGGGAAAAATACGGAAGTGCTCCCAAAGGATGAGGACAAACTGTTTCTCTGAATTATTATTATTTAAAGTGGAATTTAAGAGAGAGTTTGAAATATTAAGATGCTGAACAGATGTTTTAATGATGTACACTGCTAAAGAAATAATAATAAAAAAATAATAATAAAGATTTTCTTACTGGGCGTCACGGTGGCGCAGTGGGTAGCACGATCGCCTCACAGCAAGAAGGTCCCTGGTTCGAGACTCACCTTTTTTTATAATTATTTTTTTAGGGTTTTTTAACCATTAATGCATTGAGTTGTGCAGAGAATTTACAGGAAATAGTTGGGATTCAAACTCGGGAATCAAACTCGTGTCGCCGTGAGCACCATGGTGCTATATGTCGGTGCACTTAACCACTAAACATTTCTATTTGAAGTTTGCATATTCTCCCCGTGTTCACTTGGGTTTCCTCCGGCTGCTCCGGTTTCCCCCACAAGTCCAAAGACATGCGCTATAGGTGAATTAGGTAAGCTAAATATTCCATAGTGTATGTCTGTGAATGAGAGTGTATGGGTGTTTACCAGTGATGGGTTGCAGCTGGAAGGGCATCCGCTGCGTAAAACATATGCTTGATAAGTTGACGGTTCATTCCGCTGTGGCAACCCCTGATGAATAAAGGGACTAAGCCGAAAAGAAAAAGAATGAATGATTTTCTTTCTTACAGAAGAAAATATGTTACTTATTTGAGGTTTTTATTTTGCATAAATAAGTTTTACCTTGCGTCTAGTACAAATATCTAAACAATGTCTTAAATGAAGTAAAAATTAAGCAGGTTTCTTCTTAAAACAAACACAAGTGGGGTAAGCAAAATAAACGGAAAACAAGTTTGTTTTGCTTACCCCACTGGCAGATTTTTTTTCTGTGGTTTGTGGTATTTGGTCTGTAGAATAATAATAATTATTATTATTATTATTATTATTATTATTATTAATAATTATTAATAATAATAATAATTATTATTATTATTATTATTTTATTATAGTGGTAGTAGTTGTAGTGGAAAAATTAAATAATTTTATTAAATACATTTAATAATAATAATATTGATAATAATACTAATACTAGTAATAATAATAATTATTATTATTAATAATAATAATATTATTATCATTATTATTAATATTAGTAGTAGTAGTAGTTCTAGTAGAAAAGTATAATAGTTTATTTAAATAAAATTAATAATATTAACAATAATATTAATTATTATTTTTATTATTATTATTATTATTATTATTGTTGTTGTTGTTATTGTTATTATTGTTGTTGTTATTAGTATTATTATTGTTATTATTGTTGTTGTTATTAGTATTATTATTGTTATTATTGTTGTTAGTATTATTATTATTATTATTGTTGTTATTATTATTAGTATTATTTATTGAATATAAAAAATAGTATTGATGATAATAATAATAAAAAGAATAAGAATAATAATTATTATGATTATTATTATAATTATTATGATTATTATTATAAGTAGTAGTATTATTTGTTGTTAATTTTATTTAAATAAAGTATTTTATTTTTCTACTACTACTACTACTACTACTAATAATAATAATTATTATTAATATAATTATTATTTATTGAATTTTATTATTATTAGTAGTATTATTATGATTATTATTAATATTATTTTTATATTCAAATAATAATAATAATAATAATAGTTATTATTGTTACTATCATAATAATAATAATAATAATAATAATAATAATAATAACTATTGGGCGACGCAGTGGCGCAGTAGGTAGTGCTGTCGCCTCACAGTAAGTAGGTCGGGGGTTCGAGCCTCGGCTGGGTCAGTTGGCGTTTCTGTGTGAAATTTGCCTGTTCTCCCTGCGTTCGCGTGGGTTTCCTCCAGGTGCTCTGGTTTCTCCCACAGTCCAAAGGCATGCGGTACAGGTGAATTGTGTAGGCTAAATTGTCTGTAGTGTATAAGTGTGAATGAGTGTGTATGGATGTTTCCCAGAGATGGGTTGCAGCTGGCAGGGCATCCGCTGCGTAAAACATGTGCTGGATAAGTTGGCGGTTCATTCCGCTGTGGCGACCCCAGATTAATAAAGGGACTGAGCCGAAAAAAAAATGAATGAATGAATAATAACTATTATTATTATTTTTATTATGATGATGATGATGATGATAATTATTATTCTTATTATCATCATTATAATAAAAATAATTTATCATTTATGACACTCCAAAGCATCTTAAAAATATTTTGCTCTAATGTTTTATTTATGATTTGCATTTTATTTTTTTTACCACTTTGTTTTACAGTAACTTGCTGTAAATCAATTACAGCAAATATACTGTATTTATAATTACAACATAATTTATCTCTCTGTATATGTATCTACAGAATTGTAAGTATATATTCACTCTAAAATATACAGTCATTTTCACAATGCAGCTTTACAATACAGTAGCATACAGCATAACTGTCCTACAATAAAATACAGTTCATATTACAGTTAAATACTGTGTAATTGATAATATTGTTCACAGTGTACATTTAAGCAATTAGTATAGTGTTGGAGTTTTAACAAGGAGTAATTAGCACTTCTACTCAGTGGTTAGTACTGTCGTCTCACAGCAAAAAAGGTCGCTGGTTCGATTTGCCATTTCTGTGTGGAGTTTGCATGTACTCCCCATGTTTGAGTGGGTTTCCCTCACAGTCCAAAGACATGCGGTATGAGAGTGTGTGTGCGTAAATGACTGTATGGGTGTTTCCCAGTACTAGGTTGCAGCTGGAAAGGCATCCGCTGCATAAAACATATGCCGGAATAATTGACATATGACTAAGTGACTAAACCGAAGGAAAATGAATGAATGATTTATAAGTAGTTGCTTGTTTTGAGGGCCAACTTTTGCATATCTTTGCTTCCAACTGGTTTCGAAACTCCTCTGCATGGAGTTGTAGGGATGGGCCAGGCCAAATGCGAGCCATATTAAATTTGAGTACCAAAAACGTTCTCAACATGCCCAAAGGGAAGCCATTCTACACTCACCAAAACCAACAATAAGCTCTTGCAAAACCCTTGCACACCTGGTCCTGTTTTGCCGGACATTGGCATAGTTTTCCTCTGAGTCGTGTCGTTCCACAAAAGAAAGGAAATTAAATTACATTCTACACTGTTTTTTCGTGCCGCTGTGGTGCAGCGGGTCCTTGAAGTTACAACCTCCACAAAAGGCCACATGCTTATGTAAGAAAGCAAGAAGGAGCGCCAGAGAAGAGCCGGCTTCATGGGCATCACAGCTGCTTATGTTTTTCTTGCATTACATTTTTACACAGAGCCAGCGTGCTCATTTGTTGCCTGTTTGGAAAAAAAACAACGACATGGCTGCTCGACTCCCTCTTCATAGCCGTGTGTGTTGAAAGAATTGAATTTTCTGTAAATGTTTAACCAGATGGGTAAACTGTGGACAGGATTCAGTCAATGTCAGTGTCTTCCTAGCATGCAGTGGGCCTTGGTTTGTCCGCAAATAGTCCAGAGCTTACTGGTTACAAGATACAAGAGCGCGTGTTTGTATATATCAGTAGATTGTGTAGTGTAAACCAATACGAGCAGTTATAATCCTGCCGTCAGACCTCCGCATTTTGATAAATCCTAGAGAGAGTCTATGCCGTTTCAGCTCATTACTGAAGTAAGCATTGATTAAACCTAATCAGGGCTGATGGAGAAGATTTAAAGCGCTTGATTATGGGTGGTGCATAGAAGCAGAGCATTGAATGCTTTCTTTGTTTCTTTCTGTTTTCCTGTAATATTTTTGAAAGAGCTATAATTTGAAGCTAATTTAATCATTATTGAATACAACTAGGGTGGCATGGTGGATCAGTGGTTAGCACTGTCACCTCACAGCAAGAAGGTCTCTGAGTCCCGGCTGGGTCAGTTGGCATTTCTGTGTGGAGTTTGCATGTTCTCCCTGCGTTGGCGTGGGTTTCCTCCGTGTGCTCCGGTTTCCCCCACTGTCCAAAGACTTGCGCTATAGGTGAGATACGGGAAAATATATAAATACGGGAGACTCCCGGGAAAAATGGGAGTGTTGGCAGGTATGGTCCTTGCTGTTGCTCGCTTGACAAAAACAACGAGTGGACATGACACCAGGATGGTGACAGCATTAAATACAGAGACTTTTTGAGGTAGCTGAGGGCGGAGACTGAGGCACGCTGACAGGCACGTGGGAACGGTGGGCGGGGAGGACTAGCCTTAAAGGCGCAGTACACAAAAACAGCATAAAGCTGTTGAGAGCTATAAAATACAAACTAGTGAAAGCTATAATAAATAATCTGATGGGTGTTTTGAGCTGAAACTTTACAGACACATTCTGGGGACACAAAAGACTTATTTTAAATCTGGAAAAAGAGGTAACCTAGGTGCCCTTTAACACATTTGTGCCCAATAATGGGTTTTATTTCTGTATCGCGATCGCAAACAAATCTTTTTTTCTGGATCTTCAAGTGAACCGGTTGAACTAGTTCACCAAAACGAACTGAATTATTTGAAACGATTTGCTACTCCAGTAAGCACTTATCCACAAACTACTTACTTTTTAACAAGCCTAATACCCACCTCTGACTCGAAATAATTCAATATATACTTTCATTCAGTTATTAGAACAGTAACGTTACACTGAGATCAAATTTGCGAAGCGGTGAACCGATAATACTGCGCATGTGTGATTCAGTGAACCAAACACAAACAGCACATGACAGCCTGCTGTGACTGAACTAAACTTTAACAACTGCAGTGTGGGTAAACCGAGGGCCTTAATGAGAGGATCTGGTGAAAAAACGTAAGTTTATTTCATAACAGAAAATCGTATTGGGGTTTAAATAAGCGAATCATACTTCAGTTGGGTTGCAAAACTTTACTGTAAGACATTTTTCAGATCATGGTGATGTTTTAACTGACAGAAATTACTATTGCTGACTACAAAATTTTGGTATGTTGAGTACAAACATCCACATTAAATATCTGAACTTACCATTAGGGATGGAACAATTATATATATATATATATATATTAATTTTGGTTGTACGATTATTCTAAGGAATAATCACAGTTTTACGATTATCACGATTATTATGCATTGATTAATTTCAAACACCACTAGTTTAGAAAATCACATGAAACCTTCTTATATTTCACAGTGTTATTTATTGCTGGTCAGTAACCAACTAATACAGCACATAATAATATTAAAAACAAACAATAGTCCATTTCTCTCTTTGTGCTTATTAACATTTTTGACATTTAAACATAAATAATTTCACACTGTAAATAAATGACAGAACAATGAATAAAAAAAATAATAATAAAAAAACAGTATTTGTCTAACGCAGAGCTTGGAATCAACTTTTTTTTTTATCTGGTAGCACCGATGCTCCTAACTTAAAAAAATGTAGGAGCGCCAGAAAGAATTTAGGAGCACCCACCAAAAATGAATGAGCACCACTGCAAATTGTATATTACGGGATTTATTGTATTTGAAAACAACATCAATTAGGACTAACAAAAACCAGAAACAACTATCTAATTATGTGATGACTTCAAAACTTACCCCTAAGAATTGGGACAGCACTTCAACACCTGCGCACGTCATCATATGTCATCGCAATCTCTTGCTTCATATGAGATCAGACGATCGCGACTGCTGTAGTTATTCCAGTTGTGTTATTTTTTGGTGTTTATCTTCAAGAAATCACAGAAGGGATATATTATGTTATCATAACGATCTAATGTGGCAATAAGATCTTAACTATACTGTGCATTTACACAGTGGCCATATTCATCTCTGTAAACACACAAAAAACAACATTAACATTATAGCAGACACTGTAAAAAGGTCATTCCCAGCCACTAGACTGCTCTGACAGAGTATTCGAGTGTCATCGAGTGTCAGAATGTTGTGGGACTGCTGTACAGGAGTTATGATTTGGGATTATAGATTGCGAAATTTAGCTTTTTAGCTTTTTAGTTTTTTTTTAAGGCATGACGGTAAAACACGAATGCGGTTATGAATATATTAAAGCATATGTTTGTTTGTCGTAAAAATTTGTAATAATGACAAAAAATACTAATTTGTGGATCTCCTTACTTCCGGGTTCAGCATTACTGCCGTTGTGGCAGGTGTACTCTGGGAACTTCTCTTACCCGTTCGTTTTGAGTGTGCTCCTCAAAAATCTTTGTTCGAAGGGGTGTATAGCCCTTGCTCTTAACCCTACGCCTTCAATCTAAAGAGAATTGGGACACCCCTACCCCTTGACGGGAACAATCAAAACGAGGGGTAGGGGTAAGGGGAAGGGCCAAGAGGTAGAATTGGGATTGGGCCTTATAAAGGGACTAAGCTGAAAAGAAAATGAATGAATGAAATACAATTTTACAAGATGGCTTAAAGGAACACTTAAAGAGTCCAGCTTAAGAAAATGATTAAAACTCTTTGCTCATTTTTGAGTGAGATGCTAATGGTCTAATCCGATTCAATGATCTATGCTAAGCTAAACTAAGGGTGCTTTCACATATGTGGTTCGGTTCATTTGGTCCGGACCAAAGGCAACAAATGATACATTGTAGCATTTTTCTGCCGTTTTGGGTCCCTTTCACACCACACTGATTGCTTTGGTCCGAACCAGTTGAAACGAACCAAAATGCAGTCATGTGACAAAATCTACATCACTCACTGGCCAGATGTGATTGAACGCATTTCCTAAACTGCTTTTCAATTGGTCAGAATTCACGTGGAACTACCGCAAATAAACAAACCGGCAGACACACAATGTCGCTGCGCTGGCTGACGCAGTATCCCTGGTCATAGTATACTATGTAGTTTGTATGCATCACTTTAGACAAACTATACATTTTGAGAATGAAGGGCAGCTAGGGCTGGAAAACAATGTTTTAATGCATTGCAATCGGCGAAAGCATTAGGAGAAGGCGTGAAATAATTTAGCTAAACTGCGACATGGTCATCTTTCGGAAATATCACCAATGATCCATCAGGTAATGTTTCTCCCTCCCTCCCTCCCTCTCTCTCTCTCTCTCTCTCTCTCTCTGTTTAAAACTGTTGGTAAAGCGCTGTCAACAAATATTTTTCCTCCAAACCCCATAAGATAGACAGCGCATCGCACTACGGCAGCTGGATTAGTCCAAAAAGGCGCAGTACTTTTTGCGGTTGGGTCTGTTTTTGTTTGGATCACGTTCTCACCACAAACGAACGGCTCCAGGGTTCTGCTTGAAGAGGTGGTCTCGGTACGCTTTTTTGGTGCGCTTTTGGTGCGCACACGAGTGCGATTGCTACGTTCTCACCTGCCCAAACGAACCGCACCAAGAGGGAAAAAGAACTTTAGTGCGATTCAACCGAACTAAATAAGGCAGGTGTGAAAGCACCCTAAAAGTGCTCTCGTCAGATGCAGAAATCGACTGAAAGGATTCAAAAATTGTGTAAATTGTTTTTGTGTAATTGTGTAAATTCTATCTAAAAGCTATGGAGCAAATGCAGCATCATTACTTGTGGGTGAACTATACCTTTAAACGTGCTGTATGTAAGTTTTTGACTCTTCTAAAGCATAAAAATACCATAATATGTTTGCAGATATTTAAAAAAACATGCTAAGTGAACATTCTTGTTTATCTCAAGAACAATGCTGAAGTGATATTCTGCTTTAACAATGTGTTTTCGGTGCTGGAACGCTTTCTTTGTTTTGATCATTTAACCCACCCAATGCCAGTTTAGCCAATTATATTTCAGCATCCCAGGTTGCCTTGGTGGAAAGCCACATGTGTAATTCATTCATTCAGAAAGGCTCTCAAAGCACACCACATACAGTAAGGTGGTTATCAAAAGTCTGTGTTTAACATGACTGCTTTAGCACCAAGCAACAGCTTAAACCTTTGTTGTTGTTTGTTTGTTGTTTTGTTGAGTCTTTTTCTGAAAAGATGTGGTTTAATATCAAGCATCTTTCAGTACTTCCTTAAATTTAGCATGTTTTATCTTTCTTTTTCTCTCCAGGTGAATTTCATACTATATTGCTTATACATACTGTATATAATATTCAGGTCTGGACTGTGTGGAGGCCATTTCATGACTGTCTTTGTTTTATCAGCTGTTTTTCTTGCCAAACAATAACAGTGTGTTTGGGATCATAATCAGGCTGAAACATAAAACCATTACAAATTAGGAGCTTTCTAGTAGAATTTACATAAATTAAAACCTGTCAGTACTTTTCAGCATTCACAATCCCATCAGTTCAGGCTCTGGCAGAAATTCAAATCAAACCAAGACAGACATTATAGTATTTTTCATCCATTCTTCCATTTTTCTCTAACTCTTTCTATCATATGTCTTAAAGAGCCATTATTATGCATTAAACCTGTCATATTTTGGTTTTGGGGTCTCCAACAACACTCTGATATGCATGCAAGGACAAAAAACACTTTTATTGTCTTATAATATGCATGTATTGTTTTTACCTAATGACTCCCTTATAATTTGTTCAGCGATTCATTTGTTCCCAAACCCCTCCTTCTAATATGTGCTGATTGGTCAGATGACCCAGTCTGTTGTGATTGGTTGACTGCTTTCAGTGTGAGACAGAGAGAAACTCCCACCATGACTTATAAACAATTTTGAAGTAGTCATAGTGCAGAGTATACAGTATGTGTGACCCCAATGTAGAAGTACATTAAAGCAATGCAGTTAAACACTAGCATATTCTTAACCATAAGTAAAAACGACAACACTCATTCAGTATTATCCACACAGCGGCAAAAGCTGAACTATTTTGAAACTTGACTGACATGTGTAGGAACAGCTGACGGTGACCATAGTAAGGACAAACGGCAGAGGATCGCGAGCTGACAAACGCATTTAAATCTGTATACAAAGCGGCATCTGTCATATTTTCAATGTGGTTTTAGACCCGACATGTGAATTTAAAGAGTTAACCAGATACAGTACCAGCCACGTGGAGTGATTACAAGTAACAAAACACAATTAAATACATATTTTGCAAGCTAGAGAAATCAAGGAGGCTACTATTTTAATCACACTTACACTTGTGAAATGGAGGAAGAAACTGATCCATGAACTGTGTACTGATAAAGTTCCTGTCAAGCTCTGACAAAGTCCCATACATCAATAGTCTTTTCTGATCCTTCCATTAACAAATGGCTGACGAATACCCCCGTTGCAGGGTAGATTATTGCATTAATCACCAGAACGTTTACTCATTAATGTTTACTCATTTTCAGTCATGATCAGTCCCACACACACCCACACTCTGCTAACGTTTGAAGGGAAAGGCGGTTCACGTTTTACCGGATCCGGCACAGAACATAGTTGTTATTGTTTCGTGTCGACGAACAGGCAAAGGATCCGGACAAACAGCAAATCATTTAAACAACTCTGAGTCTAATCTTGGCGACACAGTGGCGCAGTAGGTAGTGCTGTCGCCTCACAGCAAGAAGGTCGCTGGGTTGCAGGTTCGAACCTCGGCTGGGTCAGTTGGTGTTTCTGTGTGGAGTTTCGTGTGGGTTTCCTCTGGGTGCTCCGGTTTCCCCCACAGTCCAAAGACATGCGGTACAGGTGAATTGGGTAGACTAAATTGTCCGTAGTGTATGAGTGTGGATGAGTGTATGGATGTTTCCCAGAGATGGGTTGTGGCTGGAAGGGCATCCGCTGCGTTAAAATGTGCTGGATAAGTTGTCGGTTCATTCCGCTGTGGGGACCCCAGATTAATAAAGTAACTAAGCCGACAAGAAAATGAATGAATGAATGAGTCTAATCTTTTATTAAAAAATCAGTATTTTTAAACAAGGTGCACTTTCAAATTTAAATCTCAGCTGGATGTTTTCATTCACTTAGAACTGTGTTACACACTGCATGGATAGTCATTTTCAAAAACCCATAATGGGGGATCTTTAAACAATTAGACCCAAATAATTCAACTATAACCTGTATTTTCTTAATGTACAGTTGAAGTCAGAATTATTGGCCCCCCTGAATTATTAGCCCCCCTGTTTATTTTTTCCCCAATTTCTGTTTAACGGAGAGATTTTTTTCAACACATTTCTAAACATAATAGTTTAATAACTCATTTCTAATAACTGATTTATTTTATCTTTGCCATGATGACAGTAAATAATATTTGACTAGATATTTTTCAAGACACTTCTATACAGCTTAAAGTTACATTTAAAGGCTTAACTAGGTTAATTAGGTTAACTAGACAGGCTAGGGTAATTAGGCAAGTTATTGTTTAACAATGGGTTATTGACTATCGAAAAAAAAAATAGCTTAAAGGGGCTAATAATTTTGACCTTAAAATGTTTTTTTAAAAATTCAAAACTGCTTTTATTGTAGTCGAAATGAAACAAATCAGACTTTCTCCAGAAGAAAGATATTATCAGACATACTGTGAAAATTTTAAAAAATATTAAAAAATAATAAATCAAAGGGGGGCTAATAATTCTGACTTCAACTGTATTTTAATAAATAGAATATGAAGTCATAAATAATGTGATTACACCCTCACTAAAACAACTAATGTAACTGGGGCCTAAGACTTTTCAC
This sequence comes from Danio kyathit, assembly GCA_903798195.1. Classification (NCBI taxonomy): domain Eukaryota; kingdom Metazoa; phylum Chordata; class Actinopteri; order Cypriniformes; family Danionidae; genus Danio; species Danio kyathit. The sequence goes on from LR812527.1 coordinate 56,894,254, forward strand.
AGTACTGTACAAGCATAGACCTATACAAAAGAGCAAGGATAAAAGTGAAATAAATTGTGCTTTATGGTTTTCTGGGGAGTTTAACAGTATTTATACAGTGCATCCGGAAAGTATTCATACTTATAAAATATTCATTCATATCGCTTCACTTTTTACACAATTTTTATGTTACAGCCTTATTCCAAAATTGATTAAATTCATTTATTTCCTCAAAATTCTACACACAATACTCCATAATGACAATGTGAAAAAAGATTTTTTGAAATTGTTGCAAATTTATTAAAAATAAAAAAGCTGAGAAATCCCATGTACAGAAGTATTCACTGCTCTAAATTGAGCTCAGGTACATTCTGTTTCCACTGATCATTCTTGAGATGTTTCAGCAGCTTCATTGGAGTTCACCTGTGGTAAATTCAGTTGATTGGACATGATTTGAAAATGCATACACTTGTCTATACCGTATAAAGTCCCAGGGTTGACAGTTCATGTCAAAGCACAAACCAAGCATGAACACAAAGGAATTGTCTGTAGACCTCCGAGACAAGATTGTCTCAAGGCACAAGGCTGGGGAAGGTTACAGAAACATTTCTGCTGCCCTGAAAGCTCCAATGAGCACAGTGGCCTCCATCATCCGTAAGTGGAAGATGTTTGGAACCACCAGGACTCTTCCTAGAGCTGGCCGCCCATCTAAGTTGAGTGATCAGGGGGAGAAGGACCTTAGTCAGGGAGGTGATCAATAACCCGATGGTCACTCTGTCTAAGCTCCAGCGTTCTTCTGTGGAGAGAGGAGAACCTTACAGAAGGACAACCATCTGTGCAGCAATCCACCAATCAGGCCTGTATGGTAGAGTGGCCAGACGGAAGTCACTCCCCGCCTGGAATTTGCCAAAAGGCATCTGAAGGACTCTTAGACCATAAGAAACAGAATTCTATGGTCTGATGAGAATAAAATGTATGTTTTTCAGCAGCAGGAACTGGAAGACTAGTCAGGATAGAGCAAAAGATGAATGCAGCAATGTACAGAGACATCCTGAATGAAAACCTGTTTCAGAGTGCTCTTGACCTCAGACTGGGGCGACGGTTCATCTTTCAGCAGGACAATGATCCAAAGCAAACCGCCAAAATATCAATGAAGTGTCTTCACAACAACTCGGTGAATGTCCTTGAGTGGCCCAGCCAGAGCCCAGAACTAAATCCTATTGAACATCTCTGGAGAGATCTGAAAATGGCTGTACACTGTTGCTTCCCATCCAACCTGATAGAGCTTGAGAGGTACTGCGAAGTGGAATGGGCAAATACTCCCAAAGACAGCTTGTGCATTATACAGTATTCAAAAAGGCTTGAGGCTGTAATTGCTGCCAAAGGTGCATCAACACAGTATTGAGCAAAAGCTGTGAATACGTATGTACATGTGATTTTTCAGGCTTTTATTTTTAATAAATTTGCAACAATTTCGAAAAATCTTTTTTCACATTGTCATTATGGGGTGCTGTGTGTAGAACTTTGAGGAAATAAATTAATTTAATGCATTTTGGAATAAGGCTGTAACATAACAAAATGTGGAAAAAGCACTATGAATACTTTCCGGACGCACTGTATCACAAAATGTATCACCAAAAAACAAAACATGTCAATGTCATGTTTTTGAGTTTTGTTAATTTTCCTAAGCTGGACTCTCGAGTGTTCTTTAAAGTCATCTGGTGAATTTGTATACATATAGCAAAATGTATCACTGAAAAACAAAATATCGCACCTTTTTCTAATATTGTGCAGCCGTACCTCAGATGTATGTCTATATGTTGCCTACAAAAAGTTTCCTGCATAGACAACTCACTAGGTTTTGGAACATAATCAGTATGTAACTTCACAAGTGGCACTTGACTTTTCAACAGCAAGTCATGCTTCCTTGAGAGAGAAAGCGGCCCAGGCCCTGAAAAGAGTTCCTGTCCACTCCCCAACCACACAGCCCACACACTAAGCCCTTGGAAAGCGAGAGGAACTGTGAGTGGGAAGTGTTGCTGGTGTCGGCCCAGGGATGAGAGTGTGGAACAGGGATGCTTCGGAGGATACGTAATGGCAGGTGTCTGCTGAAGCACGCCCGCCAATAATGTCTTCAATGAGGCAAACTCTGGCAAAGTCCGCCCGCTGTTTCAGACACTATTCTTAGGCCTGTTCCTCACAATTGGGCTCAAAACCTGAGACCGCAGTATCTGGTGCTGGACAATGCTCAGAGCGATCACCCTGCTTCAGATCTCCAGGCGCTCATATTCACCCAATGCTGACATCATTCGAACAGCTCTGGGCTTGAGGCCTGAGGGTTCTGCTTTGTAATGTCAATGGGCCAGACGTAGAGCAGATCCGAGTGCAGTTGAGAGTTTCAATAGTCCAGTTAGAGTCCAAGTGACGTTATTGAGAGGGACAAGTAACCCTCGCAAAGTCCAGAAGTACATATCTGCTGGTACAGTACTTTCCAATACAAATAAATAATGGTTTGCTTTGCAGTCTTGTGTGCTTTGCATGTCGCATATTCAAAATGGGCTCAAACTGATATGCAGGGTGCGAATGGGTGCTGGAAAATAGTTTTTAAAAAGAAGTGCTTAGATTTTGCTTGAAAAGTATCATGTAATTGTGTTGCCTTCATTATAATTTATCTTACTAAATAGGCAATAATAATTCACTTTCAATGAAATAAAATAAGCCTTAATAAAGAGTAACTAATTAAAAAAAATGATAATTTTAAACCACAAAAAAGATTGTTCTGCTTGTCTTTGTAAATGAATGGCATGGTTGCGTTTACTATAAAACCAGGCATACATGACTCTTGTAGTGGTTTCATCATCTGCCATCTCACTTTACAGTATTTATATAAAAGGACAAGCATTTATGTAAATAAATGTCGTTATTAAAATAAATGTTCCGTTTACTTCAAAAATATTGTGACATATTACTATTTTACATTCGAATATACTTTACAATGTAGATTTACTAAGGCACAAAAGAGCAAACATTTGCATTTGATACTTTTTGGTAGAAAAACAGTGAAATAATGTTTGATTTTACATATTTTAAGTCAGAATTATTAGCCCCACTGAATTATTAGCCCTCCTGTTTATTTTTTTCCCCAATTTCTGTTTAACGGACAGAAAATTTTTTCAACACATTTCTAAACATAATAGTTTTAATAACTCATCTCTAATAACTGATTTATTTTATCTTTGTCATGATGACAGTAAATAATATTTTACTAGATATTTTTCAAGACATTCTATACAGCTTAAAGTGACATTTAAAGGCTTAACTAGGTTAATTAGGTGAACTAGGCAGGTTAGGGTAATTAGGCAAGTCATTGTATAATGATGGTTTGTTCTGCAGGCTATCGAAAAACATATATAGCTTAAAGGGGCTAATAATTTTGACCTTAAAATGGTTTTTAAAAAATTAAAAACTGCTTTTAATCTAGCTGAAATAAAACAGATTAGACTTTCTGCAAAAGATAAAATATTATCAGACATACTGTGAAAATTTCCTTACTCTGTTAAATATCTTTTTGGAAATATTTAAAAAAGAAAAAGAATTCAAAGGGGGGCTAATAATTCTGACTTCAACTGTGTGTATATATATATATATATATATATATATATATTTACAGGCAGTGCAGAATTATTAGGCAAATGAGTATTTTGACCACATCATCCTCTTTATGCATGTTGTCTAACTCCAAGCTGTATAGGCTCGAAAGCCTACTACCAATTAAGCATATTAGGTGATGTGCATCTCTGTAATGACGTGCTACCCACTGCACCACCGCGTCACCTTTAGTAATAATATTATTGTTATTATATTTCTAAAGTAGCTGTTGACATAAATTGATTTAGATTTTGGTAAAAACCCAAACAAAGGAGAAAGTGCTATCTACACCTCCCTTTTTTTGTTTGTTCAATACATTTTCCTTGCATCATTTCATTTTATTACACATAACTTAATTTGTAGACTAATTTGATTTTATTTCTTTGCATATATGGATTTCTTTGGTTGTTACCAACATTCAGGAAAAAATTCAAGTCAACAGCACCATTAGAAATATGTTTTCTGAGAAAACAGAAATTATTCAACATACATATATATATATAACCATGAAAGTGACATGACAACAAAGGTGCAGATCCAAATGCAGGATTTATTAAAGGGATGGTTAGACAAGAAATGATCAGTACAGGAGCAAACAGAGGTATAAGGGAAATCCAGAATCGAAGTCGATGTAGCAGGCAGATGGTCACAAGAATGGCAGCAGACAGGGAGAAACAAATAAACAAGGCTAGGGTCGAAACACGGCAAGAGCAAAACAAGGAAACGCTTAGAATTGACACTGTGAACAGATGAACAAGACTCGGCCATGGAGTGAGTGTATGTTCTGCTTATGTAGTGTGTGTAATCAGTTCTTGAGTGGCTTCAGCTGTGGGATGCAATCAGTGAAGATGTGGAACCGGTTGTGTGTGATGTCAGAGTAGTGCATGTTTGGAAATGTAGTCCATTAGGTGGCAGATTTGTAGTCCATTAGTGATTGTGCATGTTTACCAGCGTTCTATGGGGAGACGATTGCTGGTGATCGTGACAGAGCCCCCCCTCTAAGGAGTGGCTTCCAGACACTCCTATCACAGTTCAGGCGGGAGGTGGAGCGGAGGCGGAACAGGGGGAGGGATGGAGGGCCAGGACCATGCAGCTGAGGCGTGTCTGAAGCATGAAGCAGCAGAAGGCCCGGAGAGTGGAGCTGCGGAGGGCCTGGAGCGTGGAGCTGCGGAAGTCCCGGAGAGTGGAGCTGCGGAGGGCCTGGAGCGTGGAGCTGCGGAAGGCCCGGAGAGTGGAGCTGCGGAGGGCCTGGAGCATGGAGTTGGAGCTGCGTAAGGCCTGAAGAGTGAAGCTGCTGAAGGCCTGGAACGTGGAGTTGCAAAAGGCCTGGAGCATGGAGCTGAAGTTGGTCTGGGGGCTTAGGTTCAGCAGATACTGGCAGTTCATTTAACTCCAGTGGGTCAGGAGGCTTGGGTTCAAGGAGCACTGGCAGTTCGTATAACCCCAGTGGGTCAGGAGGCTTAGGTTCAAGGAGCACTGGCAGTTCGTATAACCCCAGTGGGTCAGGAGGCTTAGGTTCAAGGAGCACTGGCAGTTCATATAATCCCAGTGGGTCAGGAGGCTTGGGTTCAAAGAGCACTGGCAGTTCATATAACCCCAGTGGGTCAGGAGGCTTGGGTTCAGGAGATACTGGCAGTTCATTTAACTCCAGTGGGTCAGGAGGCTTAGGTTCAAGGAGCACTGGCAGTTCATATAACCCCAGTGGGTCAGGAGGTTCAGGTTCAAGGATCACTGGCAGTTCATATAACCCCAGTGGGTCAGGAGACTTTGGGACGTCACACGGCTCTGGCGGTTCTGGGAAGTCACGTGTCTCTAGCACGTCACACGACTCTGGCAGCCCCTCCTGAAACTCAGGTGGTAATTCTTGTCCCTTGTGGAACTCAGGTGACGGCTCTGGCCTTTCGTGGGACTCAGGTGACGGCTCTGGCCTTTCGTGGGACTCAGGTGTCTCTCGTACCCCTGGCCCTTCAAGGGATTCAGGAGGATCTGGCGCCCGCCCTTCGGGGAATTCAAGTGGGTCTGGCGCCCGCCATTCGGGGAATTCAAGTGGGTCTGGCGCCCGCCATTCGGGGAATTCAGAGGTTTCTGATGCTCGCCATTCGAGGGGTTCAGAGGTTTTTGGCGCCCGCCATTCGAGGGGTTCAGAGGTTTCTGGCGCCCGCCATTCGAGGGGTTCAGAGGTATCTGGCGCCCGCCATTCGAGAGGTTCAGAGGTATCTGGCGCCCGCCATTCGAGGGGTTCAGAGATATCTGGCGCCCGCCATTCGAGGGATTCAGAGGTTTCTGGCGCCCGCCATTCGAGGGATTCAGAGGTTTCTGGCGCCCGCCATTCGAGGGATTCAGAGGTTTCTGGCGCCCGCCATTCGAGGGATTCAGAGATATCTGGCTTCCGCCATTCGGGGAATACAAAGGGTTCTGGCGGCGGCGACTCTGGCAGCTCTGGCGGCGGCGACTCTGGCAGCTCTGGCGGCGGCGACTCTGGCAGCTCTGGCGGCGGCGACTCTGGCAGCTCTGGCGGCGGCGACTCTGGCAGCTCTGGCGGCGGCGGCGCTGGCAGCTCTGGCGGCGGCGACTCTGGCAGCTCTGGCGGCGGCGACTCTGGCAGCTCTGGCGGTGACTGAGGATCTGGCAGCTCTGGCGGTGACTGAGGATCTGGCAGCTCTGGCGGTGACTGAGGATCTGGCAGCTCTGGTGGTGACTGAGGATCTGGCAGCTCTGGAGGATCTAGCAGCTCTGAAGGATCTGGCAGCTCTGGCCGTGACTGAGGATCTGGCAGCTCTGGCCGTGACTGAGGATCTGGCAGCTCTGGTGTTGGCATTTCAGAAACATGAACTTGGACTGTAACTATAACAGGAACAGACTCAGAACAGGAAGCCATCTTGTGAGCTGGGGAACTGGATGCGGCCATCTTGTGAACTGGGGAACTGGAGACAGTCATTTTGTGAGCTGGAGAACTGGAGATAGCCATCTTGTGAGCTGGAGGACTGGAGGCGGCCATTTTGTGAACTGGGGAACTGGAAGCGGCCATTTTGTTAGCTGGAGGACTGGAGGTGGCCATCTTGTTAGCTGGAGGACTGGAGGTGGCCATCTTGTTAGCTGGAGGACTGGAAGTGGTCATTTTGTCACCTGGAGGACTGGAGGTGGCCATTTTGTTAACTGGAGGACTGGAGGTGGCCATCTTGTTAGCTGGAGGACTGGAAGTGGCCATTTTGTCACCTGGAGGACTGGAGGTGGCCATTTTGTGACATGGAGAACTGGAGGTGGCCCTCTTGTGCTTGACTGGACTGTTGGCGGCCATTTTGTCAACTGGCTGTGGTCTAGGCTGGTGAACAGGGGACAGGAGTATAGGAGATGCCAGCATTATAGTTGCCGGCGGGTCTTGCTGTCTATTGCCCCCCCCCCCCCAAAAAACATTTAGGGGTCTCCTCCACCTCGCCTACGGTGAAGGTTGACCCAATGGCTCGTAAAGCCACATCTAGGGCTTGCTGGAAAGACCCCCGAGGACAATAACGAATGAGGGTGGATTTCAGTGGTTCGTTTAGTCCATCATAGAAAAAATCAATAAGTATGCAGTCCAGGAGAGTGGTGTCATTGGCAATGTCCAGAAAAGCGATGATATGGTCCTCGAGGGAATTCATACCTTGCCTTAGCCTGACGAGACGTCCTGCTGGATCTATGTTTGGCCGAGTCTTCTGTAACCATGGAAGCGACATGACAACAAAGGTGCAGATCCAAATGCAGGATTTATTAAAGGGATGGTTAGACAAGCAATGATCAGTACAGGAGCAAACAGAGGTATGAGGGAAATCCAGAATCGAAGTCGATGTAGCAGGCAGATGGTCACAAGAATGGCAGCAGACAGGGAGAAACAAATAAACAAGGCTAGGTTCGAAACACGGCAAGAGCAAAACAAGGAAACGCTTAGAATTGACACTGTGAACAGATGAACAAGACTCGGCCATGGAGTGAGTGTATGTTCTGCTTATGTAGTGTAGCGCCCTCTTACCTCACAGATTAGTTACTGTGCACTTAGGGCACTCCCAGGTTCTACTTTGGTTGTCTCTCGACTAAATAACTTGTGAACCCCTTTGTTATAAACCGCAGAATTTTAAAATGACACAGAAAGCTTTAGGTTGATATATTTGTAGACTGTATAACTGGTCTTAATAACCCAAAAAAGGAGATTGTTTAAATTAAATCACGTGTATCATTTATTTAACAAAAATTTAAATATGAAAATTATAAATCACGTTGGCAGTGTTCGTTATTCAGAGGTTAACAGAGATTTATCCAAACAAAGAAATACAATTATATAAAAGAATACAGCACCTTAGGGGTTAATACCTTAGAGAAGTCCCTCACATGAAATTATATATTCCCTCTATACCAATTAACAGGCCAATATCCTGTAAATGATGCTTAAAATGTGTATTTTTATATATATATATATTATTATCACCTCCAAAAATATAATAAACTGTAAAACAAACCTTCTTATTTAAAATTATTTAACTTTCAATGTGGCCGATAACTGCTCTGATTCACGTGGGCCCACTCATGCACGCGCACACACATACACACAGTCCCCCACCCTTGTTGCAGGCCTGTACCGTTGCTGGCGATCGTTGTGGCCTCAAAATCAAAACAATAATTGGCCGCTTCACTCCGAAGAGCCAAATAAAACAAAATAAATAGTGGTACCTTTAATCCAATGAGCTCTCCTGATTTAGGGCACTCGATATGGGTGTGTAGATTGCCTCTGACACACGGCTTGCACACAGCAGCAAATCCTCAGTTTCTCAGGGAAACCCCGAACCCCTCGGCAGTTCAGATCAGTACATAGGCGTCAAACCCAAGAAATCCTCCATATCGCCGTTGTTCACGTCGATGAAATGTTCGTCAACAGCATCTAATGCCTACTAATTCGCTAATTAGTCACTCCTGCACGTGTCTCGCGCACTGTAACTAATGCTGGAAGATAGTTTCACTCTTTCTCTCGATGCTAACTCTTCCGGAAAACAACAAACATTACCCAGTGATCTACTGACTAAAATATTTACTGTCACTCACTCGCTAAACAAAAGAAATCCTTAAATCAACCCTGTCCGGCTTAATTTGTTAAGTTTCTTTTCTCTCTCACGAGGCGCAGTCCGCTTTCAGTTTCACACTCATGCTCTCTCTCGTGCAGTTCCATAGCTCCTCCCCCAAATTCACGTGAACCAATAACATACACTTTACCTTGAACGGAGGAGGGTTTTATACAGCTGTCGATCCACTGGTATAATACAAAACACCATAACACTCATATACATTTTTAAAACAACATGTGAACTTTTTTTTTTTTTCAATAAATGAAATATGTAAACCACTAGTAAAACTAAATTATTTATTTATTTTTCTTCTGAAGGAAACACTGTGCTACACTCTCCCCTCTCTAAAATTCTCATGTCCCCATGAGACCTCTATGAAATGCAACATCAGATTTGCATAGTGGCTAAAGTAGCTACATTAAAGTTTGTTTGGGTACATCTAGCACACTCAGCTAAAGGATGACACCAAAGTGTATCACAACATCTGTTCCCCTTAGAGGAGTTCCCAATTTGTATGACCATACCTTTGTATACAATGGTCAAAGGTTTGTCTGATGGTTTGCCGAGATCATCATAACTAAGTTTAATGACTGGCTTCACCGTTCTCTTCGGACGGCTTTCAGTAGATGTTTTCTCCATTGTTTGAGCATTACTGACTTGGTTTACTGTGTCATCAGAAATGTGGTGTGTCCGACTTTCCCCTGTTACACTTTCTTGAAGACTTTCCCGTCTATCATCACTGTGTTTTATTTTTTCTTCCACAGGTTCAGGAGACCATGTATCCAGAGTATGGGTTTGTATTCGGTTTCGTTCAGGTAAGTAATATTCCAGTTCATCATCACTATCAGAAGTAGTTTGGATTTTTTCTACTCTCTCTGACTGTCTTTTCAGAGTCGACCGAGCTCTTGTCATTGGAGGTCTCATCTTTCCTTCCCTAGCATACGGAGCAGGGATTCTGACATTGTCTCCAATTGACAATAGGTGATCTCTATGTAGTGTCCTCATCCGTCCTGTTCCAGTTTCCGGTTGTAACTTATACACAGGTAAGTTCTTTAGCTTCTCTGTCACAATGTAAGGCATCGTATTCCACCTGTCCTCCAATTTATGTTTTCCTGTTTGCGCCAGATTTTTTACGAAAACCCGATCTCCTTTTCCAAGCGTCTGTGCTTTTACTCTCTTGTCATAGCGTTGCTTATTTCTTAGATGATTCTTCAAAGAGGCCTCCTCTGCTAATCGGTAAGCTTCTTGAAGTTCTCGTTGCATTTTGTCCACATACTGCAAGTATGTTACTCCTGGTTTTCCATCAGGTGAAGTGCCAAAGCAAAGATCTACAGGTAGGCGAGCTTCCCTTCCAAACAAGAGGTAGTATGGCGAGTAACCAGTTGCCTCATTTTTTGAACAATTGTAAGCATGGACTAATTGACTAATATATTGGCTCCATTTAGCTCTCTTTGCTGGATCAAGGGTCCCTAACATTGAAAGGAGAGTGCGATTGAACCGCTCGGGTTGTGGGTCACCCTGTGGATGGTATGGTGACGTGCGAGATTTTCGGATCCCCAAAATCCCAAGGAGCTCTTTGATGAGACGGCTCTCGAAATCTCTCCCTTGATCAGAATGTATTCGTGCAGGGAGCCCATAGTGAACAAAGAATTTTTCACATAGAACTTTGGCAACTGTCACCGCTTTTTGGTCCTTTGTAGGGAAGGCTTGTGCGTACCTCGTAAAATGATCTGTTATGACCAGTACATTTGCAATCCCTTTGGAATCGGGTTCTATAGAAAGGAAGTCAATACATACGAGGTCTAACGGCCCACTGCTTGTGATGTTATTTAATGGGGCAGACCTCTGTGGCAACGTTTTTCTGGCAATACACCTTCCACAAGTCTTCACATACTGTTCCACTTTCTGCGCCATTTTGGGCCAGTAAAATCTATCCCTAAGTAGTTCAACTGTCCGTTCAACTCCCAAGTGGCCGGCATCATCATGTAAGGATTTCAATACTTCAAGATGGTATGTTTCAGGTAAAACGAACTGACTTCTTTCTTTTTCATCCTGATGTTTGGTTACCCTATAAAGAAGATTGTCTCGGATTTCTAATTTTTGGCCTTGTCGTTGTAAAAGGGCCACATTTGGATTTGAACTCTTGGGCATCAAAGTCACTTTGTTCAAAGCTACTTCTTTTTTTACAGGGGCAATGATTGGATCTTGGTCTTGCGCCAACCTTAGTTCGTCTTTTGTCCTCCACTCCATTTGACCTGTGTCCAGTTGCGTAGGACATGTGTACAGTGTGGGAACACTTTGAGGAGAGATGCAGAGTTGGTCTATCAACCTTGAAAAGGATTCACCATACTGAGTTGAGCTTGTTAGATGACAAACAGCTTTCACTGCTGAATCTGAGATTTCTGTCCATTCCTCTTTAACATTCGCAGGATACCGCGAAAGAACATCCGCATCCACATTTTGTTTCCCTGGCTTATATTGTATACTAAAATCGTAAGTGGCTAAGGTGGCTAGCCATCGATGTCCCGTAGCATTCAGTTTGGCACTGGTTAAGACATACGTTAGTGGGTTATTGTCAGTTCTCACAACAAACTTAACACCATACAGGTAGTCATGGAACTTATCCGATATGGCCCACTTGAGAGCCAAGAACTCTAGCTGATGGGTTGGATAGCGCTGTTCAGTAGCACTTAGCTTTCGGCTTGCATACGCCACAGGACGTAGCCCCTCTGGGTATTCCTGATTCAGAACTGCACCTAAACCACTGAGACTGGCATCAACGTGGAGCACATATGGTTTGGTTGAATCAGCAAACGCTAATACTGGAGCATTAGTGAGGCAGTGAATAATGCTCTGGAAAGCCTCTGAACATGCTGGACTCCAGCGCTCTCCAAATGGTTCAGATTCCTTGAAGTATTTCCCTGAAGAGAATGTATCCTTTCTCCCTTTCACTGGAAGATAGCCCTTGGTAAGATCTGTTAGTGGCTTCACAATTGCAGAATAGTTTTTTATGAAGCGTCTATAAAATCCACAAAAGCCTAAGAATGACCGTAAGGACTTTAGATCAGTTGGCCTCTTCCAGCGTGTTACAGCTTCCACCTTCTCTGGGTCCGGAGCTACCCCAGTGGCAGAGACGATATGTCCCACGTATTTGACTTTCTCCTGACAGAACTGACATTTATCTATGGATACTTTTAATCCAAATTCCTCAAGACGGTCCAGCACTTTCAAAAGTCTCTCCTCATGTTCCTCCAAAGTGCGGCCAAACACAATCAAATCGTCCAGATAAACAATGACTTGAAGTAAATTCATATCTCCCACAGCCTTTTCCATAAGCCGCTGGAACGTTGCCGGCGCTCCAGTGACTCCTTGCGGCATACGTTCGAACTGATAAAATCCAAGCGGACAGATGAATGCAGTTTTTTCCTTGCTCTCGGCTGCCATTTCAACTTGATAGTAACCACTTCGCAAGTCTAACACTGAAAACCATCTGCTCCCTGACAAGCAATCCAAAGCATCATCTATTCTTGGTGTTGTGTATTGGTCTGGTACAGTTCGACTGTTGAGGGTTCGATAGTCAATGCACATACGCACACTCCCATTTTTCTTTCTAGCAATCACAATTGGGGATGCATAAGGACTCCGAGACTCTTTTATTATGCCAGCTGCCAGTAAGTCTTTTATATGTCGACGCACATCATCAATGTCAGCTGGAGCTATGCGACGAGACCTTTCTCTGAATGGTCTAGGATCATTTAATTGAATATGATGGGCCACTCCCTTTGCCAATCCAACATCCCACTCCTCAAGAGAGAACACATTAATCCTTTCAGACAGTTTCCGCCTTAATCTTGTTTCCCATTCAGGAGGAATAGCTGATGTACCAAAGTTAAACAAATTTGGATCTATCCTTTTTGCTTTGGCTCTCTCTCTACGAGGCTCCGTGATAATATCAGTTGGAAAAAGGTGTGCAAGGTACGTACCAGGAGGCACTGCAACCTCTTTGTCAGTTTCATTATGCACAGGCAATTGAAAGGTGTCCATGTTTATTGCTGAGGAAGGCAATACCACTGGCGGTATGAATAAACCCACTGGTAACTGATCACCTGCTGAAGTCTCTACTACAAAGATATCCTTCTTCAAGGGTTCTACAGACTCCATTGTACAATCCACATACAGCTCACCTCTTGGTGGAACAACAAGCGTATGTGATCCACTCCATTTAACTCTGGTTGGTTTCTCAGACTTTACAGGTAAGCATGCATCAGAGTAACTACACTGAATCCTCAAAGAACTCAACATGTTAGGAGTGTTGGAATCTCCACTCAATGCAGCTAACCGGCCAAAGAAACTTGCATTTGTGCCAATTATTACTGGGACTTGTTTAAACCCTTGAGGCTCTGGGCAAACCAATGCTAAAATGGAGATTGACTCCTCCACCCCAGTGAGCGTGGCAGGAAAGTAGGCATCGATCACAATATATCCCTTGTAAGGGTAGCTTGAGGAGCTCAGACCCCAAATTGAAAGCCCCTCAAGAGACTGCAAAGGCACGTCAGACAGATATTTGGAATACCATGAGTCAAAGACAATTGTAACTTGGGATCCGCTGTCTAGCAATGCTTTGCATGGATGTCCATTTATCCTAACTGAAACAGTAGAGGAAGGACCAACCAATCCCTTTGGAAGACTGCTGTTCTCTGTGACATCAACTTGACTTCTCGCTGAATGAAAATCATGAGTGCCAGATTTGGGACTGTCTCTAGATGTATTCCTTTCTCCAGTCTTACTATTTCTCAATGATCGAATCAGCTTCTGAATAACCAAAGGAAGATTTTCCTTAGCTGTACATTTTGTGGCTATGTGTCTCTCTTCTCCGCAGCGATAACAGAAGTAATTGTCACGATCAGTTGGGTATCGTGGTCTGGATTGAGCAGAAACAGGTTTTGATTGCTGTTGTGGTTGTTCCACTGATGTACTATAGTTTATTTTCATTACTCCTATTTGCTGCTGCAACTGAAGTATTTGTTGTTTTAGACTGTCTACTTCAGGATCTCTCTGTGGTTCGATGGTTGGCTTAGAAAACTTTGCTTTTGCATCTACCATCTGTAAAGGAGCTGAGTTCTTAACAGAGTTGTCAGTTAGTTTAGCTTTTAATTCCTGGATTTCTGCTCTTAACTCACTCACTACTGCAAAACTTAACTTTTGTTCCTGACCTTTTTGCGACTTCACAGTAGTTTTGATTTTCTGCCTGGCAGCTTCGCTTTCTTCTGCTTCTCGAATCTCATTTAGCAAAGCTAAAAATTTAGGAGGCTGTATTTTTCTCTCTCTCAATCTGAGTTGAAGAAGCATCATGTCACTTTCCACTGCTCCACGAATCAACTGCTCTACCCTCACTCTATCCACCATCTGTAAAGACAATCCACCCTTTTGTACTACTTTACTTAATGCTTTCTCCACTCTACGAAGAAAATCAGAAAGTGCTTCACCTGGATGCTGGCGGAGGAGACGGAAAGCAAAGTACAAATCCTCACCGGATTCAGAAGTTCCGAATGTACTTTCTAACGCCTCTATGTACTGTTGAGCATCAGCATCTGGACTAGAAAGTCTTACTGCTTTCACAATATCAAGAGCAGGTCCTTTTAAGCTCTCCACAATTCTCCTTCTCTTCTCTTTCTCAGAGCACTCACACTCTGTGATCATCATACGCGCTTGGTCCATCCAGTTTTCCATCGTCTCTTCTCCTGAAGGTGTAGGAAGAGAACCAGAAAAGGTACGTAATCTTCTATATGCACTACTATCAGTGGTTTGTCTGCCAGTTTTGTCTAACAGGTCCCCCACAGCTCTAATGATTGACTCTGGTGAACCAGCATTAGGACCAGGAGCAGCAAACAGAGCTTGTAACTCCAGCATGGATTTTCCTTCATTTGCAAGAAATACAGCTAATTTCTCGGCAAACTCATCAGATGAAGTGTCATCCTCTGCCACTATTAAAACCTTCCATGGCTCCCCACCCTCCTCAGGTAGCAATACGGGGGGGACAGACTCAGGTTTAACAGTCTCTCTACACTCACATAACACATTTAACATCTCGGGGCTAACTCCCTCCTTAGTAGCTCTCACCCGTACTCTTCCCCAAACTTTCACCTTTTGGGCTACATTCTCAATTTGGGCCACATCAACCTCAACAGGAACCCCTACCAGCAAAATGGCATGCTTTTCATCTACTAGTTCTTCTTTGCACCATGAAACGAGCTCGGCTTGTAACTCAGAAGTTCCACTCAAATCCATTACAATAGTGTTATTCAAAATATGTATAATTAAATGAAATGGTCACAGAAATAAAAAGACTATAATCCCGGACGAGCCCCCACTTTATGTAGCGCCCTCTTACCTCACAGATTAGTTACTGTGCACTTAGGGCACTCCCAGGTTCTACTTTGGTTGTCTCTCGACTAAATAACTTGTGAACCCCTTTGTTATAAACCGCAGAATTTTAAAATGACACAGAAAGCTTTAGGTTGATATATTTGTAGACTGTATAACTGGTCTTAATAACCCAAAAAAGGAGATTGTTTAAATTAAATCACGTGTATCATTTATTTAACAAAAATTTAAATATGAAAATTATAAATCACGTTGGCAGTGTTCGTTATTCAGAGGTTAACAGAGATTTATCCAAACAAAGAAATACAATTATATAAAAGAATACAGCACCTTAGGGGTTAATACCTTAGAGAAGTCCCTCACATGAAATTATATATTCCCTCTATACCAATTAACAGGCCAATATCCTGTAAATGATGCTTAAAAATGTGTATTTTTATATATATATATATTATTATCACCTCCAAAAATATAATAAACTGTAAAACAACCTTCTTATTTAAAATTATTTAACTTTCAATGTGGCCGATAACTGCTCTGATTCACGTGGGCCCACTCATGCACGCGCACACACATACACACAGTCCCCCACCCTTGTTGCAGGCCTGTACCGTTGCTGGCGATCGTTGTGGCCCTCAAAATCAAAACAATAATTGGCCGCTTCACTCCGAAGAGCCAAATAAAACAAAATAAATAGTGGTACCTTTAATCCAATGAGCTCTCCTGATTTAGGGCACTCGATATGGGTGTGTAGATTGCCTCTGACACACGGCTTGCACACAGCAGCAAATCCTCAGTTTCTCAGGGAAACCCCGAACCCCTCGGCAGTTCAGATCAGTACATAGGCGTCAAACCCAAGAAATCCTCCATATCGCCGTTGTTCACGTCGATGAAATGTTCGTCAACAGCATCTAATGCCTACTAATTCGCTAATTAGTCACTCCTGCACGTGTCTCGCGCACTGTAACTAATGCTGGAAGATAGTTTCACTCTTTCTCTCGATGCTAACTCTTCCGGAAAACAACAAACATTACCCAGTGATCTACTGACTAAAATATTTACTGTCACTCACTCGCTAAACAAAAGAAATCCTTAAATCAACCCTGTCCGGCTTAATTTGTTAAGTTTCTTTTCTCTCTCACGAGGCGCAGTCCGCTTTCAGTTTCACACTCATGCTCTCTCTCGTGCAGTTCCATAGCTCCTCCCCCAAATTCACGTGAACCAATAACATACACTTTACCTTGAACGGAGGAGGGTTTTATACAGCTGTCGATCCACTGGTATAATACAAAACACCATAACACTCATATACATTTTTAAAACAACATGTGAACTTTTTTTTTTTTCAATAAATGAAATATGTAAACCACTAGTAAAACTAAATTATTTATTTATTTTTCTTCTGAAGGAAACACTGTGCTACAGTAGTGTGTGTAATCAGTTCTTGAGTGGCTTCAGCTGTGGGATGCAATCAGTGAAGATGTGGAACCGGTTGTGTGTGATGTCAGAGTAGTGCATGTTTGGAAATGTAGTCCATTAGGTGGCAGATTTGTAATCCATTAGTGATTGTGCATGTTTACCAGCGATCTATGGGGAGACGATCGCTGGTGATCGTGACAATATATATATATATATATATATATATATATATATATATATATATATATATATATATATAGTTGAAGTCAGAATTAACTCTTTTTTTATATTTCCCAAATCATGTTTAAAAGAGCAAAAAAAAATTAACAGTATGTTTGATAATATTTTTTTTTCTTATGGAGAAAGTCTTATTTGTTTTGTTTTAACTAGAATAAAAGCAGTTTTTAATTTTTTAAACACCAATTTAAGGACAAAATTATTAGCCCTTTTAGGCAATTTTTTTTCGATAGTCTACCGAACAAACCATCATTATGCAATAACTTGCCTAATTACCCTAACCTGCCTAGTTAACCTAATTAACCTAGTTAAGCCTTTAAATGTGACTTTAAGCTGTATAGAAGTGTCTTGAAAAATATCTAGTCAAATATTATTTACTGTCATCATGGCAAAGATAAAATAAATCAGTTATTAGAAATGAGTTATTAAAACTATTATGTTTAGAAATGTGTTGAAAAAATCTGCTCTCCGTTAAACAGAAAATGGGGAAAAAATAAACAGGGGTGCTAATATTTTAGGGGGGCTAATAATGCTGACTTCAACTGTGTGTGTGTGTGTTTGTATATATATATATATATATATATACATACATACAGTACATATACTTTAACTAATTAGTTTGAGGCTAAAAAGTTTTAAAAATGACCCACATACACTGAAAGTTACTTTTGCCTGAACTATTGAATAAAAGTGTCTTTTATCATTAGTCGTTCACTTGTGAGTTGCCAGGCACGTTTTGACTTAAAGGCACATATCTCTTCACAGGCCTCCACAGCTATCCGAATCAAGAGCTGTCATTAATCCAAGCCTTTAACTTTCTCTCTCCGCTGTGCTTTGATGCGCTGCCAGAACACTGATCCTGACTTTGTTTTCTTTGACAAAAAAAGATCCCTTGTGGTCTTTGACCTGAGAGCAATAATCCACATTTCTATAAATAATATGTCAATTTGTTACGAAACGTCTATCCTAACAGGACCATGTAACATTCATTAACTAACAATGCTCTTTAAAAAGCAATTACATTTTGGATCAAAATGAAATTTGCATGCAAGTATGAGAATTCCCAAGTAGAAATTTGTATTGTACAGTGTATGCATATCAGAATTTCAAAAAATTGGGCAATGAATTGACTCAGGTTTCTTTCCAAATGAAGATGTTTACTGGAATCTTAAGCGTCATAACAATAACTCCGGTCTTAAAACTGTGGTGCTCCGTCTTTCTTTCTTTCACTTTCCTATTTCATAATATAACTTAAAACGGTCCAATAAGGGCGGAGAAGGCCATTACAACCAAAGAAGTAGGGGTGAAATCAACAAATGTACACACTAAACGTGTAACCGTCGCTTCCCATCCAACTTGATGGAGCTTGAGAGGTACTTCAAAGAGAAATGGGCAAAAATTCCCAAAGACAGATGATGCCACAAGCTTGGCACACATTCAAAAAGAATTGAGGCTGTAATTGCTGCAAAAGGTGCATCAACAAATTATTGAGCAAAGGCTGTGAATACTTATGTACATGTGATTTTTCAGGTTTCTATTTTTAATAAATTTGCAACAATTTACAAAAATCTTTTTTTCACATTGTCATTATGGGGTGCTGTGTGTAGAAATTTGAGGAAATAAATGAATTTAATCCATTTTGGAATAAGGCTGTAACATATCAAAATGTGCAAAAAGTGAAGCGCTATAAAAACTTTCTGGATGCACTGTATGTATGTATGTATATACAGTTGAAACCAGAAGTTTACATACACTGTATAAAAAGGCACATAACCATTAAAAAAAAAAAGTCAGATGTTAATGTGATTAAGCTTTTTCTCTTTTAGGTAAGTTAGGATTATCAAATTTGTTTCTGTTATGCTTAATAGCAGAATAATGAGAGAGATATTTTTTGAGAAATTGTTATAACTTTTCTTGAAAGTCAAGTTTACATACAATAAGATTATTATACCTCTGAAAAAGCTCAGATGATGGTGTCAAGGTTTTGTAAGTTTCTGATTGGCTAATTGACAACATTTGAGTTAATTGGAGGCACAACTGTAGAATAGTATATTTAAGAAAAACCTCAAACACACTGCTTCCTTGTGTGACAACATGGGAAAATCAACAAAAAAGCCATATTACAGTTTGCTAAATTACACTGGGAAAAATAATACTTTTTGGAGACATGTCCTGTGGTCTGATGGAACTAAGATTGAACTGTTTGGCCATAATGACCAGTGTTACAATTGGAGGACAAAGGGGAAAGCTTACAAGCTTAGGAACACCATCCCAACTGTGAAGTATGGGGGCGGCAGCATCATGTTGTGGGACTGTTTTGCTGCAGGAGGGACTGGTCCACTTCACAGCATAGATGGCATCATGAAGAAAGAACATTATGTAGAAATACTGAAGCAACATCTCAAGACATCAGCCAGGAAATTAAAACTTGGCCACAAATGGGTCTTCCAAACAGACCATGACCCTAAGCATACTGCCAAATTAGTTTAAATGTGTTTTAAGGACAACAGAGTGAATGTTTTGGAGTGGCCATCACAAAGCCCTGAGCTTAATCCTATAGAAAATTTGTGGGCAGAGTTGAAAAAGCTTGTGCAAGCAAGACAGCCAACAAATCTGACTCCGTTATACCAATTCTGTCAGGAGGAATGGGCCAAAATTCCTGCAAACTATTGTGAGAAGACTTGTTGAAGAATACTTAAAAAATTTATACAGTTTAAAAGCAAAACTAAAAAAATACCAAGGAAATGTATGTAAACTTTTGACTGTCTAGAAATGAATAAATTCTGGCATTTAGTAAATGTAAATGATTTAGGTAATCCTAACGGACCTAAAATAGTAAACGTTCAGTATGATTTACCATGAGACTTTTTAAAAAAAATGGTTATGTTCCTTTTTTTAGAGGGTATGTTAATTTGTGATTTCAACTGTGTATATATATATATATATATATATATATATATATATATATATATATATATATATATATATATATATATATATATATATATATATATATATATATATGTTGCAAAGGCTTGTTGGAGAGGAGACTTTATTCTGGCATCACAGCAACGGCATCCGCCATTACTGTCCTAAGAGTCGAATCACTGCTGTCTGCTGCTCACTCACTGTCTGTTGGAGCTGATCAAGGACACCTAATCCTGTCGATATTAGTCGTTTGCTGCAGATGTTTATTGGAGGTGTTAGTCATTGACCTACAAGTAAGCCTGTTTGTGCTAATTAGGTGTTAATTATGTGTTAAGTGAGATCGCGAAAGATCGCGACTGAGTTATTTATAGCCCTGTCACACACACGAGGCCAGTAGCCATTGTTTGAGATTGTTTAACCTATATACACGGTTCAGAATGTGATTATTTCTCCATTATTGCAATGCAGATCTCTTTTTTTGATGCTTAATGATGCTCTGTGATGCGGTTTCATTATTTAAAGCCACTGGGACTGTTTAAATGATACCCTTTGATGTGACGTGCTCTATTCCATATATGGAGATCCTGTCCATTACGTCAGACGATCGCTTGTAGTCTAAATGTGTATAATGTGAAGCCTTATTTCCCTTTGAGTATATGGACTGAAGATTTAGTATACTTCGGCCAGCCTGTGTGTACTTATAATTGAGAAAACTGTTGTACAAGTGCATATACACAACTACATTTTGTTATTTATTATCTCTATTATATTTTCTGTGTTTCAGACTAATTTCTCTACTGCCTGTACATTTGTGGCATATATTCTGCTAATACAATCCAGTGCATCAATCTGACCACCTGACTCCTCATCCTTTAATAATATGTGTGCTCTGACCGGCACCCAGGGAGGTTCACTCATCTGATAAAAATCAGTGCAACCCTTTAATACATTGTGGTCCTTCGAGCCGGATCGAGTGTGCCTTTCTGATAATATGGACTTAGATGAGGATATAGGAGCTGGGTCTCGCCCAAAGCGTCAAACTCGCCCTCCAGCCTACTTTGAACAATATGATGTTCAGCTTCCCAGAGGCCGACCTATGTCAGATCAGGAGGTTATCCGCAGAATGAATACGCCTGTTACAGCCCATAACTTGTCTTTTCAGCCACGTATTATTCCCCCTTATGATGACCGTGTCTATCCTGATGGCTCACAGATCCAGCCCTCCATTTATCGGCCTACTCTACCTCCTATGTTCACTCAGTCAGTTCCTTTACAGCCTTCAATGACTGAGGAAGTCCCCTCTGCCCAACTAAGAGAGCTGCAGCACCTGCGACATGAGCGTTCAGCCCTCCAAGCGGAGCTGAGGGAGTTGAGGGCAGTTCGTGCAGAGGTTCAAGAACTAGTTCTAACAGCTCAGTCCCTTAGAGCAGACCTTAGTCAAGCCCGAGGCGAACCTCAATCACCAGTACATTCCTCTGTGTCCCAGTTATCCAGTCCTCAAGTGAGGCCCTGCGTATCTACACCTGTATTTGGTGATGGTGGCCCTCTCATTGATCCTCCTCTGCCCCCTTGGCCTGAGTCTGATGCAGCCTTAGCCAGACAGCTGGAAGACCTCAAGTTCTCTCAAGCCTCTTCGTATCACCCCGTGATGTTACCTCCCGCTCGCCTACACTCTCGTATCCCTATTGTCCCTGAAGCTAACGCGCTACCTCCACCACCCACACCTCAGGAGCTACGCGAGTTGCTTGGGCCTAGTGCCATGCCCTTCCCTACCTACCAACATTCAGTTCCTGCCTATCACAGCCCTCCAGTTTTCCAACCTTTAGTTGGAGGTAGTGGGCAACCTGCAGTGCGTCCTTCTGAGTCTGTGTATCGCGGTCCCCCTCCTACCATCCCTAAGTTCACTCGGCCTGACCCCAGTGAGTTTGCACGCCTCCGAATAGCCCTAGAGAACCTGCTTCCCCCAGATGGCACAGAGTTATTCAAGTATCAGATATTAGTCGATCACCTTAAACTTGAGGAAGCTAAAATGATTGCTGATGCTAATCTAAATTCCCTTACCCCCTTCACGGATACCATGTCAGCTCTTAATGAGAAATATGGCCAGCCACATCAGTTAGCTTTGAGGAGGATTGCTAATGTCCTTGACAGTCCTGATGTTAAACGTGGTGATATTCCGGCCTTCCAAAGATTCGCTCTTCAAGTCCAGTCCCTAGTGGGCTTGTTGCGAACATTAGGACACGATGGGGAATTGGAGTTGAGATGCGGGTCCCACGTTGCACGCCTTTTAAGTAAGCTTCCTCCAGAGCAGAGAGCAGACTTTCGCCGTCAAATGTTTCGACGAACTGGAGCCACCCCAAACCTGGTTGACTTCTCTAATTGGCTTCATTCTGAGTCCAGGTGTCATAGTTATGATACTGAGTTGAACTTCAAAGGGTTACATGTTAAGTCTGATCATGGCAAGAGATCTGTTACCATACTACATGGAGTTGAAGCATCCTCAGCTCCACCTGTATCCTTGATCCCTTCCTCTGTGGACTTTCCCTTGCCTCAGAAAGGCTCTGTTCAGTCAGCCAAACCTGTTAGAACTAAACGATACTGTGCTTTCTGCGATGGGTCTGAACATTACCTGAGTCAGTGCGCATCATTCGCTCAGCTCACTCCTGATCAAGTTAAAACCTGGATTCGGAGTAACAATCGCTGTTGGCGTTGTGCCAGATCTCACCATGCTGCCAAATGTGATCTGAAAAAGCCCTGCAGTCTTTGCCGTGGTCTGCATCTTCTCCCTCTTCACAATGTGAACGTCAATCCATCAGCCACCGAGGGTTCTGCTACACTGGAGAAAAGTTGTTTCACAAGTTCTTCCTCAGACCGATTCTTCCTGGATAAACCTTCTGTTAGAGGCCGTGTGATGCTGAAAGTTGTCCCAGTGCATCTGCACTATGAAGATCGTACCTTGGATACCTTTGCCCTCCTAGATGATGGCTCAGAACGGACAATTTTGCTTTCGGGAGCAGTTGAAGCATTGGGCATTCAGGGTATTCCTGAAGACCTTCCGTTACGGACAGTCCGGGATGACGTCCAGGTCATTCATGGTTGTAACCTATCCTTTCAGGTTTCTCCCTTCTGTCGACCACGGATTAGTTATCCAATCAGCAACGCCTTTACTGCTAATCGACTTAACCTGTCCCGCCAGTCTCATCCGGTGGAGCAATTAAAGCGAAAGTATCGCCACCTGAGAGGCCTTCCACTACGTACCCTTAATGATGTCCAGCCCTTGCTGCTTGTTGGCTCAGACCAACCTCACCTTATCACTCCCACCGAGCCAATTCGATGGGGCGGCCCAGGAGCACCAGTTGCTGTTCGTACGCGCCTAGGATGGTCACTACAGGGTCCTGTACCTTCTATGGGTTATCGCTCTACCCCTCAGCAGTGCTTGCTTACCTCTCTGGTTCCTGCTCAAGATGAGCTCCTTCATCACGTACAGAGATTGTGGCAATTAGATACAGTGCCTTACCATGACTCAAGAGATGTGACTCGTTCCAAGCAGGACCAGCAAGCCCTTCAGTTGCTTGACCAGAAAACCCTTACCATGGAGGTAGCAGGAGTTCATCGTCTAGCCACCCCTCTTTTGCGTCATAAAAGCACGCCTGTGCTTAAAGCTCCAAAGGAGTCAGTCTTGCCTTCCCTTCGGAGTGTGGAGCGACGTCTACTGAAAGATCCTGAGAAAGCTGAAACCTACAGAGCAGAGATACGTAAACTGCTTGAGACTGGAGCCGTCCGAGTTGTACCTGATCCTATTGCTGAGACCGATGAGTGTTGGTACATCCCACATCACCTCGTTTGTCACAACGGGAAGTCTCGTCTTGTTTTCAATTGTTCCCACCAATACCGTGGTCAGAGCCTTAACCAGTATCTCTTACCCGGACCTACTCTAGGAGCCTCCTTATTAGGAGTCCTCTTACGCTTCAGAGAGCATCCCGTGGCTGTGAGCGGAGATATTAAGGCAATGTTCCATCAGGTTCGCCTTTTGCCTGAAGATTGTACCCTGCTCCGTTTTCTATGGCGAGACCTCCAGACCAGTGAGGCACCACAAACGTTGGAGTGGTTAGTCTTACCCTTTGGGACTACCTCCAGTCCCTGTTGTGCAACCTATGCACTTCAGCGCCATACACGTCAGCACCCCTTGACAGATGAGGAAATTCGTTTCTCAGTGGAGAGGTGTTTTTACGTGGACAATTGTCTTCAGAGCTTACCTACGGCTGAAGCAGCTCGGAGCTTAATTGATCGTTTGCGAATTATCCTCTCTGGGGCTGGCTTCGAGATTCGACAGTGGGCCAGTAATGACCCTGCGGTGTTGAGTCATCTACCATCTGAGGCTAGGGCAACCAGTATGGAGTTGTGGCTGACACAGGAAAGATCTGATGTCCCTGAATCAACACTAGGTCTGAGTTGGAATTGGCAATGCGATACCTTGTCCTACAAGCATAGACCTGTCGCCTATCAGACACCTACGCTACGGAACATCTATAGGGTCCTTGCTTCCCAATACGACCCACTTGGATGGCTCCTTCCATACACAACACGTGCCAAGATAATCGTTAAACACCTGTGGAACAGACAGCGAGAGTGGGATGATCCCAACCTACCGCCTGACCTCCTTCAGGCCTGGAGTGAGTGGGAAATGGAACTCAGTCATCTCTCTGGGGTTTCCTTTCCTCGTCCTTATGTTCCTCTCGTTCCTGGGATGGAGGGAATCACCCGTGAGATTCACATCTTCTCAGATGCATCGGAACAAGCCTATGGAGCAGTAGCTTACTTGCGTACTGTTGACTCAGCTGGTCAAATCTACCTTTCATTCCTTATAGCTCGTTCCCGTGTTAGCCCTAGGAGAGTACATTCCATTCCCAGACTGGAACTCTGTGGGAGCTTGGTTGCAGCCCAACTGGCAAAATTGTTACAGAGTGAGATGACTTTGCCCATTCAGTCTACAGTGTTGTGGACTGATTCTACGACGGTCCTACAGTGGTTAAGATCTGAATCATGCCAGTACAAAGTTTTCGTGGGTAACAGGATCGCTGAGATCCAAGAGCTTACCGACCAGTGCTCCTGGCGTTATGTTGGTTCTGCAGAAAACCCTGCTGATGACCTTACGAAAGGGAGATCACTTTCCTACCTTACAACTCCAAACCGCTGGTCACAGGGACCTTCTTTCCTTCTCCATGACTCTCAGGAATGGCCCGTCTTTCCTACCACTGCGCCTCATGCAGATACAGCGGAGTTACGGAAGTCTACCTTCTCTGGAGTCCTTAACATGGTGACTTCTAACAGTCACCCCAAGAAATGGGATTCACCTACCTGGCTGGAACTGTTGGATGTCACAGTCAGAGAACTTAATAGTGACCTAGATCCTAAAGCTGTGCCAGTTGCTGCCGATTATATGAAAGCAGAAGTCCACATTCTCAAATGTATCCAACAGGAATCCTTCCCCGAAGATTACCGCCTATTAGGATCAGGGAAGTCTGTTAAACCTAGCAGTCGTTTAGTAGCCCTGGCCCCAGAGATGGATCCGTCTAGTGGCTTGATCAGAGTGGGAGGTCGCCTGAGGAGGGTTGCCGACCTTGCAGATACCATTCTCCATCCTGTTGTCCTAGACCCTAAGCATCCAGTTACTCGCCTGATCATCCAGCATCATGATGGCCAGCTACATCATCCTGGCTCAGAGCGACTGTTTGCTGAGATAAGAAGAACCTATTGGATCCTGCGAGGCCGTGAAGCTGTTAGACAGTTGCAACGTACCTGTCCAGACTGTTGCCGATGGAGAGCTCAGCCTTCAGTGCCTCGTATGTCTGATCTACCCCCTGCCCGTCTTCGGCTCTATAAGCCTGCCTTCCATTCATGTGGCATGGATTGCTTTGGCCCTTTTTTAATTAAGTTTGGGAGGCGTACAGAGAAGCGCTGGGGGATTCTTTTTAAGTGTCTGACCTCCAGAGCTGTCCACCTGGACTTGCTCTCAAGCCTGAGCAGTGACTCCTTTCTGATGGCACTTAGGAGATTTATCGCAAGGAGAGGTAGCCCAGCGGAGTTATGGTCAGACCAGGGAACCAACTTCCGTGGAGGTGAGCGGGAGTTGCGAGAAGCTTTTACCTCCTTAGTTCCTGAGTTACAGAAACAGCTGGCCCGCCAAAAGATCCATTTTCACTTCAATCCACCAGCAGCCCCTCACTTTGGCGGAGTCTGGGAAAGGGAGGTGAGGTCTGTGAAATCAGCACTGTACACTGTTTTGGGTGCCCAGTCTGTTCCCGAGGAGGTCCTGATGACAGTTCTATTGGAAGTTGAGGCCATCCTTAATGCCAAACCTTTAGGCTATGCCTCATCAGATGTGGCCGATGTTGACCCGGTCACCCCCAGCAGTCTGCTCATGGGGCGTCCAGATGGATCTTTACCTCAAGTGATCTACCCAGAATCAGAAATGTTGAGTCGCCGAAGATGGAGACATTCCCAAATCCTGGCTGATCAGTTCTGGGCCAGATACATTCGGGACTATCTTCCTAGTCTGCAGACGAGGCAGAAATGGCGAGCCTCACCTCCTGATCTAAAGGAACAAACTTGTGTCATGATTGTTGACCCTCAGCTGCCACGAGGTTTGTGGCCTGTTGGTAAAGTTGTGCGAACCCACCTGAGCCCTGATGGTCACATCAGATCAGCTGATGTACAGATCAAAGATCATGTATATACCCGGCCAGTAGCCCGACTGGTCGTTCTGCCACCCTTACCCTCATGTGATCCTGGAGCACCTAACTCACCCAAATAGTCACCATTCTGACCACAAAGATGCTTCTCATCTTTGGGGGCGGCTGTTGCAAAGGCTTGTTGGAGAGGAGACTTTTATTCTGGCATCACAGCAACGGCATCCGCCATTACTGTCCTAAGAGTCGAATCACTGCTGTCTGCTGCTCACTCACTGTCTGTTGGAGCTGATCAAGGACACCTAATCCTGTCGATATTAGTCGTTTGCTGCAGATGTTTATTGGAGGTGTTAGTCATTGACCTACAAGTAAGCCTGTTTGTGCTAATTAGGTGTTAATTATGTGTTAAGTGAGATCGCGAAAGATCGCGACTGAGTTATTTATAGCCCTGTCACACACACGAGGCCAGTAGCCATTGTTTGAGATTGTTTAACCTATATACACGGTTCAGAATGTGATTATTTCTCCATTATTGCAATGCAGATCTCTTTTTTTTGATGCTTAATGATGCTCTGTGATGCGGTTTCATTATTTAAAGCCACTGGGACTGTTTAAATGATACCCTTTGATGTGACGTGCTCTATTCCATATATGGAGATCCTGTCCATTACGTCAGACGATCGCTTGTAGTCTAAATGTGTATAATGTGAAGCCTTATTTCCCTTTGAGTATATGGACTGAAGATTAGTATACTTCGGCCAGCCTGTGTGTACTTATAATTGAGAAAACTGTTGTACAAGTGCATATACACAACTACATTTTGTTATTTATTATCTCTATTATATTTTCTGTGTTTCAGACTAATTTCTCTACTGCCTGTACATTTGTGGCATATATTCTGCTAATACAATCCAGTGCATCAATCTGACCACCTGACTCCTCATCCTTTAATAATATGTGTGCTCTGACCGGCACCCAGGGAGGTTCACTCATCTGATAAAAATCAGTGCAACCCTTTAATACAATATATATATATATATATATATATATATATATATATATATATATGTATGTATGTATGTATGTATGTGTGTGTGTGTGTGTGTGTGTGTGTGTGTGTGTGTGTGTGTGTGTGTGTATATATATATATATATATATATATATATATATATATATATATATATATATATATATATATATTATTTTATGTTTTTATGTTGGAGTCTAACAGCATTAAGGTACATAAATTCAATAATTAATATGTAAAATAACACACTAGAGTATGTAATCTTCATTGTATGGTAAACATAATTTATTGTGTCCAAATTTAAGTTTTTGTGTCCAGGTTTAAGTTCACTTGAAATCGCTTGACATCCTGTGATGTGACTATTGCAGTTTCGCACATTGCGTGATCGAAGCTGAAACGATATATTGTGCAGCCCCACTATTTATATACCTATAAATAAATATTTTATAATCACTGAATGCAGTATTCCATTTCTTTATTTTATGTGATGAAGATGGAGAGCATATGGGGGGATAAAAGGGCAATACAAAGATTTATTTATATCGTTCAGTTTTAAGTTAATAAATAAAGTAATTTATGTTTTGTTGTTAAAGTTTTGTTATAATTTCTCTTCAACAAATCGATGATAAAATTCAGAATTTTAGACAAATCCTGTAACTCGCTCTTTCCTTCTTCAGGAGAAGTAAATGGCACACGGTCTCCTCCGATGAAGAAGCCCGGCAAAGAAAACAACTACCAGTACATCAAGGAAATAGCCGTGAACAAGCATCACAACAACAAGAGGACCAGGATGTACAACACTCAGGATGATCCCAAAACACCTCATCCCAGACAGGTGAGTGTACATCTGTAAAAAAATCCAACAGCAATCTTAAGGACACTGAAGAAAACCACACTGTAAAGAAAATTCTTGCTGCCTTGAAATTTTAAGTTGAATCAAATTAACTTTTCTAGTCATTTCAACTTACATCAATCAGACTAAAATATTAAGTTAAACTTTGTATAACTAGTTGAAACCTGATTAACCTTTTAAAATAAGTTAAAGCAAAAAAAAAAAAAAAAATTGTTGTCTTGACTTTTCGTCATAAATAAAAAGGGCCTGCAGATTAAAGGCCTATAGAAATAAATCCTCAATATTCATCTTGAGTTTCATTGTGTTCAGTACGGCAGTGCCCTCTTCTGGTTATCAGACTAACACACCACATACACAACAGAACAGTCTCGCACAACACACACACATACACACAGATTCCCTCTTTTCTCAATCATCTAAACATTAATTTTCCTAACACGGTTTTCTGGGGTTCAGATTTACGGTATGTCCTTTGTACAACCCTCTATATTTGCTGTTGCTATAATTCTGTGGTCTGAGGTTGTTTGTCAGTGTATAATTTATTGCTTCAGTATGTTATTCTCTTGATTGGACTGCTGTAAGCTGTTTTCAGGGTGTTTTTTTTTTGTATTACGGCTCTTGCTGGTGCCATTTTCGCTATGTTTTCAGTTGAAAACACATGATAATTTCCTTAGTTACCTAATTAACCAGCGATTTCTGATGTCCGAAACACTGCCCAGTGATAGCACGCAGACTCGATCCGATTGCCAAGGCAGAACAAACAGCTGCCGTCTCTGCTGAAATGAGGAATGAGATGGTGCTTGTCGAATTTGGCCATCGCACAAATCCACATAGAGTTAATTAACTTTTCTTGGACTTGTACCATGCTTTACCTGGACCCTTCAGTCCTTAGCCAAGTGACCACTGCAACAGGACCTTACCCCAATCAGCATCTTTATCAGGGATCATCTACTGTTCTGAGCCAATAGACAAATTGTGCTGCTAATTTACTTTAGTTGGCAAATCATTTTTCTTCATTTTTCTTTTTTTTTTTTAAGTTGAACTTAAATGGCAGATCTGGTAGTTTACTTTGCTGAGATATAGCCTTTAGACATTTATTTGACAGGGCATCACCTAATTATTCAAGAATTTGCATACATTTAAAGGCAGAAATCTCAACTTCACATTAAGCCAGGTTCTAAAAAAATACTTGTATCCTGTTTAAATGCAAAAGATATAACAGTGGAGATTTTAGATATCAATTTTTTTTTTCAGAAAAAAAAAAAACAATCATTATGCGTTTAGGCATAAAATAAAGCAATGAGCTTATGTTTAAATGCATGAAATGCATATGCATATTTTACAGTGAATATAGAACCGCTAGAAGCAATGTTAGACTCAGCACGGAGTAAAACTGTTTGCAAATTGCAAAGCACTGGTTTATGGCACTTACTGTTTTAAATAAACGGTAAATGGTATCATAGTAAATGGTATCATAGTACATATAATAAACACAAAATGTATGTATTAACATGTCATTAAATGTCATCATTTTGCCAGAAAATAAACTTGCCAAAAAAGGGAAAGTGCACTCAAAATTGAAAATTCAGTCACTATTTACTTGCCCCCAGGTGGTTTTAAACTTTGGGCTCTATTTTAATGATCTAAGCGCAAAGTCTTAAGCACATGGTGCAAAAGTATTAAGGGCATGTTCGATTCCACTTCTGATATTTTTAGGATGGAATAATACACTCTGCGCCCCGGGGCATGGTCTAACAGGGTTGTGCTTATTTTCTTAATGATTTATGGGTGTGTTTTGAGCATAACGTGCATTAAACCAATCAGAGTCTCATCCTTCATTCCCTTTAAGAGTCAGTTGTGTCATGCCATGGTGCATTTTCTATTTACATGGCGGACTTTGTAAGTGGAAAAACTGAACGCTTCACTAGCGAGAAAAGAGTCAAACAGACCATCTGCAGCGCGAGGATAAAGAATGAGCCTCCTCCATTCGGCCTCTTTACTTTCTCTTTCTCTTTACTTTTACTCTTTACTTTACTCCTTTACTTTCGTGGATAAGGAAACAGTGTTGTATGCACTCCACTGAAGACATCCATTAGCCTACACATTTAATTTATTTTGTTAAGCGCAGATATTTGTTTCAAAACTATTTCTAAATTTAGTTCTAATTTCCAGCAAACGAATAAATGAACAATAATAACGAAGTTTGGTCAAAAAACTGAGTTATTTTCAAACACACGTTGGTGTGCCCCATATGGTGATGCATACATCTCCAAAACCAACAGGTGGACAAATCTAAACTTCTTTTTTATTAAAACAAATATAACTATGCATATAATAAATAATACTGCTAATAATAATAGCATTATACAAATGCAAATTATCATGAATAAACAAAAAAAAAAAGCCCCACCGAGATGAGGCATGGAGGCAGTGGTTTTTATATTTATGTAGAAAATAATATTTTTTGTAATATTTTAATTCTTGAATTTTTTGCATAAAGATATTTGTGTATTGTTGCACGTCCTGTGTGTATTAAGCAATGTGTAAGCGTTTAGACCCACATAGGCGCTTAAATAACACGCTCTGCCCTGGACTTTAGACCAGCTTTTACTTTGTCAATGGCGTGGTCTATTTCAGTTCCTCAAAATAGCAACGCGCCAACAATGTGCCTTAACACACCTCCTTTATAGCCCGGCACACCCATGAGTCCACAAAGTGGCGCACATGGATTTGCTATTTAAACAACGTGACGCAAAACGTGAAAATTAGGGTTGCGCTGGTCTGAAAATAGCAACAAATAGGCCAAACACGTCTCGCGCCTTATTGCGCCAGGTGTATGATAGGGCCCTTTAAGTTTCTTTCGTTTGTTAAAAAGAAGATATTAACCCGTAACACCATTGACTTTGATAGTAAAAACAAGGAGGAAGTTGGAAGTCAATGGTTACAGTTTTCAGCTTTCTTCAAAATGTCTTATTTGTAGAAACTCAAAAAGGTTTGGAACCACTTGGAGGCGTAAAATGGTGAGTACATTTTTATCTTTGGGTGAACTATCACTTTTAGAAAAAGTTTTTTTTTTTTAAACTGCCCATTTCAAATATATTACATGTGGTCACACGTGAACACAAAAGATGATTTTTCCTATTTTACGTATTATGATTTTTTTTGTAGATCCGATCTGTGGTGTTTTTACCCGTTTATAAAACACACTGTATTCTTTGGTGAACACTCAATTTCTCTCTTTATTATTGTCATAATTTTTCTGCCCAACACTTTCCGCACACTTTATCACTGGAATTCCCAGCAGAGCAGTTTTGCATTACACATTTTACAGTGACCATGAATTATTGTATACTTCACAACACAATCACAAGTGAATGACGCTAAATACAGTTGAAAATGGGGTCTGAATGTTTGAGCTTGTCCGCTTTCAACCTTTTCCAGAGATCCAAATCACATTTTATCAGATTGCTTTTGTAGCATGAATACTCATGTGATCAAATATGTTCAACCTGCCACAAAAGACCACCATTTTGCCATCTGAAATTACTGTAAAGCCTGGTTTATACTTATTCATCCAGTGATCAGCGTGACCTACGGTGCATGCCTTGCGCGTTGCTGCTTAATGTACCTTATGTAACTTAATGTACAAGTTGCTCAAACTCGCTCATTTTGAGGCTGGAATCGGCGGACATGCAACAACTTTAACTATAAGGTAAACACAAAACTACAGTTTCCATCCGGAGCTCCTTCATCGGACTTCACACTTGTAAACAAAACACATTAACATATCACCTACATGAGAAGATTTTCTTTGAATGGGGAATTACGTGGACTCAGAATTAACGGTTTACGTAGGGGCTGAGCACCGGAACAAAATTTACGTTTGTTATAGGTTTTGGAAGTGGGTGTGGCAAAATGGCTTGACAGCGCTACCTATACAGATTTGACGGAGTGGCCCCTGAGCTGCACGCACACGTAAGAAAATTGGCACACACATCAAACATGCCAAAACCTACAAAAAAAAAAGACTCCTGGAGCGAAGTCAGATATTTTTAACTTCCTTCCTTTCCAGGCATTGTATTTTAACGAACTTCTTCTAGGGATTTAATCTGATCAACACCAAAATTGGCTATTGTCATCTAAAGGCTTGGTGATGTTAAATTGCGAAGATCAAGAGTTTTCGCTGAAGGACGTGTCTGTTAGAGCTGTGAACCTACACTGGTCTCACGGTTCGGTTCGGTTACGATTATCATGTCATCGATTCGGTTCAATTCGATATCTCGGTGCATCACGGTGCATTTACGATTCTTTCCATACACAGTTTTATATTTTCTTCACAGCACAGCAATTCTTGTATTAAAATGTATAAATATATTTATATACTATTTGTATAACAATTTTGTCCTTTAATACAATCAGTCAGATTTCTAAACTGTACCTTTAAACAACACGAGCATTTATATTAAATAAACAAATATAAATATCCCGCTCGCTTTCTGATCCTTGTCTACCAAGTTCTCTTACACCCCTTTGAATGGTCACACGCTCAACAGAAAGGGCTGCGATTGGCTCTTGCGCTCTGCGCTCTAGAGAGAGAGAGAGAGAGAGAGAGAGAGAGAGAGAGAGAAATGGAGATTACTTTCATTCTCTCAATCGCAGTGAAATAGGGCTTTTGCTGTTCAGTGTCAGTGAAAAACAGTCCAGCAAACACACACTCAGTGAAATTGTGCACAGTTTCTGAGTTTTTAAGTAGTTGGAGCTTTGTAAATACCCGCGCTCGCCTCCCTCGCCATAGTAAGCTACGGCGACATGGCGCATTTGAGATAAATGACGTCAGTACATAATAACCGGTTATGATTATTACTGAACCGATACCGAATTGTCCGCATCTGCATCGCGGTGCACCAAAAAAACAATTAATTTTGACACATCTAGTATCTGTGGCGGCCTCACAAACTTTAATGTTTCGGGGCCACGAAACCCCCTGTCTCAGCAGGGTGTTTTCACACCTCTAGTTTGGAAAAAGTCAGGAAAGTGGGTGTGTCTAGATCTGTTCAGGCAAAACAAACACACAGATGCAGGGGAGAAAGACAGTGACTGTGTTTACATGAACATCAGTAATCTAATTACTTGCCAAATTATTATTTTGTCGACTTTAATTGCAGTTTGACACTTTTACTTTCGTTCAGGAACATTTCATGCATGCTATTGGATGCGAGGAACTGCTGGAAGAATGTAGTTTTAATGGAATGTTTGATACCTCACAGCAAATAGAAGAAAAAAAAATCCCCAGCATTTCTTGGTAGCTTAGATGCACTCGGTAGGGAAAGTAGCGTCAGAAAGCCATGTTTGTGTGGACTATTCTGTCAAAAAATGCTGCGAAAATCCTACACAACCATTGGCGGTTCTAGTTTAAATGGCACCCTGGGCGAACCACCCCATATCAAACTATAATTATTATTATTCTAAATTAATAACAGAAATCAATCCTAAATGTAACTGGAAAACAACGTAAAGACACAACTGGAGTGTTATGCTAAGATTACTTAAGAAATCTTTTGCATGAATATTAAAGACAATTCTATAGAATACGAAAAATATGTTTTATGTAATTTTCTGTTGTCTTGTCTCGACTCATGACCGAGAATTAATGTTATTAAGTCTTACCTCCCTTACTCCTTTCTGCTTCATAGCCATGCTTAGTCAAAATAAGATCATCATCATATTATAACTTTAGTTTTGTTGAATTGCAAACCTTGCTGCGTGCTGATACATTTGCATAAAAGTTACTCTGGTTTCACAGCGCATAAGCGATGTATATTTTATCGGCGTTCATGTAAACAACTGGTTTTCATACCAGGAGCAGAACAGTGCTTGAGGCACGTGGGAATGGTTTTCTTCGCTTATGCGTCAGTTTGCTTTCACCAGCATTGTTTCGGTTGCACATAGAGAATAATAAACTTGTGCATGCAAAAGATGCCAAATGTGAATGGCCCCTAACATCTTTATTCTGGGATTACCACTCTTAATTAATACACTTGCATAAAGTAAATTGTATATCAAAGCTTTTACTGGGGCTCTTTTTTCTTTTTTGCACCGTCTCCCCGTGCCACCCTCCAGCACAATGCCACCCTGGGTGATCGCCCATATTGCCCATGCCTAAATCCACCACTGTACACGACGGTAATAGTTTGATTAAGGTGTTTACATGTTTACACTCGGAGAGCAGCATTTACAGCGGATCTTTCAGTCCATACTATTGTAGTGATGTTAACGTACTGTAAACTTAGTAACTAAAAAATTTTGACTAGGGTATGTCTTTAAAAACGGAAAGAATACTGCTGACGATACGAACTAACTTTGCCATCTGAATAAACAAACAAAGACCACTGATCGATCACTTACTAAATCTGTAGAGACAGGACAATCAACACCAACTGAAACCGCGTCTTTTTTAAAAGGAGACGAGCAGCAAATTTCACCATTTCCACATGCGAAAAGCTCTCCGGTAAAAAATTTCTGTCACGTGGACTGTAATCCACACGTGAGTCCAGCTGCGCTTTCAAAGCGGGAAATGAAAACAAAACCTTTGTTGCAGCACATTTATAAACACAACACTGACGACCCATGTCTCCAAGCAATTCTTGTTCTTCCACTTGTTTTGGCAACACAACATGGCGTTTCTCTGCCGTCTGAACACTGTAACAGGTAAAACAGTCTTCGTGGCTATCATGCATATTAATGAAGTTGGACCTCATTCACAATAGAGCGCGCTGATTGGTTTGAACCAAGTCTTTCTCATGAATTAATGCTGCACACTCAGAGACGTCACGATGTACTGGCCAGTACAGGTATCCACTCTCCACGCTGGAATACACGCAAGTATCTAATTGCTGTGACTCAACTTCAAAAGTTTGTTTCAAACAGGAAGAACGGATTTGCTCCGAAATAACCCAAAAGCAACAAATTTTCACTTTTTAGTGAAATATAAGTGTACTAATAGTGTTTATAGCAGCGTGGGACACACATATGACTGTCAACAGCTCAAAAAATGTGTTTTGGTGTTTCGTGACCCTTTAAATATATGTATTGTAATTAAAGCCTTTTGATGCAAAATACTTAAATGCATATTTTTAATGGTTTCATACCACCAGTCTGAAAAAAGTCAAGTTGTAAGAGCTAAAATCTGACCAGTGCCTGAAAAAACAATGGTTTTGCATGTTGTCTTCCCTTAAAGGACATCTTAAACACATTGATCTAGAAAACAGTCCTATATCCTCCCATATTTTCCTCTTCGTTGAGCATATTCTATATCCGCTAGTGGGCAATAAATCGTTTAGGGGGGGAAAAGACAATATATGTGACCATCAACAAACAACAGACAACAATAGCTGCCCTATGAAGCACACTGGGTCTGGTTTGGCCGACCTGAAAGCAACGGTAACTACAATAAATAAAAAAAAAGCGGCTAAATGATATGTTGATAAAGCGAATGGATGTTGGAAAGTACTAAAAAAGGTAGATGCAATAAAAAGAAGAAGCCAAAGCAATAAAAATTCAAACCAGTGATAATAGCAGGGTAATAAAAAGCCAAACCGAATAAACAACTTTTCTGTGGGGCTCGTAAATCAGTAGCGTAACCATCACACATCCCATGAAAAGCAGACATTCAAGGAGAATGTCAGGGTGACGGCATGTCCGATGACAGCAGGGGGACTGTTCACTGCTTTGTGATGGAGCACTTTTCATCCGCACGATACGGATAAGATCCCTGGCAGGCCCTCTTCCACAGTGCCCTCTAATCCCGGGCCAAGCAGGGAGCAGCCATCATGAGAGATATAGGGAAAAAGAGAAGGATCGGGAGACAGGAATGGTCTTTGATGCCGATGCCTGTCCTTGCGGAGAGGTGGGGAGGCAGAACCAAGCCAGCAAATTAGCTCCAGTACGAGATTAATATCAGCTCCAGAATGTTTCATGAAGCCGCCGGGCTGCTGTTAGACTCTTGCTTATGTGAGTGTTTCTTCAAGGTTTTTTATTAGAAATAACATTTTGTTAGATGAAGGTCACGTTGACTCCTTCTGTTGCTGTCTTCACTGTTATGATGGATATGTAAATAGTGAAATAATCATGAACAATTTCAGTATTATTAATCATTCAAAATATTAAATTTTTAAATCAAATTAAAATACACTTACCGGCCACTTTATTAGGTACACCTTACTAGTACCGGGTTGGATCCACTTTTGCCTTCAGAACTGCCTTAATCCTTCATGGCGTAGATTCAACAAGGTACTAGAAATATTCCTCAGAGATTTTGGTCCATATTGACATGATAGCATTATGCAGTTTCTGCAGATTTTTCTGCTGCACATCCATGATATGAATCTCCCATTCCACCACATCCCAAAGGTGCTCTATTGGTTTGAGATCTGGTGACTGTGGAGGCCGTTTAAGTACAGTGAACTCATTGTCATGTTCAAGAAACCAGTCTGAGATTATTGACGCTTTATGACATGGTGCGTTATTTTGCTGAAAGTAGGATGGATCCATGCTTTCATGTTGTTGATGTCAAACTCTGACCCTACCATCCGAATGCTGCAGTAGAAATCGAGATTCATCAGACCAGGAAACGCTTTTCCAATCTTCTATTGTCCAATTTTGGTGAGCCTGTGCAAATCGTAGCCTCAGTTTCTTGTTCTTAACTGACAGGAGTTGCACCCGGTGTGGTCTTTTGCTGTAGTACCCCATCCGCCTCAAGGTTGGACGTGTTGTGCATTCAGAGATGCTCTTCTGCATACCTCAGTTGTAAAGTGGTTATTTAAGTTACTGTTGTCTTTCTATCAGCTGGAACCAGTCTAGCCATTCTCCTCTGACCTCTCGCATCAACAGTAAGGCATTTGTGTGCACAGAACTGCCGCTCACTGGATATTTTCTCTTTTTTTAGACCATTCTCTGTAACCCTAGAGATGGTTGTGCATGAAAATCCAAGTAGAGCAGCAGTGTCTGAAATACTCAGACCAGCCTGTCTGGCACCAACAACCATGCCCCTTTTAAAGTCACTTAAATCAACTTTCTTCCCAATTCTGATGCTCAGTTTGAACTGCAGCAGATCGTCTTGAACATGTCTACAT
This sequence comes from Danio kyathit, assembly GCA_903798195.1. Classification (NCBI taxonomy): domain Eukaryota; kingdom Metazoa; phylum Chordata; class Actinopteri; order Cypriniformes; family Danionidae; genus Danio; species Danio kyathit. The sequence continues at coordinate 56,931,639 of LR812527.1, forward strand.
GCCTAATGCATTGAGTTGCTGCCATGTGATTGGCTGATTAAAAATGTACGTTAACGAGCAGATGGACAGGTGTACCTAATAAAGTAAAATATTTAGTTAATTGATATAACTAAAATAGATTTCCACATCACTGCATTTTCTGACATGGTACTGTCAAGTTTAGCAAACAGTGAACAACATCAGAAATCAAGACTAATTAACATTATTTAAAGTACATGTCGAGTGACTGATATTTGTTGGCTTGCACTGAGTCACTGTTCAAATGTTGATTTTTTTTTTTTTTTTTAACTAATGTCTAGTGTTTGCTAGGTATTTTATTCTCAAGATCTGAGGCAAACTATCTGCTTGTGACCAGTAGTATCATTTGACAGAGAGTAAAGCACATAATCAGCACCTGAGGTGATTATTGTCGTAGTAGTTTATACTGTTGTTCAGCCATGACATAGCAGAAATAGAAATCTTTTCTAAAATAGAAATTTTGCATGTCGCTGTCACTGTAGCGAATGGTCAGGGCAAAAAGTCCTTTTAATATGGAAAAAAAACATACTTTAAAATAGAAAAGAAACCTTTTACTGTGTGTTGCAACATTGCGTAACTTTTTGTTGGATGAAGCTCACATTAACTGCTTCTTTTACCAGTTTGTTTTACTGTCTTCACTTGTTTTGGTGATGGTTATTTAAAGAGTGAAATAATCATAAACAATTTCTGTATTAATCATCTAAAATATATTATTTTTAATTTAGTTATTATAATTCATATAATTTATATAGATTTCCACATCAGCGTTTTCTGACATGTTACTGTTAGGTTTAGCAAACAGTGAACAACATTAGAAATCAAGACTAATTAACATTATTTAAAGTACATGTAGAGTGACTGATATTTGTTGGCTTGCACTGAGTCACTGTTCAAATGTTGATTAATTTTTTTTTTAACTAATGTCTAGTGTTTGCTAGGTGTTTTATTCTCAAGATCTGAGGCAAACTATCTGCTTGTGACCAGTAGTATCATTTGACAGAGAGTAAAGCACATAATCAGCACCTGAGGTGATTATTGTCATAGTAGTTTATACTGTTGTTCAGCCATGACATAGCAGAAATAGAAATCTTTTCTAAAATGGAAATTGTGCATGTTGCTGTAGAGCACATGTGTCAAAGCCAGTTCCTGGAGGGCCGGAGCTCTGCACAGTTTAGTTCCAACCCCAATTAAACACACCTGATCAAACTAATTGAGTGCTTTAGGCTTGTTTGATACCTACAGATAGGTGTGTTGAAGCAGGGCTGGAACTAAACTCTGCAGGGCTCCGGCCCTCCAGGAATTGACTTCGACACCCCTGCTGTAGAGGATGGTTAGGACAAAAAGTCCTTTTAACATGGAAAAAAAATACGTGTTTTAAAATAGAAAAGAAACCTTAATGGGTTTTGTAACTTTTTGTTGGATGAAGGTCACATTAACTGCTTCTTTTACCAGTTTTTACTGTCTTTACTTATTTTTGATGATGAGAGTGAAATAATCATAAACAAGTTCAGTATTAATCATCTAAAATGTATCATTTTTTAAATCTAATTAATATAGTTTTTCATGTCACTGCATATTCTTATAAGCTACTGCACAAGTGTTGCAAACAGTGAAGAAAATTCATAATCAAGATGAATGTTGTCAACAGCATAAGCTTACATTTAATTAGCAGAAGTTTTTTTATTTATTATTCAAATAGACATACATAAAAAAAAAATATCATGCATTTCTAAAGGATAGCTAACATTTTCAATTATTGTTATATGTATTTATACTATAAATATTTTCAGGCTGTTGAATAATGTACATTTCATCCAGGAAAATGTGTGGAAATATCACAGAGATGTAAGATTTTTACCATAACAACACATGACGTGACAAGATTCCAGAGACAATAAGTTTGACCGTCCACACCAGATGCAAAACATTGAAATACAATCCGTTAGAAACATAAAATAGTGTAGTTCACTCCCAATGGTAAGGTGTATAATCTAATTAATACATATTAAACCTCTTTAACATTATTAAAAGTACACGCTAAGTGACTGATATTTGTTGGTTTGCATTGAGTCGCACATCTAATGTTCATTTTCAAACTATAGGTTTGCTAGTTCTTTTATTTTCAGGATCTGAGGTAAACTATCTGCTTCCGCACAGTAGTGTCATTTAACACTGGATAAAGCACAAAATCAGCACCTTTAAATCAGCAAGTTTATGCTGTTGTTCAGCTGTGATGCAGCAGAAATAGAAACCGTTTCTTAAATGGAAATTTTGCTTGTCGCTGTCGTGGATGGTTAGGAAAAAAATTCCTTTTAAAATGAAAAAAAAAACTCCTTTTAACATGGAAAAATAAAACTTTATTACAACATTGTGTTGCTTGTAGTTAAAACACTAGATGTTGTCACAAATGTGTCAGATATGCTAGAAATATTAACTTGCATATACTGTATGTTAGGGCTGCACAATAATGGAAAAAACTGATATTGCGATGTTTTATTTTATTCATTCATTTTCTTTTCGGCTTAGTCCCTTTATTAATCTGGGGTCGCCACAGTGGAATGAACCGCCAACTTATCCAGCATATGTTTTACGCAGCAGTCCTTCCAGCTGCAATCCATTACTGGGAAACACCCATACACTCTCATTCACACACACATTACGGACAATTTTAGCTTACCCAGTTCACCTATAGCGCATATCTTTGGACTGTGGGGGAAACCGGAGCACCCGGAGGAAACCCACGCGAACGCGGGGAGAACATGCAAACTTCACACAGAAATGCCAACTGACCCAGCCGAGGCTCGAACCAGAGACCTTCTTGCTCAGAGGCGACAGCACTACCTACTGCACCACCGTGTCGCCCTGTTTTATTTTTAAACATTATATATTGCGATACTGAATGTAAAATTCCACCAGATGAATGTATATGGCTCTATTTAGAAAGAATTCATAATTTTCTGTAATGTTCTGATTTTGTAAGAGAGTGCATCTACATAAAATATAATACTGATACAAAGATACTGTATAAATAAAATATACAGCGCTTTATGATTTTCTGGAAGTCTAGCAATATTCAGAATGATACACAAATTTAAAAATCAAATGTAAAATAACACTTTATAGTCTATTATTTTATATGCCTGAATATTTTAAATGGATTTAAATGATAAAAACACACATAAATGATAATTGTGTATGTAACTTTATGGTTAAACGTTGCACTAACTCCACAAATCATGAGTGTTTTCAAGATGTGATTATTGCGTATATTGCGATATCGATGTTGAAGCGATATATTGTGCAGCCCTACTATATATCTACCTCTGGACATTGTTGATAAACAAGTTAGACTAGTGAGAATGCATACAAATATTAAACAAAGTTTAATAAATCGTAACAAGTGTGTTTTTGTATTTACAGAGCCAGTGTCAACAGGAGCTGGATAAAGTGTTAGAGAATATCTCCAGAATGGCGTTCCATGACAACAAGGGACCTCTGGAGAATCTTTATGACCTGAAGTTCCCCAACTGTGACAAGACGGGACAGTACAACCTTAAACAGGTGAAATGACCAACACTTACCTCAGCTTTTAAAAGAAGTCTTCATCATTGCAGTTACCATCTGCGATAGCTGGCCTATGCCCATTTTTACCAGCCATCTTGGTTTTCCAATTAAAATAAATCAAACAAGTCACTGTGTAAATGAAACTTAAATAGCGTATGAATACTTTGGAAGCCTGTCTTGGCCATTGTGAATTTGAGGAGTTTTGGCTGTAAGGTAAGCACAAGAAGTACGATCATTTGAATGATGGCGGGTGTTAATTTCACTGTAGGGCAATAGGAAAATGAGACATTGCTCAACCTTTCATTCTGCAGCAGCCTGCTGTTTTATTATCCAATTCCACATGGAAGGTTCAATAATGACACAAAGATGGAGCCAAAGAGAAACTGTGTATAAAGCATTCCCATATTCTCTACAGAAGGCTGTTTTATCAAAGCCAAGGCAACCGTGTCTGAGCTGAGAGTTACAAGCTAATGAAAATTTCGCTGACTGACCAACCTGTCTGTGGGGGGGCTTGCTATTGTTTTTAGAGACATTCTCAGAGGAAAGAGAATGACAAATGAGATCTCTTTTTTTGTTCTTTGGTTTATACCTTAATGACTTTTATATCTCTTTTTGATGAGATGAAATGAGAAGCAAATGGCTCATAGATTTTTTTTTTTCATGTTTTTGGTTACCAGAAAAATGTCACACATTTCTGTTTAGAAGATGTGCTCATTAAGTCTTCAAGTCGTAGTCATAAATCTGAATTGAAGTCTAAAATCCAATGGTTGGCTGTTGGACAGTGTTGGGCCATCAGTGAGCTTCTGTCAGGCTAATTTGTTTGGTAGCCTCTCGCCAGGCTCACATTAAAGGACGTTTGCCTGATTCAGCATGCAGAATTGGCGTTGGACATTGGTTAAAGAGAAATATAATCAAAAGGCGGCAACACCATAGCTCCAAAAAAATACCAATTTATCAAGTTAAAAGGGCTAACAAAAACCGAGAATAATCCAATTAGCTGTTCAGCTACGAATCAGAGCGCAAGAACAAAAACTGAAGTGACGAAAATGAGCAAACGGTGCAAGTCAAGTGAGAACACAAAAAATATGGCTGTCATTTTGTCGCATTTCTTAATTATTTCCAAACTATATCAATTATCGGATTACCAGACACATTTGCATGAGCAAATGGTGAATGAGAATTACTTTGAAAATGGAACATAAGTGCTGCTTTATTTAAGGTTTGTATGTGTGTCCAGCACGCCAACCTGATTTCAACCATTAGGACATGTTCCTGGATTAACATCTATGTTAATCCTGAAACAACATTCCAATCAGCCAATCAGAATTAAGGGATATGCTTAGCATTTACGTTAAGTTTAGGCTTACGGTTAGGTTTAAGGCTGGTTTATACTTCTGCGTCGAGTGATCGGTCATGCATTTATACTTCTGCTCTCTGTTTGTGTTGCTCTGCAATAACACTTCCGAAATGCTAGCTGGCAGTAGGTTTTTATGTGCCTCTGTCAAGTTTTATGTTCCTCTGTTCCTTATGTTGAGTTTCTTCATGGGTATTTAGCTTTTTTCTGAATGCTACAAGTAGCTAAAACTCTCTCATTCAGAAGTAGAAACCAGCGGACGTGCAACAACTTTAATCATAAGGTAGGCACAAAACAAAGGTTTCCATCCACGCGACTTAACACTTATTAACATTCGCTCCATCGGGCTCACGGCTCTCAGCACCGCCCACGCTCATCACTGGTACCAAGTCGACCAATCACAGAGCTTGTACTATGCGTCGTGTAGTTAAATTTTTTGAGAGGTCAGCCACGGCGAGAGATATGCAACAGCGCGAAGGGTGCGCCGGAGCACACGCGTGCCTTTATGCACTTCAACTTGATTGTTATTCAACTATTATTCCCCTCTGATTTTGGGAATAATTCACAGTTATGGTTGGGTTTATGGGGTAGGGAATGGGTATGGATTACATTTTCGAACACAATTGATGTTCCAGGATCAACACTGGTGTTAATCCAGGATCGCATCGTACTTGGCAAAATCATGACATGAATGTGCAGCACTAGTTTTGGTTTCACTTGGTGAAATGACAATTCAGACCACCTGCGGGGGGTACGGAAAGCTACATCCATTCACGCAGGCGCAGAACATATATTTTTATCTTTTTCAGTCTGCTGTCGTCCGCTTGGTGTGTTAATGCACAGATTTTTGTTCCAGATGCAGCTGACGCGAGGCAACAACATAGTCATTTTTTTATCACCGCTAGTTCTTTGACATTGACTTGATGTGTCCCATGCTTAAAGGACTAAATAATCTTTTATTTTTACATGCAATACTTACTGTAGCATTACTTTATTAATCTATTTAATTATTCAATATATGGAATGCACTTTTAATCAGCTGACGGCCTAAATAAATGTTTAGGACAAACAGCTTTGAGATAAGCGCCGATAACTGAGAACCTAACAATTGCTAACAAGCTTAAATCAGGACAACGTGTCCCGGAAAAGTGAACAAGTATGTTGTTTTGACATAAAAACCCCATTCCCAGGACTCAAAACAGTGTACCTCACCACACTTAATTGTTTCGTAATCATCCTGTTCCTTTTGCAATTACTGTAACTGTCAGTTTTTGTTCTTTGCCATTGGAGGACAAAATCGAGAATCTGTTTTTTGCCTATTTTGGGTCTCAGCGTCAGCTATGTCCAGTTCAATTATGACCTCATTTTGGGAGTGCTCAGTAGGGGTCAATGAGACGTGCTGGGCCAAATGAGGCGGGAGGGCTGTTTTGGGGCATCGCCTCCACCCCGTACTTGCCCAAAGACTTTCATTAAGCCCCCCAACACCCACCAATTCCCCACCCCTTTCATCATCTTCCCTCTCTTGTGTTCCAGTGCCACATGTCCACCCATGGACAGAGGGGCGAGTGTTGGTGCGTCAACCCCTACACTGGTGTCCAGATACCCTCATCCGATAAAGTGAGGGGGGACCCCAACTGCAGCCAATACTACGGCGGTCCCGAGCTGGAACCACCCACCGCCCAGCAGAAATAGATGCACTCTTGCCTATCAGGGAGACGCCCTTGGTTGCAACTGAGTGGAGTTAAAGCGAGTGCAAGAGCGATGTGCATGTGTGTAATTCTGTACTTGTATGTGTGTGTATATTTTCGAAATAGTGTGATCTGAATTGTCAGTAGGAGTGTGGAAAGTCACATGCCAGCAAAGACAAGTCAAGGACAGGTATAGTTAAAGCTCCCACTTCTCAAATCCAGATATCTGGAATCCAAATTTAACTCTGAGTGATTGTTTTTTTCGGCCTATTTATAGGCTTTGTCCGGTGCCTTTTAATCTTGTGACTAAATCTGGTTGCAGGGAGTCGCTTATACAGCATTTGCAGCTGTTCATTGTGAAGATGCGTCTGTTTAAATCTGCTCTTTGTTTTTGGATACCCAATAAAAATGGTGGCATGTGTATTGCATCGTTGGTCACCAGAAACAAACCACGGCAAATGCACTAGAGTAGCAACTTGACATTGATTTAAAAGATTTGATACCAAAAATTGTCTTGTTGATGGTAGGGTTGTCACGATACTGGAAATCGATACCAATCAGTACTGAAATTTTAAAAACGTCCATTTCCCGTGAACATTTTAGAGCTGTGAAGCGCGTTGTTAAACAGTGCTGATTTGCCATTGTGTTCATGTGCTCAACAGAAATGACTGTGATTGGCTGTGATAGTCATCGGTTCACCTAACTCACTGCTGTTTACTGCGTGTAACCACAGATACAGGGACACTGGAGCGTTTTAAAGCCTCCTATGTCAGCTTATAGACAAACCAGGTGATCGAAGTGACTTTGAAACACTCCAGTGTCCTTGTATCTGTGGTTACACCCAGGCCCCGTTTAAACTAATATGTTTTAGTTTTAAAACGCATAAGTATTGCTATTGTTACGCCTTCTGTCCACACTACCCTAGAGTTTTGGAGCCCCAAAAACAGAGCGTTTTCGTTTTAAAACGCTGCTGCTCTGTGTTAGTGTGGATGGGGGAAAATGGAGACATCTGAAAACGGAAGCGGGGCTGCAGACAATCGCCAATCGGGGCTTTCCCCTCAATACTAAGTACACAAAGTTCAGTCATCCTTTCCTTGTAAGTTCAGACTTCGCAAGTTTAATATGAAAAACAAACTGCCAAGGACACGTCGGGTAAATCTTCAAAGGGATCAGTGTAGGCTACTTTATAACGTCATTCACATCACCCTGGCTACGTTTTTACACTAACTTAACAATAAAATGAAAACATGATATGAGGTACTGCCTATTTTCATTTTGAAATTAACAACTTAATAGACACCAAAAATGTTGAGGCATCGTGTAGCTACATATTTATATGAACATCATCTTCACTGTATGCATATTTATAACAAAACGGAGCCTATAACATAACTGCCTCCTTTCATTTTCATTGAAAATATGAAACATACCCTGTCTTTTTTGCTTTAATAATATTAATAAGTTTTAATAATCAATAATGGCCATTATAAAAGTATAACATACAATAAGTTTATACAATATAGCAAATAAAAGCAAGCAATCAGTCAAATGTGCAGAATCTGTGTACATGGTTACATAAATTATTATATTAACTGATCTTTGCACTCAAAACACGTTACCTGAGAACAAGTAATAGATTCAAAAGAGCAAAGAGTCATTAGATGAAATAAATATCATGTTTAACAACTATAGTGAGATGAGATCCAGCGGTATATCCTTAAAGAACTGTCCGACGTGTGCTGCTCTCACCTGGGCAGGTGTGCTCAAAGCACTCCCTGATTGCCTGGAGCTCAGACGAGTGCATAGGCTGCAGTGCATGCCAGAGTGTGTGTGTGTGGTCACGTGATGTGTGTTTCTAGCGGTATAGTGTGGACGGAGATCTTTTCAGAAGCGCTAGGTGAAACGACAGTGTGGATGTGGATCGTTTTGTTCTAAAATGCCATTTTAAAACTAAAACGTATTAGTGTAAATGGGGCCTCGGTAAACATTGGTGAGTTCGGTGAACCGATGACTAGGGCTGTGCGATTTGGGGAAAATATCTAATTGCATTTTTTTTTGACAGATATTGCGATTGTGAATTGATTTACAATTTAACTCAAGCTTCAAGCTGATTTTAATTTAGTTCAATCTTCAGCTCAATAATCTGTAAGCAGTGGCAAAAATTCTGCGACAGCTCTTATAAATGACCTGTTTTTGTTAGGTGTCTGTGACTTTGAAACCAATTTTTTTTCCATATTACAAATGCAGTTTTTCTTTGATTTTATTACTCTATTAATACGAAAGTGTGCTCTCTCAATTGGCTAGTTATAAAGCTCCAGTCCGATTACGCGATTTCTTTGTCGTGACACAAGATTCAATCATTTCTTCTCCTGTAATGGCATAGTTCACAACAACCGATACCAAGTCTGTGATGTCTCACAACGCCATTGCAGAAAGTCTAGCATGCTTAATTTTCTGAAGCATAGTGAACTGGTTTTGAATAACTCAGATGTTATTCGTTAATTTTGTTTACATATGAAGAGTTCAGATGCAAAAAACTCTAAATGCTGTCTGAAATTTTCTTCTAAAAAAAGCATTTTCATTAGGCTCCAGTGTTTAGGTTCAGTAATTTCCCTTTTATGGCAAAGATTAAGTTCTGTTTATGGTTTTCAAAGTGAAATACCTCAACATAAACGGAGCCTGAGAATAATGCTAATTTTCAAATGGCACTTAGAGGTTTTTGCATCTGAACTCTTCATATATATACACATAGTTTATATTGCAGTCTCTTGCGATTAACTAATCGCAACATTTCAAATTGCGATTGCGTTTTGATTCCGATTAATTGCACAGCCCAGGGGTGTCCAAACTTGGTCCTGGAGGGCGGGTGTCCTGCATATTTTAGTTTCAACCCCAATCAAACACACCTGAACCAGCTAATCAAGCTCTTTCTAGGTATACTAGAAACTTCCAGGGAGGTGTGTTGAAGGAAGTTGGAGCTAAACTATGCAGGACACTGGCCCTCCAGGACCGAGTTTGGACACCCCTGGCACAGCCCCATCGATGACCATCACAGCCAATTACAGTCATTTCTGTTGAGCACTTGAACACAATGGCAAATCAGTACTGTTTAAGAACGCGCTCAACAGCGATCAAATGTTCACGGAAAATGGACGTTTTTAAAATCTCAGTAACGATTTGTATCGAATTCCAGTATCGTGACAACCCTAGTTGATGATTGAAGTGGAGCGGTTGTAATTTGTTGATTGATATGTAAGAATTTGTGCAGGAGAGGCTGAAGATGTGGTTTTGGGTCACATTTACTACTTGAGCGCCTGACAGAAAAATCAACCTTGATAACTCAAGCACCAGTTGTATATATGCAACAAAATGGTGTTTTTTTTTCTGCATGTTCATGCTTTAAAACGTTTTTAAATGTGACTTAAAACCATTTTCATTCCATTGCATTTAAAGGAAAAAAAAAAACAAACACTCAAGTTGCTAAATGGCATTACCCCAAATAGGCACTGTTGGTCGCCAAAAACAAACAACAGCAAATGTACAAGAGCAACAACTTGATTTAAACACCAATCCCAAATTATAAAACCAAAAATTGTGACTTGGACAATAGGGAAAGCAGATTTGTTCAAGAGTCTTAAAACTGAGGTTTTAGGGCCTTTTGACTACTTGAGTACCTGATAGATAAATCAACTTTGAGTAACCAAGCAATGTTTGTAGATAAGTACCAAACTGGCATCTTCTCCAAATGAATTTCATATGTTTAAGACCATGCATTCGAACCATTTATTTTATTCTTTTAATGTGCCTCTAAACCACTTATGTTTCCATTGTGTTGCCTTGAGCAGAAAGTCACCATGTATTCAAATCACTGTATGATTTTGCAAATTGTTACCCTTTCTAACCAATTGGAGTATAAATAGCCTTAAACAACCGCTAAAATTAAATTGAAGGCTCGTTTGGGCATATTACTAAACTTCAGGCAGCGTCATATGTTTTGAAGTTCATGCATATAAGTGGATTGTCACAATCAATAATGGTTTTGCAAGTACTCAATATCTTGCCATCACTGCCCTGCTGGCTGCTACACAGCATTTGAATGGGGTTCAGTGTGAAACTGTGTCAATTTAATTTTCGCTTTTATTTGTAGGGGAACAAATAAAAATGGTGTTTATAGTACAATTGGTTGCTAGAAACAAACATGAACAAATTGCTGATATAGATGCACAAGAGATATTGACAATAGCTGTTTCCATCCACCTATTTTTATGGGCATTTTGGATATTTTTGAAACTGCGCATAAAAATGTATGAGTAGGATAAACTATTTATCCTATAAGAAAAGATGTGGATGAACTACAATGGAAACACTTTTACCGAACAAATTCCAGTATGCGCATTAAAAAAGGTCATGGGATTTTGTTATAAGAGATTTTGTGATGATAAAAATGTGTGTGAACAGACAAACCATCAGACTGACTTTGGTCATTCTAAAACGCCTAACCATTTCAGTATTAGTGTTATTTCATTATTAATTATTGTTCATTGCATGTTGGCATTGTCTTCTGAGATGCAACTAATTTATTAAAAAAGCAAAAGATTCACACAGCTTCTCCTACCGCAGCACATTCTGTTTTTACTTGTGATATTTGGCGCCAGTTAATCAGGAAGTGACGATTTTGTTCTCCTTTACTCACTGGATGGAAACGCAGCTTCATTCACATATCTTTTATGCGATATTCCAGTTTTGCTTATTAATTAAATTCATTTGCATCTTTGGATGGAAACTTAGCTACTGATATAAAACCAAATTATGAAACTAAAAACTGTTACTCATTAAGATGAAGCAGATTTTTTTTGTTTGTTTTTGAGGAACAAAAGATTGAAATGAATGGGCATTTTAACTACTTTGTCACCTTAGAATTATAAGGTTCTATCATTTTTGTCAAAATTGAGTTATTCACATATTTTTATTAAATGACAACTTATTTACATTGTTTTTTTATAAGTCGTTTAAATTTTAAGACTTTTTATTTAAAAAAAGCAAAAACAGTTTATCTACAAAGTTTAAAGTAAACTCCAGCTTGGCTCTATAAGGTTTTTTCTGTGAGCCAATCAGCATTTTTAATGCAAGCACGAGGACCAATCGGGATCAGCTTTCTTTGCTGTTTCGCCAGACTGCTCCATTGACAGTGGGAAAGACCAGAAAGACAAAATAACAAAAAATCAGAGTCGACTAAATAATGCTGCCACACCACACACAATTATATGTGTAAATGTGATGATTTAGAAGCATTTTTTGACATTGAAATTAAATGTTAAATTTTAATAATATTTTAACTAATATTAAAAGATTTCTATATTAAATGTGAAATATTTTTATTTGTGTATATATGGTAAGTAAAACATTTTTCAGTGTTTATTAAACTGATTTGCTTATTGTCGGTTTTTTTTAAAGTCTTTAAATTTAACATTAAGCTTTGAAGAGCAAATACTTATTTAATTCATAGGGCATATAATTCAATCATTGTAATTCAATAACTCATATAAAGCCTAAAATGTTATAAATATTAACATATTAAATAGATAAAATTACCATCTGCACTGGACAAAATATTTAGCACAGCCTTGTATGCGTAATTTAAACAAGAAAAAAATATTCATCCTAAAACATGAAATAAATGTTATAGAAAGCAAAATTTTTACTTTCTCAAGCATCAACATATTTTTAGAACACTAAATTATATATTTTTGATTGTATTTCTTGAAAAGTAATGCTACAGTAAATGATCTGCCAGATAGAACCCTATAATTCCCAGCGGAAAATGACTTTAGAAGAATTAGAAGATTCTATCTGCATTTACCATGGTTTTGTTACTCCAATTTGCAAATGTAAGAGAACTTTGATAATTTACATGTAGAGTACATTTAGGGTCTCTGTCATGTTACTGTATGAAAGAGAACTGTTACACACATATTGTTTGCTATATGGAATGCAAAAACTTTGAAGCTCAATATCTCAAAATCATGTAGAACGCAGATAGAACCTTATAATTCCAAGGTGACGACTTGAGTAAATCAACCTTTAGTGTGGTTTGTATGTATGGACCAAACATGCATCTTTACCACAAAATTGTTACATTTTTTTAAAATTGTACATTTAAAAAAGCACTGCTTCACTGTTTCAGTTCAGTTCCCTTGAGCTTTAAGGAACGTATACTCAATTCACTGTATGATATTACAGCAAATAACCAGCCCCTCTAACCAATTGTAGTGCAAAAGGCCTAAAATTCCTTACAAACAACCACTAAATTTGAAAAATTGGCCTCATTTTGGCACATTTTACATCAATTAATATCATATGCTTTGAAATTCACGCAATTAGGGTTTCAGAATTGATGATGGCTTTTGTAAGTACAGTGGTCCCTCACGATAATGCGGTTCACCTTTCACGGCCTTGCAGTTTTCGCTGAAATTTAATTTTTTTTTTTTAACAGTGCAGTGTTTTGCATTCTGATTGGCTGTAGACCATTGTCAATCAATCTCCTTCGTGTCTCCTGTACAGTACAGAATGCGTTCAGCTTGCCAAATTAAGATAAATCTTCAATCGCTAGCAGTGTGAGTTCCAACAAGGATGCAAAAAGGGCTGTAACTGTCCACACTCGTAAAAGGGGTCGCAAACTGGATTCGACTTACCGTGCAGCACCATGCATTTTAGAATTGTAAACGTAGGTTTATATTAGTGTCCGCACACCAGCGCCGCAAATCGGCGGCTGTCTGCAGTGCCCAGCTACGTCTCAGGACACTGTTCATATTGTTGCCGTGCCACAGGTCACCATCTGAATAATTTAATTTTAAATAACATGCGAATGGGTGCGTCCGGTGTGTGTTACTTCCAATTGTCATGTGCACGCCGCATCCGCTGTGCGACCCCCTTAAGGATGGAGTCTGCTTCAGATTTGTGGATTAGTGACTGCAGGACAAGAACATTACGCTGGATGCCAACATTATCCACTAAAAAGCTTAATAAACCTTTGCTGACAGTGATGAATGTTTGCGCCTGGCAACAGGTTTTGATCTTTGGTTTCATTTTATAATTCTAGACTTTTTTTTCTACAAAAGTTTGAACTTTGAGAGTGTTTAAACAAGACAGAAAAGTGTGAAAATGTTAATGCCTGTTTGAGAAAAAATTATAAAGTGTGTAGTGAGGGGTTTTACAGCCTTAAAACATCTATAATAATTGTAAAAAATAAAGCTGACTACTTCGCTGATTTCACCTATTGCAGGTTATTTTTTAGAACATAACTCCCGAGATTAACGAGGGCCCACTGTACTCAACATCTGGCCGTTCCACCTCCCGATGGTGGCTTATATCCAGAATTTAAAAATAAGTTTACCATTTTGTTTTTGGAGACCAAATAAAAATGGTGCAGTGTTTTATGCTGTTTTTGCCACCAGAAACAAACAATGGACACTGTAGACATTCAAGAGCAACAACTTGTCAATAGCCATGTTTCCATTTAAAGATGCAAATTAAACTTATGCGCAAAACTGGAATATTGCAGAAAAGACAAATAAAGCAACGTTTCCATCCAATGAGTCAAAGAGAACAAAATTGTCACTTTCTAGTAAACTGGCGCCAAATATCAAAAGTAAAAACAGAATTTGCTGCGGTAGGAGAAGCTGCGTCAATCTTTTCTTTATTTAATAAAATACTTGCGCCTCAGAAAATGTGGAAACGCATTAAACTCATTTGAAGACGTGGAGCACAGACACTCCTGACAGTTTTGGATGTTATTAATAATATAATAACACTGATACTGTAATGGCTAAGGCATTTTAGAATGACCAAAACAACATTTCCGATGTTTTACAATGTGCTCAGCCTGCTGGTTTGTCTATTCACACACTTTTTTATCATCACATGATCTCTCATAACAAAATCACATGACTTTTTTTATTGAGCATGCTGGAATTTGGTTTCCATCATAGTTTATCTGCATTTTTTCTTATCAAATAACAAGTTCATCTACTCAGTTATACGTTAAACGTTTTTAATGCACAATTTCAAAATTGATGTGCGTCTTGGCGTTTCCATTGATCATTTTTAAAATATAAATACATAAATATAGGTGGATGAAACACAGCTAATGATTCAAGTTTGAATGAAATTTCAAATTATAAAACCAAAAATTGTTACTTGTTGATTAAAAATAATGGGCGGAGAGGTCATGAATGGTCTTTTTTGAGAAGATCTGTGCAAAAGTACACTGTAAAACCCAAAAAGTTAGGGTAAAACTGAGGAAACCGATTGCAACAAACCATTTAGGTTCAAAAACTTATCCTAATGAGTACTGTGAACTTGGTCTATTTGAGTAAATGAAGCAAATTGAGCACAGTAAAACCTGATAAAAGAAGAGAACTCAAACCAACTGAGTACTGTAAAACCCAATAAGTTAAGGCAACTCAAACCGTTTGAGGAAACCGATTACAAACAGGGCTTTACATTAACACCCGCCAACCCGGCAAATGCAGGTAGATTTTAGCTGTGGCGGGTTAGACAGCCACCTCCCCTAGCCTCTTTGGCTGGTTGAAAATCATTTTTAAATTGTAGTTTTCTTAAAAGCAGGGTTCAACAATAAGGATGGCCCAATATTCATGCAAATGCAATCTATGAATCGAGAAGCAGTATGACTGACAAATATAATTGTGTTTGTGCGGGCAAAAGAAAGCCGGTAGACTACCAAATTAGGGGATAATCACTCGTGCCAACAGCTGATGTGATGCGCGCGACTGTTTAAAACACGTGCACGCTCCCGTTTCCGTGCCTGGAAACACAACTGGTGTGATCGGTTCTCTTTCAAATAGACTAGCCAAAATTTTATGTTCATGCACCCACAGTCCTGCTGCTTTCAAGGTCTTTTTGTAAGCAGCACCAGTTGCTTTTGCTTTAACCATTTTTTAAACAGGATATAGGATATTAAGTTCCCATTTATATGTAGTTAACACTGGTGTTAACTGTTTTTTTTTTTTTTTTTTTTTTTTTTTTTAGAAATGTTTTGTTAAATAAAATGTATAGTATACAGCTGTATTTAGCTTGTTTTGGCACATTATTTAAAAATTGTGTCTAAGAAATAATTATGTATTTATTTTTAATTTGGTTAGAAATAAATTTGATAAATCCTTTGAGCTCTGAAAAATCATGTGAAATAAAAACTAATTGTAATATAACATTATGAAAGCATTACCCATGTGCTCGTGCTCACTGAGCAAGCTCATACACAACATACACAAAAAGTGACATGAATGAGGAGGCATGTGGACATTGCACAAAATCTGAATCAAGTAATTTTAGCATGTTTCATATTTATGCATATAAAATATATTTTCCCAACAACAAAATTGTGGCTAGTGAAAATGGCGAGTGGCTAGTAATGTTGGAAAACTACTAGCCACACTGGCTGGTGATCAAAAAAGTTAATGTTAAGCCCTGATTACAAACCATTTGAGTTAAAAAAAACTAATCTAAATGAGTACTGTGAACTTACTCCATTTAAGTTGAAGTAATGAGGTGTTTAATTAACTCATTAGCTTCAACACGGAGTTCAAAACTATTTTCAAATGAGTAGAATTAACTTTCTGTAAATTTTAAGTTGACCACACTCATTTCATTTGATAAAATAGACTGTTGGGTTTTACAGTGTGGTTGGAAATCAAACTTTTGGGCCATTTTGACTACTTGACAGATCAATCAAACTTGTAAAGTAAATAGCACTTATTCCGCATGAGTGTTGCATAATTAGGACCATACAAAGCTTAAAACTTCACAGAAACAATGTTAAAAAGTGGCCCAATTTGCCACATACTACTGAAATTCAGTCAGCGTCACATTTTGAAGTTTACGCAATTATGTTTTCCAGTATCATACTTCCAAAAACGCATCCCTGCTCCTTGCGGCTGCTAGAACTCTCTCTTCTTGTACTGCCTCGCGACCATGTGGTAAAATGCAGGTGGTGTATGAGTGTGTTTGTAGAGTGGGGATCAGCATTTACTAATGATGTGCTGACAGAGGGCTAGATTAGGACACAGGGCTGACATTGACAAATGTGATATAAAGTGGGTTAAGTGCCTATAAATAAACACAGGTTTGCCTGCAGTGCCAGTGGGCTGCGCCTCACCTTGCTTCACTGGTCAGAGGTTGGCATGGGTGAAATGTCCAGTGTAATGCTCGAATGCAGTAAGATGAATCGTTCTGTAAAGGAATGTGAAGCAGCGGCGCATGAGTTTAGTCTGCTTTGTTTAACCCGTTTTGAATCCATTTTCATGTGTGCGTATAGTCTTTGGATAACACAATGCAAAAAGTTAGTCAATGTACTGTATACGTTTTAGTCATGTTCACAATTGTAACCAGTAGGGGAACTCATGTATTCAAATGCAAGTAATAAAGCAAGCTACAGTCTGAATTTGGAAATCAAAATCTATTTTAATCCTGGATATTAGTAGTTTTAGGACTGGACAATTTCTAAAAATCAACCAAAAATTCTGTCCTCATCTATTCCCAAGAAGCAATTGTGTGTTTATTAGATGTTTAATAGATATCTAAACAAAGACAGCTAGGCTGAAACAAGGCTAAATTTGTACACACATGCACACAGACTTTTAATTTTCAGTCAGCCAGCCCAAGCGCTTTCGGTGAAGGTCTTATAATGGTTTTTCCATTATAAACTTGCCACGTTTAAGATCTGATATCTTAAAAAATCTGTGATCTTCACTGCCTGATAGACATAAAAAAAATAAAGTTGCAAGAAGAAGCACTGCATTAAATTATCCCAGCCATGTCTTTAACATATGTCAATTCCTAGCATTTTCAATGGAGTTTCTGCGCTAGCCTGCTGCTACTGATGGTGCTAGCGTTTACACGGTCTTTCATCTCGTTTTATGCTTGAACAACTAAATGAACGCTTAAGTCTATTTAACTGAATGTATTTAAATTACATTACAACATCGATGCTGTAAAAGAACCGTAAAACAATGAAAATAGTCACATCAGCCTTTCACCAGAAGTTTATCAATGGCTGAAAAATATGTGCATATAGCCAAAGACTATTGAATACACAAGACATCCCACTTGCATAGTTTTGAATGGGGGAAAGTGTAATGGTCAATATGGCGAATGAAGCCCTGCCTTCTAGTACAGGAGCCAATCAGGGATTGCTATAGACTGACAAGTCTCCGGGGGATGGGCTCGAACCAGATGTAAATTTCTGCAGAGTTTGTGATTCAAACGTTTGGAAAATTAAACTAAAGAGACAGTTGTTGTTTAATTTTTTTGTTGATTCCTTATATGAAGTTTAATTGTAAGCTTGGCAAGCAATTTTGGAGAATGTGATGTTTGCTCATTCAAAAAAAGAGTGCCCAATAGGCGTTTTAAAGATTGCCGCCGAGTGAAATGACTTCCCTTAAAGGGACTTTGATATAGCTCATTATTGTCTAAGAATAGCCCAAAATTAGACTAGTCAACAAACACACAGATTAGATTATTTGATTACTAGTTTAGATATTGATTAGATTTTTTTTTTTTTTTTTGCTTGTTGCTTTTTTATGTTTAGATGTCTATTAGATGTCTGTTAGACTTCTTTTAAACACACACACAAAACGCTTGCTGGGTTTCTACTAATCAAAACGTGCATTTGTGATATCGTTGAAAATGATCAGATGACCAGATAATTGGATGTCATTAGTATTGATTTTCCTATTTCCATTAATTTCACTCAGATTATAATGCTTATTTCATACATTTTAAGACAGAAAATATTCTGTAAATCTGCTGGGTTCCACACAATTGATTTGATTGTGTGGAACAACATGACAGAATTGAGTTAACTTATTAGTTTTTACAAATTTAATTGAATTGAACATAAAACATTTACCTCCCCCCCCCCCATTTTAAGTATATACATTAATGTTCAGCACCATTTTTTAGTCTAATAAACATGATTTAACAATTTGTTTCAATATTAGCCTACATGATCTTTCAGAAATCAGTTTTAAATGTTGAGAATTTTTCTTTTTATTAATGCTTAACACAGTTGTGCTTATTATTATTGTGTTGAATACAGTGAAATTATTCCAGCATTCTCTAATGAATGGAAAACTCAAATTGCTAAATTGTTAAAATTGAAGCATTTGCCAACTCCAAATCAAACAAAATCATGGAGTACATTTACATGGACACCAATAATCCGATTTTAATATGATTAAGACAATACTCTAATTAAGAGTCTACCATGTAAACAGCGATTTTTGATTACCTTAATCTGACTAAAAGTCATAATCGCACTAAACAGAAATCAGATTAAGACATGTGGAGTATGCCGATTTTAGTCGCATTATTGAAGTGCAGTACAGACATGTAAACGCCGCAATCAAACTTTTACCATCGTGTAGGATTTTCAACACATTTTGCTACAGGATCGTCCATATACACACACAGCTGTTTGACACTATTCTCTGCACCTACCGATTCAGTGAAGGATCACAGACACCTGCATCATGAAATGTTTTTTTCCCCATACGGCGTGCGGTATCAAACTCCATCAAAACAACACTCTTCCAGCAGTTCATACTCGCATCCAATATCTCGTTTGTCACGGGGGGCATGCATGAAATGTTCATGAATGAAAGTGAAAGTGCCAAACTGCAATTAAGGTGGGCACAATAAATAAAAATGGAACACCTGAAATTACATGAAACTCTGGAGGAAATGTGGATAGCGCGGTGACGCAATGACATTAGTTGAATTATGTGCTATAACATGTAAAACGGGATCATGAAAGGAACATTGAAAAAGCAACTCATGTAAACACCTTAATCATATTATTGTCTTATTCAGATTAAGGCAAAGGATTTGATTACTGATGTCCATGTAAACAAAGTCAGTGTGACCTAATGGGTCAGCTTGGTCCACCATTAGATATCCATCAGGTGTGATCTGTAACATCCCATTCACACGGACAGCCAGAGATCAATGTTTGGACTGTACTGTACGTTCCTACTGTTACATGATCTGACATTATTGGTTGGCTTGTGTGGATGGCCAAAGACACTGAAAATAGAACAATATCTAGGTGCTGCTCATTAATGGAAACTCTTTACATTTTGGTTTCCTATATTATTGCTGTATTTTACAGTTGACATTATAATTATTAGTCCCTCTGTATATTTTCCCCCAATTTCTGTTTCAACCTATTTCTAAAGATAATAGTTTTAATAATTAATTTCTAATAACTGATCTCTTTTATCTTTGCCATGATGACAGTAAATAATATTTTACTAGACATTTTTCAAGATACCAGTATTCAGCTTAAAGTGACATTTAAAGGCTTAGGTTAATTAGGTTACTAGGTGAGTTAGGGTAATTTGGCCAGCCATTATATAATAGTGGTTTGTTCTGTAGACAATTGAAAAAAAGCTTAAGAGGGCTAATATTATTGACCTTAAAATGGTTAAAAAAAAAAAATCCCTACAAAAAAAAAAATAAAAATAACGCTTAAACCAACCTAAGCTGGTTGGCTGGTTTGAGCTGGTCGACTAGCCTGGTTTTAGAGAGATTTTGGACATTTCCAGCCTGGTCTTAGCTGGTCAGGCTGGAAAACGACCAGTCAAAACCAGCTTGGCCAGCCTGGTTTAAGCTGGACATACAGTTTAAGTCAGAATTATTAAACCCCCTGAATTATTACCCCCCATGTTTATTTTTTCCCCCCAATTTCTGTTTAACGAAGAGAAGATTTTCTTAACACATTTCTAAACATAATAGTTTTAATAACTCATTTCTAATAACTGATTTATTTTATTTTTGCCATGATGACAGTAAATAATATTTGACTAGATATTTTTCAAGACACTTCTATACAGCTTAAAGTGACATTTAAAGGCTTAACTAGGTTAATTGGGTGACTAGGCAGGTTAGGGTAATTAGGTGAGTTATTTTATAATGATGGTTTGTTCTGTAGACAATAGAAAAAAAAATATAGCTTAAAGGGGCTAATAATTTTAACCTTAAAATGGTTTTAAAAAAATATAAAACTGCTTTCATTCTAGCCGAAATAAAACAAATAAGACTTTCTCCTGAAGAAAAAATATTATCAGACATACTGTGAAAGTTTCCTTGCTCTGTTGAACATCAATTGGGAAATATTTTAAAAAGAAAAAAAATTCAAAGAGGGGATAATAATTCTGATTACAACTGTAGCTGGTTTTGGTTGGCCTCCCAGCCTGGCTAGGCTGATCAAGCTGGTTTTAGCTGGTCATTTCCCAGCCTGACCAGCTAAGACCATGCTGGAAATGGCTGGAAACCAGCCTGGAATGGCCAAAACTCCTCTAAAACCAGTTTGGACGACCAGCTTAAACAAGCCTAGGTTGGTTTAAGCTGTTTTTTTTTCAGTAGGGAATCTAGTTGAAATGAAAACAAATACCACTTTCTCCAGAAGAAAAAAACATGGTAAATGCTCAGATAAAAAATCCTTGCTCTGTTAAACATAGTTTGGGAAATTTATATTTAAAAAAATATAATAATAAAATCACATGAGTACTCCACATATCTCTCTCTATCTGTGTTTGTTGAATTGAACGGCTCAATCCAGAAATAGAAATCGATTAAGCTTTAAGCATTGATCCTAACGTGTTAGACAGCATTAATCCCAGCGTTTGCTTTTGTAGCTTCATCTTTATGATATATTAACACATTAACCTCAAGTTACTTCCACAGTATTAAGACATCTAGCTCGCTTTTACTAGTAATTTACCTGTATTTACATTATCCAGTTAGCATCATGCTAACTATCGCTATAGACTGGCTCGCCAAAGTGTGTGATTTTTGGTGCCTCACGGATAGATTTGCTGAGACACGGGCTACGAGTTTTCCGTTTCGGTTTGTTTCCAGAATAGCTTGCCGAATGCACTGTGGTGGTACAGTAAATTTTACGGTAGCTCGAGTTTGGCCTAGTTTGAAAACAGTGCGAAACCAATCCCTGTGGTTTTCGGGCATATTGATTTGCCAGAGCGGTTCCGATGGGATGGAAGTGTTCATATGTGTGTGTGCGTGTGTGTGTGTACTTGTGTGAACGTTTCGATGCTGTGCCATGCCTGGAGCCAGTGTGACGGTGGGAAGGATTGCTTGCCATCTGGTGCAGTGTAAAACTGTCAGAGCTGGTCTCTGCATTCAGAGAGTCTCACGCTAATGACAGGGGGAATTTATTCAGCAAATCCAAACGCCATGTGCCATGCCAGCATCTCACATGCTTTTATTTTTATGTTTTTTTTTTTTTCTTCTGTATTTTCATTGCATATCCTGTGTGTCACGAGATGCAGTGGTATTAAATAACATACATTACTCCAAGCATGGTGCATGAACTGTGTTTTTCTGTACAACTGCAATGGAAAAAGCCATAAATGCATGCAAAAAAAATAGACATTGGTTTTAAATTCTTGTAATAAAATCCAGCATGATTAAACGTATTACCTTTTACACCCATTATTTATTTGTTGGGTTTTCTTTTCTTATGCATTTTATTTGATGATTTCGTTGTTGGGTTATGAATTATCTTGGTTATGTTGTCCAAGCACATGAATCGTCTTTTTTTATTAGCATTTTTTAAAAATAAAAATTATATATATATATATATATATATATATATATATATATATATATATATATATATATATATATATATATATATATATATATATATATATATATATATATATATATATATTTTTTTTTTTTTTTTTTTGTTATTCATTCATTATTATACTAGCATTTTATTTATTATTATACTAGTATTTTATTTATTATTATACTAGTATTTAATTTTTTTATTATTGTACAAGTATTTTATTTATTATTATACCAGTATTTATTTTTTTATTTATTATTGTACTATTTATTGTACTATTTATTTATTATTATACTAGTATTTAATTATGTATTATTATACTAGTATTTATTTATTATTATACTAGTATTTAATTTTTTATTATTATACTAGTATTTATTTTTTTTTTTTTATTATTATACTAGTATTTTATTTATTATTAAACTAGTATTTATTTTTTTATTTATTATTGTACTAGTATTTTATTTATTATTAAACTAGTATTTATTTTTTTATTTATTAATATACTAGTATTTTATTTATTATTATACTAGTATTTATTTTTTATTAATATACTAGTATTTCATTTTTTATTTATTATTATACTAGTATTTAATTATTTATTATTGTGCTAGTATTTTATTTATTATTATACCAGTATTTAATTATTTATTATTATACAAGTATTTTATTTATTATTATACTAGTGTTTAATTATTTATTATTGTGCTAGTATTTTATTTATTATTATACCAGTATTTAATTATTTATTATTATACTAGTATTTTATTTATTATTATACTAGTATTTAATTATTTATTATTATACTAGTATTTTATTTATTATTATACTAGTATTAAATTTGTTGTTTATTATTGTACTAGTATTTTATTTATTATTATTATCATTATACTAGTATTTCGTTTATTATTATACTAGTATTTATTTATTTATTATTATACTAGTATTTTATTTATTATTATACTAGTATTTAGTTTTTTATTTATTATTGTACTAGTATTTTATTTATTATTATTATTATACTAGTATTTTATTTATTTTTTATTAGTATACTAGTATTTAATTATTTATTATTGTACTAGTATTTTATTTATTATACTAGTATTATTTTTTTATTATTATACTAGTATTTAATTTTTTATTTATTATTGTACTAGTATTTTATTTATTATTATACTAGTATTTAATTTTGTTTATTATTATACTAATATTTTATTATTATACTAGTATTTATTTATTTTTATTTATTATTATACTAGTATTTAATTTTTTATTTATTATTGTACTAGTATTTTATTTATTATTATACTAGTATTTAATTTTTTGTTTATTATTATACTAATATTTTATTATTATACTAGTATTTAATTTTTTATTTATTATTATACTAGTATTTAATTTTTTTATTTATTATTATACTAGTATTTAATTTTTATTTATTATTCTAGTATTTTATTATTATACTAGTATTTATTTTTTTATTTATTATTATACTAGTATTACATTTTTTATGTATTATTATACTAGTATTTTATTATTATACTAGTATTTTTTTTATTAATATACTAGTATTTAATTTTGTATTTATTATTATACTAGTATTTAATTATTTATTATTGTACTAGTATTTTATTTATTATTATACCAATATTTATTATTTATTATTATACTAGTATTTTATTTGTTATTTATTATTGTACTAGTATTTTATTATTTATTATTATTCTAGTATTTTGTTTATTATTATACTAGTATTTAGTTATTTATTATTATACTAGTATTTTATTTATTATTATACTAGTATTTAGTAGTGCAGAGGATGGATTGGATGACAGCTGAGTAGAACTGTATGAGCAGCTCCTGTGGCAGGTTGAACTTCCTTAGCTGACGAAGAAAGTACAGTCTCTGCTGTACCATTGCACCAATGCAAACCATTGTTATACAGTGACTTGCCTAATTACCCTAACTCACCTAATTTACATAGTAAAACCTTTAAATGTCATTTTAAGCTGAATACTAGTATCCTGAAAAAATATGTAGTAAAATATTATGTACTGTCATCATGCCAAAGATAAGAGAAATCTGTTATTAGAAATTATTTATTCAAACTATGTTTAGAAATGTGCTGAAAAAAATATTTTCATTAAACTGGGGAATATATCCAGGGGACTAATAATTCTGACTTCAACTGTATATGCTGAAAGTCCTTCTCTAAAAACAGAAAGCAGAAGCTGAATAATATTACAGGAGCAAACAGCGGCAGTGCACCTCACGCAGGGACCGGCCCAGGATGAAATGCTAAACTCTAATCATTGTGTTCTCAGGCGAAAGAGTGGTGTGGAGAGCCACATGTTGTGATAAGATGGAGCCATCTATAGTTGTTTGGCTAATTGCGCGATAAAAGAGACGTGAGCGCTTTGAAGTCTAAAACGCAGTTGTCAGTTTCTTTGAAGGCTATAGTAATTGTCATGTTCACTGCCCCACAAATCAAATGGCCGACACGTGTTCCTCTCCGGGTCTGCATCGTTTCCCCATCCTTGATCTGGCTCTTACAAAAATGCGGACAAAGTCCTGATCAGTCACATCTGGAGAGCGTAAACCTCAGTTATCCCAGGAAGAACTTCACCTGTATGTCTGCATTAGTGATTACCTTCAGGCAACTAAAGTCTTGCCAGACTCCGTCCATTACTTAATTCACACTGTATTTTCAAATAAAATGCACATTTCTACACTCATTACAGAAAGTCAGAGGATACATTTTTCCAAATTATTAGAAATTTAGGGATGCACTGATATGGATATTTTATACTGATAAGAGTTTATATGTGAGCCTTGCCCACTAAATTCAACCTTATGTTTCAGGGCTATATATTCAGCAATAGCTAACAATACTTAATTATTAATGTTGTGTTAATTATTATTTTAGCAAATATTTCCTGAGCTCTAAATTGTTCTTTGCGAATAACTTGGTCAGTTAAACCCCTTAATCAAGTTTAGTGTTTTCCTTTTCCCATTCCCATCTCTCCACTAGGATATTAGACACGCTGAATCTTTTAAACTGTTTAAATCATCCTTGAAAACTCACTACTTTACACTCGCCTATTCATGAGGTGTGCATTCTTGGTTTGTTTAATGTTATCAGTTTTAAATGTTTTATCAGTTTTGAATGTTTTATTTTAAATGTTTCAATTTTACTATTACTCTAAACTGTTTTTATATCTGTATCTTTTTGTGAATGCGTTTTGAGAATTAAATTTTAAAGGCGCTATATAAAAATAAATTATTATTATTATTATTATTATTATTATTATTATTATTATTATATGTGGACCCTGGACCACAACACCGGTGCCTTTTTTTAAAAGGTGCTGTAGGTAAGTTTTTGACTCTTTAGCAGATAGCTAAGAAATATGCTAAGTGAACATTCTTGTTTATCTGAAAAACAATGATAAAGTCAGATATTCTGCTTTGAAAATGTTTGTTACGTGCCGGAATGTCTGTCTTTGTTTTGGTCATTTAACCAGCCCAATGCCAGTTTAGCCAATTATATTTCAGCCTTGCTGGAAGACTGTGTATTTCATTCAGTCAGTCAGGAGGGCTCTCAAATTGTGCGTCTGTGACTGAAATGTGGCCTCTGGTGGACAGTAGCAGCCTCTGAAATTGGACACACATTCAGAGTTCCACATGAGGGGGTTATTAAATACCAACTAATATAAATATTATAAACATTAGGTGAGCAGGTTACATTGCATCCCAACAACACGCTACGTGATGAGATTTGCAGTGATAAGCAATTGGGCTGTTTGCATCAGACGAAACACGACAGAAATTTAAATACAGCCAATCAGAAGCACAGAATAGTGCTTTTACTGCACTCCAGCGAAATGGTAAGGTTTATAATCTAATTAATACCTATTAAACCTCTTTAACGTTAAATTTAACATTAAATGTACATGCTGAATCTCTGATGTGTGTTGGTTTGCACTGAGTCACAGTTCTAAAGTTTCATTTCAAATGATTTATTTTATTTTCAAGATCTGAGGTGAACTATCTGCTACTGCTTTGAGTAGTATGGCAATTAATGGCATTTGAAATGCCATTCAAACTTTATCATTATTAGCATTTAACACTGAATAAAGCAGATGAGATGTACCTCAGGTGATCATTGTCATAGTTTAGAACACTTTACTTCAATCATCCTTAAGGCTTAACAGTCAGGCACACTGCTGTTGGGGTCGTCAATCTGGCAACATGCGCTTGAGTATGTTTTGTACATACTGCACCTTTAAATTGAGATGTATACATCATCTAAAAGCTGAATTAATAGCTGTTCATTGAGAAAATTGCCTTTAAAGTGGTTCAAATTATGTTTTTAGCAATGTTAGCAAGCTTATTTCTTATCCAAAATTTAGTTTTGACATAATTAAGAATGTAAATCTACGAAATGTTTTTATGGAAGATGATTTTTATTTAAATGGGACCAATTATGCCCCTTTTTACAAGATATACAATAAGTGTGTATGTGCAAGTTTCAGCTCAAAATACCCCACAAATATTGTTTTCTAACTCTTTGAAACTGCCCCTTTTAGGCTTTGAACTAAATTGTGCCATTTTGATGATGGTCGCCTTTAAATTCAAATGAGATTGTGCTCCCAGCCCTATTTTGAAAAGAGGGCAGACCTAAAAATGTCTATGTGTTCTGCTTCTCACTCAGGGCTGTCTATGCTAACAAGGGAGAGATCGTCACTAATGGGCAGGGTTTTCCTCCTCTGATGACACGTACAAAGGGAGAATGTCAATCAAAGTGTTTCTGCAGACTGTTTTTATAAAGTGTGATTATAAAAAAAAATACAATTAATTCATTTTTACCATTAGAGGCTGACTATATTCACACACTGTTGTCACACAACTGTGTTTAAACCCCTTATAAAAGTGATGTTTGCATAATAGGTCCCGTTTCATATTCTAATGATAATTTTAACTCTTACAATGTAATGTTGGCCAATATAAAACTGGTCTTCCAGGGTCACACATAGCAAGTTCATCATATGTGGATAGTTTATTTAAACATGTAGGGCCCTTAAATCAAACACTGTGTGAAATGTCTTCTCCAGACATCACTTTTGGCAAGTACATGTGTTTAAATAAAATGCGTGTTCAATTCTGCCATCTATTTGCATAGCACAAGCGAAGCAGCGCTACTTTACATCTGGCTCCAAACTCGAAAAAAAACATGCACTCTTAACCTATTTATCAACAATCTTTTGCAATATAGCCTCTTATCAGTGGCACTTTTGCCTCTTTGGCTTGATGCTTAAGTCTAAGCAGTCGTGAAATGTTGTGCTAAACTTGCCCTGGAGCTTTGTGATAAAGCGTGGCTCCACATAATCTTAGCCATAGCATCGGTTTCCTTACTTATTTGAATGGAGGAGTCGGTCCCTTCTGCCGGTCGGTCAGAGATCCCCCCCTTGATCTTGGGGCTCTTGGTAAATGACTTCCTTGTTCCTGAGCAATCTCTTTGACTTCTGCGGAAAGCCAGGTGCTTTGCCTCTGGGCAGAGTTTAAACGCAGTAAGTCTTCACCCAAAATAAACCTGTATCCTGTAATGCCTCAGTTCCTCTGGGCTGCTTTCTTAATCACCCAAATCCTGATTCATCAATGAAGACAACTGAATTAGCAGATGAGCATTGTGTGTATGTGTCAAAGACTCCTGATGGATTGACCGTGTGTGTGTGTGTTTTGAACAACTCTAGAATAGTAGTGTTTTGGGTTACAGTATATAGGTCAATGACGAAAAGTTCTTCACATATCTTATCAGGCATATTTTATTCATTCATTCATTTTCTTTTTGGCTTAGTCCCTTTATTAATCAGGGGTTTCCTGCAGAGGATGCCCTTCCAGCTGCAACCCGTCACTGGGAAACATCCATACACACTCATTCACACACATAGACTATATATAGTCTATATACAGCTGAAGTCAGAATTATTAGCCCCCCTGAATTATTAGCACCCCATGTTTATTTTTTTTCTCCCAATTTCTGTTTAACGGAGAGAAGTTTTTTTCAACACATTTCTAAATATAATAGTTTTAATAACTCATTTCTAATTACTGAATTATTTTATCTTTGCCATGATGACAGTAAATAATATTTGACAAGACACTTCTACACAGCTTAAAGTGACATTTAAAGGCTTAACTAGGTTAATTAGGTTAACTAGGCAGGATAGGGTAATTAGTCAAGTTATTCTATAACGATGGTTTGTTCTGTAGACTATAGAAAAAAAAATAGCTTAAAGGGGCTAATAATTTTGTCCTTAAAATGGCTTTTAAAAAATTAAAAACAGCTTTTATTCTAGTAGAAATAAAACAAATAAGACTTTCTCCAGAAGAAAAAACATTATCAGACATACTGTAAAAATTTCCCTGCTCTGTTAAACATCATTTGGGAAATATTTAAAAAGAAAAAAAAAAAAATCAAAGGGGGGCTAATAATTCTGACTTCCAACTGTGCATAGACTATATATTTAGCTTACCCAGTTCACCTATAGCACATGTCTTTGGACTTTTGTGGGGAAAACCGGATCACCCGGAGGAAACCCACGCCAACACAGGGAGAACTTGCAAACTCCACACAGAAATGCCAACTGACCCATCCGAGGCTCGAACCAGCGACCTTTGTGCTGTGAGGCGACAGCGATACCCACTGTGCCACCCCATTATTATTATTATTATTATTATTATTATTATTATTAGTAGTAGTAGTAGTAGTAGTAGTAGTAGTAGTAGTAGTAGTAGTAGTAGTATATCATGTTTAATAAGTATAGTAAACCCCTTACCATGGAAGTGATTTAGGCCTGCAAAGATTTAGACGGGGAAAAGCACTTGCATACATTTAGTCACAATATTTACTGTATTTATTTATTTGCAAAAATGTCTAAATCTGCCATTTTGTGATTACATATCAAGATTAATAAAGAATAAATTGTCTTAAATTAAGCTTTTAAACAAACACCAACTCTTTTAATGTTGTTCAAACACATCCAAATATGGATCTTGATATTAACTGTGTTGATAAAATTAACTGTATTGTAAATATCTATTAAATATAACGGTAACACTTTATTTTGATGGTTTATTTGAGTGTTAGTAGACTGTCTGCTTAATATCTGCTGATACTCCACAAACATTTAACTGACTATAAGAAACTTTGCAAGTACATGTCAACTTACACTAACCCAAACCCCAACCTAACAGTCTACTTATAATCTAATGAGAATTACAGTAGTTGCAATGTAACTTAAATTCAACAAACGGACTATCAAAATAAAGTGTGACCAATATAACATACTTTACACTAAATATAGCATTCAGAAACTTACATATATTCTGTTTTCATCGTTTTGATCTATTAAATTTATACCAAAATATAACATATTCCCATAACATGGATGACAGTACTGTATATGTGATCCTTACTTAAAGTTACTTTTACTCAACCAGCCAGTTTTTTTGACCGAAAAATGGCACCAGCTTCTCCTAAAAGATAATAAAATGATGTAAAAGAGGCACTATTGTGAAAATATATATATATTTCTCAGCTTTTGAACACAAACTTTGTTAGAATTTGCCAGTGGTATGGATAATTTCAGGCTTGACTGAATATATTGTGTCTATTAAAGTTCAAGCTGTTGCATTTTATAGCACCCGGAACATTCCTTTATCGCAATCTGATGGATTTATAAGCTGTGTATATACTTGGTAAGTGTTATAATGATCATATCAATATTATATGCCTTTAGGGCTATTGAAATGCCACAGTGTCTGTCTTCATATTTGCATGCAGTGTGTGATAATGGTGTGACATCTGGTGAACCGTCCTGTGGTTACTGCGTAATGATGATTTAACAGCTCCTCATAAACAATAATCAAAATTCCTGTCATGTACAAATAAATTTATTGCACAAGCTTAAATGAATACATAACTTTATTTAAATAAATGCTTTGTCATAACAAAAAAAAAAGACAAAGGTTAAAAGAGTACATAAATTACAAGTTGAATAAATATTACACAGTGATATTCACTTTCTTAATAATTTGAGATTTTTTTTTTTTTCATTTTATTGGTTTTTAATAAGAGTTCCAAATGCTGAACATTTTTAGAGTCCTCCAGCCACTAATGGGTCTTTTTCACATGCCAGTTTAAGCCACATTTAGGTGGTCAATCATCAAGTCTTTTCTCATCCACAAAATCAAAGAAAAACAATCAAGAAAACAGAAAGTAAACTGTTATGCATTCAGAGAAAAAAAACAAAAAACCTGTCGTTTCTACTGTAACGTGAGTTATGAACACTGCTGTCTACCCAAGTATGAGATTCGGAATCTGATGAAGGCAGATAAGCACAAAAGCGGCATGCTTCGTCCTGGCGATTGATAGTCTTTTACCTCTAATTACAAATCCCAACGGATCAAAATCACATTTCTTTCCCATTCTCACATTGACACCCAGATCAAATCTACAACCTGGGGAAACAAGGTAAAACGTTTTTCAGCCATAGTGCATCGTCTTAGAACATTCAGGGTTTTTAGAAAAAGGCTTTTTTAAATTCTCTGACTAAAGCCGATGTGTGCTTGCTTATCAGATTCCGACAGTCCATCTAAAAAAAAATCTACCGTGAAGTGTGAAGCACTGCAAAAATGTGTATTTTTGTCTGGTTTTCCAGTAAAAACATCAAGACGTTTCAAGTCAAAATTATTTGACTTAAGAAAAGCAATTCCAGATTAAACACTTGTTTTCTAAGAACATATCTTGAATTGCAACCTTAAAATTAAAACATTTTGAAGAACTATTTTGCCAAAGAAAAACTATTACCCCAAATACCTGTCAGTAAATCAGATTCTCAGCATGAAAATGCTTAAAAAAACTAAATAATCTTTCTTTTTAGTTTTGTTTATTAAGTGATTCCAACCCTTCTTTTCAATTTAACACAAAATAATATATTGGAAACCTGTAACCATTGACTTCCATAGTGGGAAAAACACATACTATGGAGGTGAAGGGTTACAGCTTTGCAGCTTTCTACAAAATATATTATGTTGTGTTCATCAAAAGAAAGGAATTTTAAAAAGTTGTGACAATCTAATATGTTGTCACAAAGGGAACTATCCCTTTAAGCTTAATTATAGTCCTTGCACAAAGCTTTTATACGGCAATGAATAAGTTTCATGACTATTGTGCATCTTTTATAAGAATAGCTCTGACATTGGTGTTCCCAAAGAGAAAAAAAGTCAATTTTAAAACATTTTTTGGCCATGTTAATCGACTTCTTTTTTTAAAGTTGCACAATTCAAGATACAGTGCTCAGCATAATACACCCCATTTTAAAAATGAATATTTGTTTCCATTTCTCAGTGAATATAGGCAATGTATTTTGGTGCATTTAAACAAAACAGATTATTAAACAGATATATGTATTAAAATAACATTTTAGCCACCAAACAGATTTAGAAATTTAAAGATAATGCAATTCAATTCAAGCTAAATATTGCAAAAAAAATTACAACCTACAAAATTTCAACAATTTTTTTGTATATTTTTGCTTCTCTTGATTTTTTCTCTTTCATAAGTTTGTATTTAATATTTTCTATAACATATAAATTTGGGTGCACTTGTTTTTGGACCGTTATCATCAGTTATTTTATTAGATAAGCTTCAGATTTGGCTTCAGTACTGACTAATCTAATGTATATGCACAAATAAAATATTGTATAGTAGGGTTGGGTGATGTCGACCAATTTGGCATCGTACGCTGTCTAATGTGAAACATCGCGATGGACAATGGCATCGTCGTCATAGGGGGGATGAATGAATTATTTATGAATAATTAATTAATTTATAACAAATTAATTACTTGTAGCCTACCATTTCAACTACCTGACCCGCATGGTCTTTGTTTTATCCATAACCAAATCATAAATAAATAAAGAGAAGTTACACACAAATGACCACCTGTCAATCACTTTTTCTGCAGGACTCTGGCATGAATAGGCAGAGTGATCTGTGTCGTTATAACATTGACAGGAACCAACCAACAGTATCTGAGGTTTTCGCTAAATTTACTAAATACAACGGTAAAAGCAAAAGATTAAAGCAGTGTAGTGAGTTGTTCAGAAATGCTAGATGAAACGCCAGTGTGGATGTGGATCATTTTTGTTCTAAAATGCCATTTTAAAACTAAGGCATATTAGTGTTTACAAACGGGGCCCAAGTGTGTATTTTTCGCGAGCGGGATGGTGGCGGGGGCAGGGCGAGCATCGTGATGTCTATCAGCCACCGGCAATGGATGATGGCATCGTCTATCGTCCCAACTCTATTGTATAGCTTCCTATTAAATATATGAATTTAGAAGATAGATTTGTGAGGGGTGTACTTATATACGCTGAACACTGTATGTTCTGACAACAACTGTTGAACTTTATTCAACAATGATCGTACTGGAAAACAATACAAAAACACTGATTGAGATTTCTGCAGTATGTGTTGTGTGTTGTGAAGGGAGGCCCAGCACAAGATCACCGCTTGAGACTCTCACCCGCTCTCCTTCTTCCCGGATATCACTGAGACGCAAAGCCTATTAAGAGTAGATGGAGAATAGACTGTGATTGGTTGTGTTACACTGGTAAACCCACTGAATGATTACGCGGGTCTCAGGCTTGGGCTGTGAAGCCCCTGTCAAAGGTACTCAGGCAGGGTATCTGTCCGAGGCCTGCTCCTGCTCCTATACCTGAACTGAGATTCACTTCGAGACGGCACTAAACACGTGGCAAGGTAAGGAATTAAGTGCAAGCTGCTTTTTCAAAAAAAATAAAAAATAAAAAAAAAATGGGGGAGGGGGCTTTCAGCATGGATCAGGACCTGGATAATGCTGATTACTGATTTTCGCCAAGCGGTGACAAGCCTACTTGGCTAATTGTGCAATAACAGAGGTGGAAACACCTCCAAAACTTACTCAAGACACATGCGAAAAGTCTGGTTAACTCTCTTTTCTCTTTCATACTCATCTCATTTTCATCCATTCGAGAGCCAATTGCAACGGTAACATTCTGCGGACCTGTGGTTCTATTCCAGTCAGGCCCAGATGGAATCTTTGCACGTGGAATAGGAACGCCTGGCATTCAAATTCCATCGCATCATTCGCCGACTAATTTGATTGTGCTTTCAGCTACAAATAAAAACATTTGAAATAAAACAAAGCGAATTCAGATAGACAGATTCCATCTGGGCCTGGTTATGATAGGTATTTGAGATGGAGATCTGGAGAGATTATGCGGTGACTACTTTTACAGCCCCCTCCCAGCAGTGAAACGATGATCATTCGGGCCCTGAAAAATAAGATCCGGACGGACCCATTGTGGCAGGGAATGGCTTCACTCGCTCTTCAAGAGCCTGCCGGTGAGTATCCCCATGTGATGTATAGCTTGATCGAAAATACTCTCATCAGCAATTACACACATTTGCAGTCTCTGTCAAATCAATCAGCTTATTCATAAGAGAAATAACAGTAAATGAGCTAGCGCTAGCTGGACTACGGTCTCTCCCTATAGTAGCTTCGGGAGCCTCTGATAGCTGCTTGACGTACAATGTGGTGTAACGGATTTTATCTCTGATCTAATGCTGTATTTGAACGCATTTGAGGTCCTTCGTCAATATATATATATATATATATATATATATATAAATATATATATATATATATATATATATATATATATATATATATATATATATAAAGGATGTTTCATTCCCCTTGGCTATTGTGTAACGTTCACGTCACCATTCAAATGTATTTGCATGTAGGAAGGCACTGAGACTCGCACACAGAAACTGAATGACGCTGTAGTGAAATGCACTTTCTGTTTCCGTCCTCGTAGCTCGTCAAATACAGAAACGCAAATGAAACGTGTCATGGTGCTAACCAAAAGAGCTATTGGTGAACAGTCAAAGTGGGCGGAGCTTACAGAGTGGTCTGACCTGCATTCAAATGAGCAAGTCGTCACTGCGACAGGCCAGATGGAAATATGCAAATTGATAATGCTAACACTCCTCTGCTGAGCACCTGATCGCTTGTGGTTGCTTGTTAAGGATAAGCAAACAACAAAAAAAATGAAAGAAAGTAAAAAAAACACATTCAATAATCTAGAGTTAAAGGTAACAAACCAAGGTTACACCAATTTCAGTGAAACCACATGGTCGAGGAACATGGCTCATAAGTGGACTGTCATTACCTCCATGAAGTCAAAGGAAACAGCACATAACATAAAAGCTATTTTTAAAAGAAGAAACATTACAGACAGAGAGACGTCGATGAACGTCCGTCAAAGTTTAATCGCAAATGCTGGGAGCGTTTTAGGGTAACAGCATCTGTCTTATTTATTTATTCATTCTTTTTCAACTCAGCCCACAATATCTGATACGAAAACTATTCCAGAGTGGCCATTTCGGGTTTTGTTTAGGCTTCTGTTTTTTAGGCTTTTCGTTTTCCCTCTCAGGACCGTCCGGCTCACCCGTGTAACTCTGCGTGGCAGCGTCTGTTTACATAGGCACGGTTGGCATGTTAGGTAAGCTACAAAGTCTGGAGCCACTGAAACAGATTTGTCTAATGGGATCCTGGTTTTCACTACTTTCAGGGAGGGATATGACAAAAAAAAAATAGAAAACAAAACTTATTTTGAAAGCTATCACCGTATTTCATTGCTCACATGTGTGCACACACGCATACACTGAACTTGGTGAAGTTACACATTTCCAAGCAGGTTCCCCAATGAATAAGTGCTCTGACAGGACCAACAAAAAAGCCAGATAGAGATGACTGTTTCTGCAGATCTCTATCATGGGTTTTCCTTATTATTTGATTTTTTTTTCCCCAATAGTAAGAGTTCCTGCTATCTCCTTTGATACCTTGACAGCAAAAGATGTAAAAGACCAAGATAGCCCTGTTAATATTCAACATGCCATATATTCTTTATATATATTTTTGTATTTTTTTTTGTTTTATGTTAACTTTAAACAAAAACAGTATGGTGCTCAAACTCCAGCTTCTATAAAAATATATAATTGTACGTATATTTTTTTTTGACAATTTCTTTTGTTAATGGGACTCAGCTGTAGTAGGGGGCTCCTCTGATTGGCTGAGTCCAGTGAGATAGAGATGAGCGCTCTCTTAAAACGATTCCTGTTATCTCACTTTTTCTTTTTCAGTCTGATTGTTCATATTTGTAATAGCTGTTGTAATTCTTTGTCGTTTTGCATCAGAATCTCAAAGTGACTGGCGGGTAGACTGGTGGGACAGGACAAGGAGGTGGGCCCTAGGTCTGGTGATCAGGGTGGGTTGATTCTCACTCGTTGTTGTTGCTGTTCTCCAAATCCTTGCACTGGATGTTACCACCACTGTAGTCAGTGCCGGGCAGCTGCACGCCGTATTTGTCCACGCACCAGCAGATGCCTCGTTTCCGGCCACGGGAAGGCTTGCACTGCAGGGTGGACAAAGGACGAAGACTCATATAATTGCAAGTACAGTTTAAAGTCAAATATAATTCCTCAACCACATGGAATGATGGTATGCATTCACAAAATAATCATGGTGTCAAGTTTGCAGAGGTTTTAGTGTATATGTGAGTATTATGCTATTTGACATAAACAGTGTAAACCATAGGTCTCAAACTCGATTCATGGAGGGCCGCAGTTTTGCTCCAACCCTGATCAAACACAGCTGATCCAACTAATGAAAGTGTTCATGAAAGTGTTCAACACCTCGATTATTTGGATCACCTGTGTTTGATAGGGTTGGAGCAAAATTGTGCAGAGCTGTGGCCCTCAAGGAATTGAGTTTGAGACCCATGGTGTAACTGCTTGGATGTACAAGACTCTTACTATATTTTCAAGGGTATGTTTACATGATAACCTGTCAGTAACTGTTTTTACTTCACTGCTGTACTTAAATGGATAGTTCAACCCAAAATTCTGCCATCATTTACTGGCACCCGTTGACTTCCATAGTTTTTGTCCTACTATAGAAGTGGTCTATGTAAATATCAACTTTGATATAAATGGCCCTAAGAGTAAGTAAGTAAGTAAGTAAGAAGTGGTAGATGGCACCCGTTGACTTCCATAGTTTTTGTCCTACTATAGAAGTAGACTATGTAAATATCAACTTTGATATAAATGGCCCTAAGAGTAAGTAAGTAAGTAAGTAAGTAAGTAAGTAAGTAAGTAAGTAAGTAAGTAAGTAAGTAAGTAAGTAAGTAAGTAAGTAAGTAAGTAAGTAAGTAAGTAAGTAAGTAAGTAAGTAAGTAAGTAAGTAAGTAGTGGTAGATGGCACCCGTTGACTTCCATAGTTTTTGTCCTACTATAGAAGTAGACTATGTAAATATAAACTTTGATACAAATGGCCCTAAGAGTAAAGCCTGGTTTATACTTCTGCGTCAAGTGATCGCCGTAACCCACGGCGCAAGCCTCACACGTAGCCGTGCATTTATACTTCTGCGCGCTGTTTCTGTTTCTCTGCAATACACTTCCGAAACGCTAGCTGGCAGTAGGTGTTTATGTTTCTCTGTGTCGAGTTTCTTTGCTGTTTTTTTTGTTTTTCCTGAACACTTCCTTAATGTACAAGTGGCTCAAACTCGCTCATTTTGAGGCGCGAACCGTCGGACGTGGAACAGCTTTAATCATGAGGTAAACACAAAACAACAGTTTCCATCCGGAGCTCCTTCACGGGACTCCACACTTGTAAACACTCGCTGCATCGGGCGCGGCTCTCACCTCCGCCCACACTCGTCAGCGATACCAAGCCGACCAATCACAGAGCTTGCACTACGCGTACGCGTTACATTTTTTGAGAGGTGCACGTCAACGACGCCGACGGCCACGGCGAGGGGCTATGCGTCCACGCGTAGGCTGCGCCGTAGCATACGCGTGCGCTTGACGCAGAAGTATAAATCGACCTTAAGTAAGTAGGTAAGTAAGAAGTGGTAGATGGCACCCACTGACTTCCATAGTTTTTTTCTACTATAGAAGTTGATTGGTGCCAGAAACCAGCATTTTTTGAAATATCTTCTTTTGTTTTTAACAGAATAAAGAAACTCATAAAGGTTTAAAACCGCATGAGGCAGAATAAATTAAGAGCTAGTTCTCATTAATAGATGAACCATCCCTTTAGGTAATTTGTTTGTTAAAATATCTGTACTGTTTTTTTTTTTACATTAGTTTTACAATTCAAAACGACATAAAAAACTGCACTTTTTATTTGACTACATTTCATAAATGCACATTCTGATTTGTTAACAAGCTAGATTTCAGCTTTCTTCAGTATATCTTCTGATGTGTTCGGCAGAATAAAGAAACTCAAACAGCTTTGGAACAAGTAAAAAGTGAGTAAATAATAACAGAATATTCAGTTCTAGATAAATAATCCCTTTAACCAGTTAAATTGCTTCACAAATTGCACTGAACAATTTATTTGTGAACAGGAAACAACTCAAGGAGTCAACATCTCAATATTTCAAGTGATCGCCATTTATCAATTCACTGAATTTACATACTGATTCAAAATGAGTCAAAAATAGGAGATCCTATCAGCATAAGTGTCTGTGACACATGGTACGAAATGAATTGTAGGATTCATCGCTGTAAATGAAAATCGCATTTACCTCACTTGTTCGTGAAGTAAAGTGCTGTAAAGCAATGAGTTGTTTAAACCCACTCACAGCTGAAGTTACTGTATTGCATTTAGA
This sequence comes from Danio kyathit, assembly GCA_903798195.1. Classification (NCBI taxonomy): domain Eukaryota; kingdom Metazoa; phylum Chordata; class Actinopteri; order Cypriniformes; family Danionidae; genus Danio; species Danio kyathit. Next base: position 56,969,722 of record LR812527.1, read on the forward strand.
TATAAAACTAGAACAGTTGCGTATTGTTGTTATTAAATTGTTCACATGTTACCCTGTTTATCTCTGTTTTTGTTTGCACACTTTAAGTAAAAACAAATGTGAAGGGATATTAAATAAAAGAAGCTGGTGAATTAGAAAATGATGCCTTTTGTGTGTCGTTTTGAATAGATTTTTTTGACAGTTGTAGACAGTCCAAAAACTCACTTTATTTTTATTAGCTTGAGCTTTTAGCATTAGCTTTTGAGCTTTAGCATTAGCTTATTTTATAAGCTTTATCAGGCAGCTGACTTGTTGACTCGCCACCCAATCAAGTGACTCTGGAGGAAGCTTTTGTGCATGAAGGTACCTCGTAAAACAGATTTCAGACAGACTTCTGCAATGACATTACACTAAGGGAATATTTGCTTGCTACAATAGCAAATTTATGCTAGTAATGACATCATAAGTGATAAATGGTGGTCAAAAACATATATTTACACACAAATATGCATTTCTTAGCCTTACTAAAGGCAGCGTTTGAAGTTTGAGGAGAAGGTTACACCTCCCGAGACAGTATATGAATCAGTATTTGGAATCGGATTATGCCTTCCTATCTGCTATCTTGACTGCTGCCTCCGAATGTAGCATTATAGAGCTTTCAGATGCAGAAAGCCATAATAATAAGGAACTGTAATGAGGTCGAGACCTGTCTGTCTTGAAGGGGGCGGGGCATGTCACATACTACAGAGCATTTGATTGATCAGAAGAATTGATGAGAAATTGAAGTATGAGGTGATGTCAAAAAACTGTTGAATCACTTAGCTAGAAGTGACAAACTGCCTGTTTATTTCTTTGTAATGTAAAATTTGTCACTGTTTTGGAGCACACTTGCTTATAGATAACCTTAAGACTGAAATCTAACATCCTAAAAGCTTTATTTTAACTTCATGGGATAGTAGTTAGAAGAAACACTGTGTATCTGTTGGAATACATAGTTCAATAGTCCCCATTATTGTTTGTCTTGTCAAATACACATGCATTCTTATAGACCGAACAAGTAATGCATAGATTTTAGCTGCTTCTTCAAATTACTTAACTAAATCTTGAGGTTTTTGGCGGGGGGGTGGGGTGGGGGGGGATTAATTGCTTTATGTTCAATCCACTTAAATTTGTAAAAACAATTAGGTTAAATTAATCGATTTCTATTGGAATAACATGAAGGAATTGTGTGGAACCCTACATTTTTTTTACAGTGTATGATAACCCAAACGTTAAGTCTTACCTGTTTGCGCTTGAAGAATCCCTTCCTGTCACAGTTAGGCAGGTAGAGAGAAAGAGCCATGACGCGCGAGGTGTCTTTCATACTTTGGATGATTCCATCCAGCTTTCTCCTGCACGGACCCTGCGTCAGACAAACACATGTTGAGTTGCATCATTAACCTCAGCATTTAATGGCTAGCTATCATTTTACCGCAGCTGCCGCGTCACACAACTTACAAATTCAGGCTCGTGCTTGTCGATGGGAAGGGGAGAGTAGTCCAACGACCCCAGTGACCGAAGCTTCTCCTGTTGTTTCTTCTTGTCCTTGCGCACGGCAGCATGCTTCTTGGTGTGGATTACGTCTGGTTTGGGGTAAAGGGGAATTTTAGGAATCTGGTCTTCAGTCGTGTCTGGCTTCACTGTATCATCATGCTCTATTGATTCACGATCTAAGACAAAGAGAATCAAACAATACGCATTACTGCTGGAAAACAAATGTGAACGGTGGCAGCAAAAATCCTCAGCATGATGTTAAAGTGGTTGCCAGAGCATTGCTATGTTGTTTTGAATTGGTGTCATGCAGACTTTCCGAAGTCTTTTAAGTAAATCTGTGGGAATTTTTTTTCACTTTATATCATCTACCAGAGAGAAATAGAGAGAGAAAAAACACAACAGCACCACAAATCACAAAAAAAGGGAGCCATTCTCCCTACGCTCTCAAAATGATATCTATAGTACATATAGTCACATGTTAGAGTATTTTTATTTGATTTTTTCACATGTTTGGCATTTTTAATTTGTTTATATTTTCCGCAGTGCTCAAAGATTATAGTTTTCCATCATTAAAGGTATCTAGTATGCAGTCTTACACCTTTTGTGTTTTTCTGTAACTTTCATTTACTTTTTGCTTTACTTTAAATCTAAATTTGTAATGTTGTGATTTTTCACCCAATTAGAAATCTGATCTATGGCAATATATGCAAATATCGCCAATCTGAATTCACCAAATAGGACATATTCCTGGATTAACATCTATGTTGATCCTGGAACCAGGGGCGTCGCTAGTGGAGGGAATGTTAGGATGATTCTAAGGGCGCACAGCGTTTTTGGACCCCCAGAGATACTATTAGGGGTCCACCAGAACCTCAACCCATCCCCACTAAACCCCAGCTCTTCACTTTCGTCTGCTGGGGGGAGAGTTAGGACAAATTTAAGGGCCCATGGTGTTTCTGGGCCCCTACAGATACTATTAGAGGCCCACCAGAACCTCAACCCATCCCCACCAAACCCCAGCTCTTCACTTTTGTCCACTAGGGGGCGTAAAGTTAGGAGGATTCTAAGGGCCCACAGCGTTTTTGGGCCCCCAGAGATACTATTAGGGGCCCACCAGAACCTCAACCCATCCCCACCAAACACCAGCTCTTCACTTTTGTCCGCTAGGGGGGTAATTAGGAGGATTCTAAGGGCCCACTGCGTTTTTGGGCCACCAGAGATACTATTAGGGGCCAACCAGAAACTCAAACCATCCCCACTAAACCCCAGCTCTTCACTTTTGTCCACTAGGTGGGGGTGGAGGGGGGGTTGAGTTAGGACAATTCTAAGGGCCCATGGCTTTTTTGAGCCCCTACAGATACTATTAGGGGCCCACCAGAACCTCAACCCATCCCCACAAAACCCCAGCTCTTCACTTTTGTCCACTAGGGGGCGTAAAGTTAGGACGATTCTAAGGGCCCACAGCGTTTTTGGGCCCCCAGAGATACTATTAGGGGCCCACCAGAACCTCAACCCATCCCCACCAAACACCAGCTTTTCACTTTCGTCCGCTAGGGGGAGGGGTAAGTTAGGATGATTCTAAGGGCCCACTGCGTTTTTGGGCCCCCAGAGATACTATTAGGGGCCCACCAGAACCTCAACTCATCCCCACCAAACCTCAGCTCTTCACTTTCATCTGCTATTGAGGGAAAATTTAGGACGATTCTAAGGGCCCACTGTGTTTTTAAGCCCCCAGAGATATTATTAGGGGCCAACCAGAAACTCAACCTATCCCCACCGAACCCCAGCTCTTAACTTTCGTCCCCTAGGGAGGGCAAAGTTAGGATGATTCTAAGGGCCCACAATGTTTTTGGGCCCCTAGAGATACTATTAGGGGACCACTAAAATCTCAACCCATCCCATCCCATTGATAAGGCCCATGCCCCCCAGCGGCGCCCCTGCCTACACCAACAGCCAATCAGAGCAACATTTAATCAGCCAATCAGAATTAAGGGATACGTTTACAGTTTTTGTTAAGTTTACGGATACGTTTAGGCTTATAACGTGATTGTTGTTCCCCGCTGATTTTGGGAATAATTTAGAGTTATGGTTGGGTTTAGGGGTAGGGAATTGGTATGGATTTCATTTTCCAATAAAAATGATGTTCCAGGATCAACATAGTTGTTAATTCAGGATTGCAGCGTACTTGGCAAAATCATGACATGCAGTTACATATATGACATACATGTCGTTTGGAGTTATATGTCATATATGTGACATAAATGTAAAAATATTGCAAAATTGGCCATTTACATAAATTTGTTTCAATAATTGGAATTACAAATATATTAGTGGATCATCACCTTTCATCAAAGTTTTCCTAAAACTATTGAACAACATCCATTCCTGTCCCTGGACAGTTTTCATTCATTCATTCATTTTCCTTCAGCTTAGTCCTTTATTTAACAGAGGTCGCCACAGCGAAATGAACCACCAGCTATTCGGGCATATGCTTTACGCAGCGGATGCCTTCGAATTTTGACTACTGTGTATAAGATTTTCATATGTTGGTTCATAGTTTATAACACCTTAGACGTTTTAAAAAACATTGGTAGAATAAATAAGAAAATAATACTCTCAAGCAAAAAGATAAGCACTCGAGGAATAGTAATTAATGACTTTAAATAAATAGCAGCGTAGATTCCATGATGCTTGGCTTTAACACAGTCCAAAAAGATTTGCCTTTAAGATATTTACACATCCTGATTGCTAATGAGTGTCCATGGTGTAAACATGAAAGCAACTGTTCTTTCCACCAAATGTTTCCAATGCATTTGTTTGCAAAGGGTGGCAGGAACGACAGCTGATGATGACCCCTTATACCTAACCTATCCCACCCTATGCAAATGCCCAATCCACTGAGGTTATGCTTGACCAAACAGAGATTTAGGTTAAAATCAGTATATTAAATGGAATTTAGGTGTGCAGCCTGAAAGTTGAATGCACCTCTTTTTTTCAGCAGCCAAATAAGTCTTTTGATTCCCTTGTTGAGCATATGCATGACTACGGGAATTTGGAGTGAGAACAGAAACAGCTTTTCAAAGGATCCTTAACAGCTCAGAGCTGCACTTGAAGATCTTTGAAGTCACAATAACCATAACACCATGACAACCACAAGCTTTTTCTGGAAGAATCTCGAGAGGTAGATGACTTTTGACGTGTGACTGGAGGAAATGTGTAAAGGGTGCAGAACAAGGAATTGAAGCACATACTGTACTGTATAATCTGATCACAGGATACAGCCATATAAACTGTCTTTCCACTGAAGTCAAATGCTGTTGGACAAAGCTGAGCTACACAAAACTGAACACTTGAACCATGCAGAGAGAAGCCAAACTTAGTACATCCAGAGGAGATTAACAGATCATTAACACTAAGCATACAATGTTGAGCTATATAATTACATTGGCATTTAGTTACCCAAACCAGTAGAATCAATTAATAAAATATTATTTAGTTTCCTTGCAGTTTTTTTTTTACAATGTGGTCCAATTAGTTAACTTTAGTTGACTTGAACTAACAAATACACTTCAAAGGGATTTTTAAAGGTATAGTTCATTCCAAAATGAAAGTCATCATTTACCCTTCAATTGTGCCAAACAAGATTTAAACATTTTCTTTCTGTATATACACAATAGTGAAGTACTCAAATAATTTGCTGTAGTACTTTTATATATATATATATATATATATATATATATACAGTTGAAGTCAGAAGTCAGAATTATTAGCCCCCGCAAATTATTAGCCCCCCTGATTATTTTTCCCCCAATTTCTGTTTAACGGAGAGAAAACATTTTCAACACATTTCTAAACATAATAGTTTTAATAATTAATTGCTAATAACTGATTTATTTTATCTTTGCCATGATGACAGTAAATAATATTTTACTAGATATTTTTCAAGACACTTCTATACAGCTTAAAGTGACATTTAAAGGCTTAACTACAGTAGGTTAATAAGGTTAACTAGGCAAGTTATTGTATAACGATGGTTTGTTCTGTAGACTATCGAAAAATATATAGCTTAAAGGGGCTAAAAATTTTGACCTTAAAATGTTTTTAAAAAAATAATGACTGCTTTTATTTTCAGGGGGGGTAATAATTCTGACTTCAACTGTATATATATATATTGAAGATTGTTGGAAACTTGTAGCCATTAACTATAAAAAAAGGTCTGGGACAAATTGAAGGTAAGAAAATACTTATATTTGCATGAACTGTACATTTTTATAAGCTATTTTAGTTTCAACATTTAGTATTATGTTATTAACGATCCTAACCAAACCAAAACATTTAACTGATATGGCCCCACAACGTGAACTGTGATACTTTCAAAGCATATTGAGGTATCTCATTTTAGTTTACCCAGATCAGCTGACTGCACTAAAAGGAAACATGTAAAGCCAGTATATAAATTTAATGAAGTTATTAAGCTGAATCATTGCTATTATTAAAGTAAAATTGGATCTAGTTTTCCTTAACATTGCTGGTGCCACACAACAAGCCCTGCTTGCAAACTGAACCAAACTCGAGAGAGATAGAAAGAGATTGTGCATGTAAATGACACAGGCATATTTAAAGCTCATAGTAGCTTGTGTTAACTACTAAGAAAATATTTTGGAGCATATTTGGGATTTGGTGGATCTCCATCAGCTCCGTGATGAAGTTAACGTCGGTGTCCTCAATGAAGGCTCTTGCAACTGTCACTATGTTTCCATCCAACTATTTTTTTGCGCATTTTGGATGTACACATAAAAAAAAAACGGTTGATGGAAAGGCCAAGATGTGCATAAAAAACATTGCATAACTGAGTAGGATAAACTTTTTATTTGATAGGAAGATGCGCATAAACTATGATGGAAACACTTCTACTGAACAAATTCCAGTATGTGCATTAAAAAAGGTCATGTGATTTTGTTGTAAGAGATCATGTGATGATAAAAATGTGTGTGAATGGACAAACCAGCCGACTGACCACATTGTAAAACATCTGAAATGTTGTTTTGGTCATTCTAAAACACCGTAACCATTTCAGTATTAGTGTTATTATATTATCTATTACCTCCTGGACTGTCAAGAGCATTTGTGCTCCACGTCTCATGCCTTCAAACACCACCACGTGTTCAATACGTGTCGACATTGTCTTCTGAGACGCAAGTCATTTATTAAATTTAGAAAAGATTCACACAGCTTCTCCTACGACAACAAATTCCATCTTTACTGTTGATATTTGGTGGCAGTTTATCAGGAAATGATGATTTTGTTCTCTTTGACTCATTGGATGGAAACTGCTTTATTTGCACATCTTTTATGCGATAGTTTTTCCTTACTACTAATGTTTGAGGGAAGCACATTTATTTCAATCTTTGATCAGAACTGACTGGATCTACCTGTGCAATTTTATTGCATACCTTCAAGCCAATCAGAATCAAGAGTTTCAACTGACTATGGAATAATCTTAATCTAAAGTATTAACAATATAAATTCCTTTTAGAGTAAACCTGATAGCATGCAATAAATTCCTTTTTCTAGGAATTGTGAAACATAAATAAATGATCACATATTTGTTGCATGTTCTATGTGAATGGAACCAACAGTGATGGGCATTACAAGTAATGCGTTACTGTAACGGCATTATATTTGAAAGTAACTAATACTGTAACGCATTACTTTTTAAATATATTAACTTTGCTATCGTTACAATTTGATGCATTTGTCCGCTACTTGGTAAATTAATTAATTTTGGCTGCAGTCTAGCCTACATCTTCCTGTTTACAGCGGTGGAGCATTGTGGGATTGGTGGATGCCAACCAACCACTGTAAAGAAGACGCATCGTCTATGAGGCGCCAGACTGGACAAAAGTACATCGAAAGCAAAGAGACCGGGTACGCGAGAGAGAGGCCACGTGTGTGCGCAAGAGAGACCGAATGCGCGCGAGAGAGACTAAATGCACGTGAGAGAGACCGAATGTGCGCGAGGTAGACTGAGTGTGCGTGCGAGAGAGACTATGTTTGTTGTTTCAAATAAATAAGCACAGATTTGTTATCTGTATAACAAAATTGATTAGTTTAGTAGACACAGTGACACATTTCTGTTATATTTCAGAACAGGTTATTTAAATGTATAGTGTTGTATTGCTCAGAAAAATGTTGTGGTTTGTTTTTTATTGTTAAACAGTGTTGGGGCAGCTACCTGAAAAAAGTAGTGAGCTAAGCTATTAGCTGCTCTACTTAAAATGTAGCTTAACTACACTAAAAGCTACCCTCTGGGAAATGTAGCTTAGCTACATCTAAGCTATTTTTGCATTTTTCATTTTTAAATCAAAGCAACCTAAATTCAAGTCAATCATATCTTAGTGATCAATAAAACTGCCAATGAATCATATGAGGCAGAATTGTTCAGTTCAGTTATTTACTGCCAATAATATGCTGTACCAAACAGAAAGAAATTACAGTATATAACAGCTAAAACAAAAAAATCCAATAAAACCAGGTGTTAAACATTTAAAATGCTATAACATTTATAGTAAAGGGAAATATTTAGGAATAATCATTATATTGTATATATATTTACAACTCTTCATTAATAAATTACACTACATAATGTAGTATCATTAGTAAATATCATGAACTAATAGTAATTACCATAGTATACTTTAGCCTTTACTAAAGTAAACGATATATATAAAACACCTCTCCCTCAGTCATCTTTCCATCAAGCAAATTGTTGTGTTAGCCTAATTGGTTGGTGACGTCACCGACCAGGGGTGCCTTTCCCAAAACCATCGCTAGCCAACTAAGGTCGCAAGTTTCGTCGTTACAAAGATAGTTTGTTCATTTGCCGTTTCCCAAATCCACCGATTCAATGAACATCCGTAAACTGTGTCGCAAACTTGAGCACTTGAAACGACACCTCTGGAGCTGTAGTTAGAAACGTACTTCCTGGCTGTGTTCTATTCCCACTTATCCCCCCTATGCCCTATTCATTTAGAACATTCTAACATTCAAAGTATTTAATATTTCATTCAAATAATTATTAAGGTCATCTCTCTTAGGTGTAATTTGCTTTCAAAGTATTTTTACAGTTCAGTTTTAGCGATCTTCATGTTTACAATTGCGCTCCCTTCGCAGTGCACTTTGAAAACATTGATGTCATTTTGAACACAGCCTCATGACAAAAGCTATAGGTGACTATTTTTTAAAAGAGGTATTTATGTTACATCTCCAAAGCTTGTGAAAACAAAAAAACATAGCGTACATTAATGCTTTTCATTTATAGTAGGTTATTTATTAAGTATCTGTACTGTATATGACATGGGCCTGCTGGTTAGAGCATATCTGCAGTGGTTTGCACGTGCTCAAATTGTAAAAGAAGACTTTTCAAAAAATAAATAAACAATATCCTACTTAATAATAATAATAATAATCATCGTCATCATTAATATTATTATTAAAATAGGATTTTTTTTTCATTTTCTAATAAATAATAAATATTACATTTAATTTCTTAATAAATAGCCTCATTATTTGTTTATTTATATGATTTATATATGATATTAGAATATGTGTAAACTTTTGTAAGTAATTTTATGTTTTAGAATAGAATATGTAATGTAATATGTATGTTCTCAATAATATTAGTAAAGCAAAATAATATTAGTAAAGCAAACACAGGCCCTATATGTGCCATTTACATATATTTCAATGAATATGGAAAGTGAGTGCATGTTTTTACCAAAACTAATATTGGATTTTATTTTAAATGCGTGTGCGTGTAAAACAATATAATTTGCACAAAGAAATGATGGGGTTCTTCTATAAAGAAGTAGTTACTCCACCCCGTTTAGAGCATCATTGTGGGCGTTTTACGTTATAACTAACGTGGTTCAAATGATGGATCTGCGACAGAGAAACTAAGGGTTTTGGGAAACACTCGTCACTACATCGTTTTTTTTCCAAACGTTGCATGGTACTATGATAGTTCAGCCGCGAGTTACATCGTTACGATGTGTTTGGGAAACGCACCCTAAAGCGAGAGGTGGCAGTAACGCACCAAAAAGTTTGTCGGCCACCGTAAAACAGGAAGAAGAAGAAATCGTTATTCCTGCCATGATATGCATTTACTTTCATCGGCTAGACTCCGGCTTCACAGCTACGTGAATGTAGGTGCCATCACTTATTGATCCGCAATCAGTAAATGTAGCTTGTGTAGATGCTAATTGACAAAAAATACCTTAGCTACTTAAAAGCTATTAGATTTAGAAAGTAGCGACGCTAACATCATGCTAATAAGAAATGTAGTTAAGCTAGTAGCGTCACTATTTGTTGCGACGCTACTGCCCAACACTATTGTTAAACATAATATTATAGCTGTATACAACAGCAGATTTTGCACTTTGAATATACACAGCTTACTTTCTATAAGTTGTTGACATACCATGTTTAATTTGAGGTAAGTTTGAAAATTGCATTAATGGGAAAAGTAACTTAAAAATTACTTTTAACAGTAATGCATTACTTTTTAGTGTAAGTAATTGATAAAGTAATTGAGTAACTGTAACTAGTTACTATTTTTCAGTAACTAGCACAACACTGGAAACCAAGTTGCTTGGCGACTGTAAATATTTCATGTTACTAAACAAATAAACAATATTACTTGCTGAATATGGTAAGAATTTTACGCTAAGTAAACTAATATGATAATACTAATCTAAAGATATGATCTTACGATTGCTATTGCATCTATAGTTGAGAATCAGACAGAATGGACGTGAACATACGGAGTCGGGCCTCAACATCGAGCCAAGTATTTTGGTCATACAGCCAAGAGGGCATTATCAGACAGCTGAGGCCGCCAGCAGAAATGATTGAGATAACTGCCCTCACAGTCCCCCTGAGCTCCAGTGCTTCACATGGCTGTGGACTGGGGCAGGGTGTTCTGGAGTGGGCCCGGTGGTGAAAGAGTCTGTCTGACCTGGAGACGCATGGGGCGGGTGCCTGGTCATTACAGGAATTGGTTTCCTGGCTTCTGAAGTTACAATCAGAGCATGGTGCTGTGTCTTTGAAATCAATCCCGCAACCCATGACTTGGCAGACTGAAATTTCTGTACAGATTTCCCCGCAGGTTTGCGCTCACCGAAGCCGCCGAATTTGAGATCGCCTCATGGAAATAGAGCAAGATTTACATGGCTTTGGAAATGGAGACGCAAACGGGAGGGTGCTCCTTGTGCATGAGCGCGTTTACGAAATCAACAATACCTAGAGTTTGCAAAGCCATTCGATTCCGCTGCGTGCTTTTTTTTAAAGTGCAAGGACCGAAATCACTTTTTCCATGCTCGTGGTCCCCGGCTTGTAAAGGTTTAGCGGGTCTGTGTTTAACATCTGACACACAGCCAAGATCCTGGAGCTCGGCCAAACCAGACGTATCACGTGTAGCCCGTCTATTCAAATGAGCTTTGGAAAGAATGCCGAAGAGGTATTGGTGTCTCTCTCCTCTTGGTCTTGCAAAACTTTTCATTAAGATAAAGGGATCCGAGCCTTGCCAAAGGAGATGCATCTGATAGGGCTCTGCTTAATAATTTACACATGTGCAGGGCAATTATACTTCATGAATATCCACGCTTTCTTACAGCTCGGGGGCTAATGATGAAAGCAGATCCACTTTTGAGTTGTGATGTCTGATTCTGACAGATTTAAGGTGCTTGTAAGATCTCAAACCTTGTTTTTTTTCATTAGCATGCGTGGTTGGAATTGGGTCTTGTTGTTTGTTAAATATTCAGACTAGCTCTGCCTTCTTGAAGCAGGCCACTTGTCTTTGTCTTGCTTTCATTGTCACAGACCGACCATGGCATCCCTGGCAAGATGCCAACGCTAAATATTTAAAGCCTGGACCGTGTCCACAACATGTTTGGAGCGCTGCAGCAGAGAAGCATGCAGGATTACCAAAAAACCCCAACAAGTAAATGAATCTGTGTAGGGCTGCATGATATTGGACAAATCTGATATTGCAATATTTTACTTTTCTGCAATAAATATTGCGATATAAATACAATTTGATGGTTTTCTGGGGAGCCTAACAGTATTCAGGTACAGAAATTGAATAATCACAATGCAAAAAATGCTTTTCTTACTTTGCTTTGTCTTCTTTCTAGTCCAAATATCTAAAACATCTTAGATCAAGTAAAAATATTAGAAAATAAGAAGAAATCAGTCAAATTAAGAGTTTTTCCTTAAAAAAGTGAAATGATCTGCCAGTGGGGAAAGTAAAATAATCTCATTTTCGCTTTGAATATGAAGATATTTGGACTAGAACCAAGACAAAAATTCTAAATATGATTTTTTCCCCATACATTGTACATATTCTATATAAATACAGTAATTAAATTCAATTCTGTGGCTCCTGGTCAACTATAATTCAGACTCTACATAGCAGATCTTGACTATTGCAGGTGTGCACATTGTGATAGTAATGCTGAAACGATATATATTCTAGAGGCCTACATCTGTACACTAATGCCGAGTTCAGACTGCATGATTTTAGCCCCGATTTTGACTCGCCGACATATTTTGAGAAATCGCCAACAAATGCCTGAAATCACAGGCAAATCGGTGCTCATTCACGCGAGTAACAATCACAAAATGTGAACTATCAAAGACGCGATCTGAGAGAATCGCCGATGAGTCGCCGATGCCCGTGAGATGTTTGGCATGCTAAATATCTGGAGCTGTCGGCAATTCAAGTCATGCCGTGTGAAATGTGTTCTGATTGAAAATGACATTGCCGATTACCTACAGCCAATGAGAGAGCAGCATGCACTAGTATGGGTACCTGCAAGCCAGCAGGATATTGTGGGAGAAGGTAAAAGTGCTCATTTTCAGTTTATTTGGACCCAAGAAATGGAGGAAAAACTAGTGTAAATTTGGCAGAAGCACAGTGTCTGTTTGACGTGTCATGCGAGCAATATCACAACTCGGTCGAAAAAGAAAAAAGCTGAAGAGAAATTCCTAATTCCCTTCAAACCCTGGTGAGCAAATATGTACATTTTCTACCCCACTAAAGGCTTCTTTCTCATTATGTAGTTAACAACACAAGATATACTACGTGTTTTTGGTTGTGAGATGTAGTTTGGACAAAGTTGTCGGCGTTTTTTCCTATTGTAAAGTCATGCAGTGTAAAACCCCCTGTCGCTGATCCATCTTGCAGTGTAAACAAAGCAGCGACAAAACGCTAGCCCAGATAGTCATGCAGTGTGAAAACATCGGTGACACGACTACTTTAAAAATCATGCAGTCTGAACTCGGCATAATGCTCAGTGTTGGGCGGTAGCACGCTACAAGTAGTGACGCTACTAGCTTAACTACATTTCTCAGTAGCGTGGCGGTAGCGTTGCTACTTTCTAAATCAAATAGCTTTTCAGTAGTGAAGCTATTTTTTTTTCTTGTTGATTAGCGCAGTAGCGTCCACAAAGCTACATTTTTTTCGATCGTGGATCAATAAGTGACGACACCGACATGCACGGTGCTGTGAGGCCGATGTCTAGCCGATGAAAGTAAATCCATATGATGGAGAGAATGATGATTTATTTTTCTTCCTGTTTTTCGGTGGTCGACAACAAACTTTTTGGTGCGTTACTGCCACCTCTCGCTACGGTCGGTGACGTCGCCAACCAATTACGCTAACACAAGATATTTGCTTGATGGAAGATGACTGAAGGAAATTAGTTATTTCCGAAGCAGGATTCCTCGTGACCATACCTCAAGAAGTACGTTATATGCAATAACGTTAATTCTGATGCCGTGCTCAAAAAATACTTTATTTTATAAAATACTTTATTTAATTCATAGTAAGTACTGTAATATTTTTGAACTACACAATAGTGAAATACTCAAATTAATTTGCTGTGGTACTTTTTTATTATATATATATATATATATATATATATATATATATATATATATATATATATATATATATATATATATATATATATATATATATATATATATAGTGTAATTCATTAATGAAGAGTTGTAAATATATATACAATATAATGCATATTCCTAAATATTTCCCTTTACTATAAATTACTTTAGCATTTTAAATGTTTAACACCTGGTTTTATTGGATTTTGAGTTTTTGCTGTTATATACTATAATTTGTTTCTGTTTAGTACAGTATATTATTTTCAGTAAGTAATTGAACTGAATAATTCTCCTGCTGAAAAAACAGCATATGTTGGTATGGTATGTTTTGATGCTGGTATGCTGGTCTTGCTGTTTTCAGTGCTGGTATTGCTGGTTTCAATGCTGGTTTTGCTGGTCTCGTTGCTGGTCTTGCTGGCCTGAGTGCTGGTCCTGACCAGCATTGAGACCAGCAGGGCCAACATTAAAACCAGCAAGACCAGCATCAAGACCAGCAAAACCAGCATACCAGCATCAAAACATACCTTACCAACATGTGCTGTTTTTTTCAGCAGGGTCTGCCTCATATGTTTCATTGACAGTTTTTATTGATCGGTAACACTTTATAATAACAGTACATGAATAATGATGTATTAATGTGTAAACTAAACATTACTTTATTATGAATTAATGATGAGTTAAGGTATGCACTAATCATGAACTAAATTGAACTACAACATGAGTCACATGAGTTCATGTGTGAATTACAGCTACCTTAATTACTTGTTAGTACATGTTGTTAATTAATGTATTAGTTAACATTTAAGTTTAAGCTAAATGTAACCAACATGAACTCATGAGCTGTTAATGTATGATTATGTCATGACTTTACTTGGAGGGGCACATCATCATTAACTCATCCTTAGCTACTCATGAACTCCTGTTCATGCTGATGTTGACAGAACACTTTTCTTATGGTATTTAGTGTAAACTAACTAGTTGGACGTGCATAAGGAGTTCATGAGTAGTTAAGAATGGATTAATGATGATGTGCCCCTTCAAGTAGTCACAACATAATTATATATTAACATATCATGAGTTCATGATGGTTAAATTAAGCATAAACTAATGTGGTAATTAATACATTAATTAACAAACAATCATGTACTAACAAGTAATTAAGGTAGCCGTAATTCACACATGAACTCATGTGACTCATGTTGTAGTTAAATTTAGTTCATGATTAGTGCATACTTTAACTCATCATTAATTCATAATAAAGTAATGTTTAGTTTACATATTAATACATCATTATTCATGTACTGTTATTATAAAGTGTTACCTATTGATCATTAAGATATGATTGGCTTGGATTTAACTTGCTTATGAATATTGCAAAAATAGCTTAGATATAGCTTTTAGCTTAGCTTGCTACATTTCCCAGAGGGTAGCTTTTAGTGTAGTTAAGCTACATTTTAAGTAGAGTAGCTAATAGCTTAGCTCAATACATTTTTCAAGTAGCTTGCCCAACACCTCTAAAGCTGGGGTAATGGCCAACAACAAAGATACATCAACAGCAAAACTTGGCTCCTATGGGATAAAAGTTTCCATGTTGCAATACACTATCGGTTACAACCAAGAAAGCCATCATCTAACTTGCTATTCAAACAAGTCCCCTGTAATTCAGGACAATGCAAAGTGATGACACCTGTCGATGCCCTTCAGGCTGAAAGCACATGTGTGCACCTCTTCATCTTCTCACTGTGTCTCATGTCATCAACACTCCGAAACATGAACTCAGGAGGTGCTCTTCAGGACATCAATGGATCACTCTCAGTCGCTGATTTCAATTAGTTTAGACAATGAGGAAGAGAGCGATACTGTATGTAAGCTCAAGCCATCTTTCCACCAAAAGCATCAACATCCAATCTCTTCCTGTTCTTTTCATTTACAGTATACATGAGTCCAAAATGGATGTTGTTAATACTGAATAGGTTACAAAACATCCATGCATTGTGGGGTATATTGAAGATCGGAGGTTTTACACTGTAGAAAGTAAGGGCTGGGCAGTAAACGGAGATTTAGCTGGACAATTTAAACTGTGGAAGATGTATTTGCATGGGAAGGACTGCTTTACATTATTTACACATGAGAGCGAGAAAAAAAAACATGCAGCAATGTGGAAATATGTGTCCAAACAAGTTGAGGAGTTACCTTTTATACGAAAGGATGTAATGTGAAGAAGATTTTAAGGGTTTGTTTGCAGCTCAGAATGATAACTACCTAATGTATTATCAGCAATAGAGCATATTTTATATATACAGTAGTCAACATTTGAAGCGGATCAAAACCCAAAGTTGTCCTAAAACTATTGAGCAACACCCATTCTTCTCTTAAAACAAGTTTGAAAAACTTTTTTCATCCCTTTGACTACTTTAAACGCTTTTAGACTGTTTTGTGACACATAATTCAAGGCTGTAACTACCCTTTCTATGTTTAGTAGGTAAAACAACATATTTTGAGTGTTATATAATGAGGAAATATGAACAAAAATATTCAAATAATAATTTTGAAATACACTTAGGACTTTGTATTATTAATAATCTTGTTTGCATGTAAAAAAGTAAAGAAAATTGGACCAAATAAGATCAAATTTTTCATTGACTTGCACTAAACTCTCTAGATTATCCTAACAAAGCTTTTACAGCAGGATTGTATAGTATGAAAGCCATTTGTGTTCATAATGTAAGTGTTATATGATGTAGGATGCATGATGTCATTCGAATTGTCATTTTGATGGCATCTAGATTATCCAATGATAGAAGTGTAGTATAATAATATTGTTAGCATGTAAAAAAGTAAAGTAAATTGAACCAATTGAGATTAAATTTTTCATTGATTTGCACTAAACTCTCTAGATTATCCTAACAAAGCTTTTACAGCAGGATTGTATAGTATGAAAGCCATTTGTGTTCATATTGTAAGTGTTATATGATGTAGGATGCATGATGTCATTTGAATTGTCATTTTGTTGGCATCTAGATTATCCAATGATAGAAGTATAGTATAATAATATTGTTAGCATGTAAAAAAGCAAAGTAAATTGAACCAAATAAGATTAAATTTATCATTGATTTGCACTAAACTTTCTAGATTATCCCAACAAAGTTTTTTACAGCAGGACTATATACTATGAGTCATTTGTGTGCATATTGTAAGTGTTGTATGATGTAGGATGCATGATGTCATTCGAATAGTCATTTTGTTGGCATCTACATTATCAAATGAGAGAAGTATAGTATAATAATCTAGTTTGCATGTACAAAAGTAAAGAAAATTGAACCAAATAAGATTACATTTATTATTGATTTGTAATATACTGTCTAGATTATCCTAAAAATGTTTTTACAGCAGGGTTGTATAGTATGAAGGCCATTTGTGTGTATATTGTAAGTGTTGTATGACGTAGGATGCATGGTTTCATTTGAATAGTCATTTTGTTTGCATCTAGATTATACCACTATAGAAATGTAGTATATTGTAACATGATATTGCATTGAAAATCAAGCATGATTTAAAGTTACTCGTCTTAGTTATTTCACCCACTTTCTGTCTGCACAGTAGTAAGATGACTTTGTATGTGCACATTGTTTGTGCGTTGTTCTGAGAAAGAGTTTATTAATCAACCAGCTATCCCGAGTAAGCCAAAATTGAGGGTTTAAATGGATAGTTCACCCAAAACTGAAAATTCTGTCATAATTCTGTCACAGTGTTGGGCAAGCTACTTGAAAAATGTAGTGAGCTAAGCTATTAGCTACTCTACTTAAAATGTAGCTTAAATACATTAAAAGCTACAGGAAGAAGAAGAAATCATCATTCTGGCCATCATATGGATTTACTTTCATCAGCTAGACACCGGCCTCACAGCTCTGTGAATGACGGTGCCATCACTTACTGATCCACGATCAACGTCTATACCTTCTCCAAACCCAACCATCACAGTTCTTAATGTCTACACCTACCCCAACCCTTAACCCAACCATCACAGTTATTAATTTCTACAACCTCCCTAAAACTAAACCCATCACAGTTATTAACGTCTACACCCTCCCTAAACCTAAACCCAACCATCACAGTTATTAACGTCTACACCCTTCCTAAACCTAAACCCAACCATCACAGTTATTAACGTCTACACCCTCCCTAAACCTAAACTCAACCATCACAGTTATGAACGTCTACACCTTCCCTAAACCTAAACCCAACCATCACAGTTATTAACGTCTACACCTTCCCTAAACCTAAACCCAACCATCACAGTTATTAACGTCTACACCTTCCCTAAACCTAAACCCAACCATCACAGTTATTAATGTCTACACCTTCCCTAAACCTAAACCCAACCATCACAGTTAGTAATGTCTACACCTTCCCTAAAACTAAACCCAACCATCACAGTTATTAACGTCTACACCCTCCCTAAACCTAAACCCAACCATCACAGTTAATAACATCTACACCATCCCTAAACCTAAACCCAACCATCACAGTTATTAACGTATACACCCTCCCTAAACCTAAACCCAACCATCACAGTTAATAACATCTACACCCTCCCTAAACCTAAACCCAACCATCACAGTTATTAACGTATACACCCACCCTAAACCTAAACCCAACCATCACAGTTATTAACGTATACACCCTCCCTAAACCTAAACCCAACCATCACAGTTAATAACATCTACACCATCCCTAAACCTAAACCCAACCATCACAGTTATTAACGTATACACCCTCCCTAAACCTAAACCCAACCATCACAGTTATTAACGTATACACCCTCCCTAAACCTAGCTGCGAGTTGTGGAGGCTCTCATACTTGACACGCTCGCCATTGTACTGTTATTTGCAACCACAGAAGGTGATGCCGAGTATGCTAACTATCATGACAAAACAGATGAAGAAGTCAACGAGTGGAGATCCTAAATGAATGAATATAATAATATATCAAATGACTTGGTTGTGAATAAATTTGGAGAAAACTCAGGAAAACATTTGGTGAAAACATTTGGTCTGTTAAGTATTTCCACAATCTTGCCAACAACATCTCGTTGGTTCAATGGGATCTTGGATAACTGCAAGTTATGCCTCTAACTTACTAAAAGTTACGCCCCTTCATCTTCCACCCCCGTCTTGCAGTCCGCAGACTGATACACTTGGACTATTCCCTGAACACAAACCTGTTTGAGTTTCTTTCAACTGCTGAACACAAAATTCTATATTTTGAAGGATAATGGAAAGTGGTAACCATCGACATCCATAGTATTTGTTTCCCTACTTCGGAAGTCAGTGGTTTTCAAGTTTATAACTACCTGACAGAGAGCAAATAGTGAGTAAATGTTCATTTTTGGGTGAACTATATCTCTTTAAGCCTCAAATAGGCCTTTCTGTAACTGTAACAGAACAACTGCAAAGTAACAATTTCGTTCTGTCTCTTATCTGTCTGGAGAATCCTGCAGGGCACAAAATTTGAGGCTGCACTTTGGAACCACATCTGAACCTGTGCTGCAGGCAAGAAATTAGGCACCTTTTGTTCTCCTTCCCTGAAGAAACGTGACACTGCGGCTCCCCCTCCACCGCCCCGGAGCACATGACAGGAGGTTTCAACAGGTCGGCGTCTTCTGCTGAACCACATGGTCTGCTTACAGTCTGTGTGTTTAATTTTCCAAACGTGAGCCGTAAACCCATAGATTAAATAGATTGTTTTTGTGCGTTCGCTGTTTTGGTCAGCCGAACATGTGTTCCTATTTAAGCAGGGCCCAGCGTGAGGATGTCGCAGGCCAGGAATCACATTTCTGACAGAGATGAGACTACTGTGCGAGCTGATTTCCTTCACAGCTGTTACTCGCTAGCTTTCCAGGTGCCAATGACAAATACACGCGGGACAGATTGCTGTTAAACTTTACTGGAAGAAGTCATTCAAGCGTGCCAAATAGGTTCCCTGCTTGCATACCTCAGCAAAGGATGACTGGGCATTTGATATATGAGCGCTGTAGACTGTTGGTTTGGGATTATGCTGCAAATAAAGTACACAAGGTCTAAAAAGTGGGAATCTCTTTTCGGGTTGCTGTATATCTTTTAATGTCAGTCTGATGTTGCAAGCAAGTATATGTTTCTGAGTTTGGCCTGTGGCGCAATGTAAAAATGAGATGACAGACAGGCAAGAGAAGAACAACTGCGTTCCATTCATTTGTAATCGTTGTTTAGTTATGGCTGTATCTCTAGCGGGTAAATAAAGCACATAAATTAACCGAAAGCAACAGCCAAGTTCTTTTGGCACAGCTCTTTGAGTTTGTTTATTTGTACGCACTTATATTCGGACCTGCAATTGTTGAAGGCGAAAAGCCTGTAGTCATATCTATTGGCAGGAGCGTCCAAATTTCACACAGCGTGTCCGAGCAGAAAGTCTCCCTTGAGATCATTGGCAAATCTGCAGAATTGGCAAATCTGCAGAAGCTAAATGACAATCTGGCATCACCTATTATTGTACTTGGCTCGAAACGTTGAATCTTTAAACCGTGGGTGCCAGAATGCAAGCCTATGAAGGTATTTCAATGTAATGTTTGTATAACTGTGCGTATTGGGGGAATAAAAATGGATCAGGAGGACACCGAGCCAAAAGTCTCTGAATCCTAATGCGGGCAAGGACGCTTGACCTCTCTCCCTCTTTCTCTCTCTCTCTCTCTCTCTCTCTCTCTCTCTGTCTGTCCTGCCCAGCTAGTAAAACCACGCTGAAACCGAATACCACGGGAGGCTAGAAGCGTCCCTCTAAATTCATCTCCATGCTTGACGAACAGCTCTTGATAGATTGGCTCCACAGACATTCTGCTGAATCACAAGGGCTCGACTGTGTGCCCACTGCAATCACCGAAGGGGTAAACCAGCAACCGCACTCATCAGAGACCTTCACATTGAGACAAACAGGTTTCTGACGTGCACCTGTGTGTGAGGGGGTTGTATTTGTGTATAAAATGATCATGGTGGAAACCCACGGGTGATTTCAGAGTTTAATACGTGAAGTCTATAAGACTGAACACTCATGTGCTGCTTTTATTCGTGTAGCTCAACTAGTAGAGCACTGAGCTGTGAACCCTGAAGCTGAGAGTTCGAATCCCAGGGAGAGCATGAATAGAAGCATCTGTCAAATGCATACATGTAAATAAACATGCACGCTGTGCACAATTTCTCTTCGCAAAGTGTGATATTTGCACACAGGTAGAGTTGTCGACCCAGAACGGCCACCCTCCCTCCCCTTGGATTTAATCTTTGAACGGTAATCCGACTCTCAACACCACCCACAGACTTAGACCTAAATTCAGAGCAACCTAGAATCTCAATCAAGAATATCATGAGGCGTGGGTACACCATACAATGATGAGAGGTGTGATCATAACAATGGAGGAGTCGCTGATGTCAATAGAGCACCACAGCCAAATCAAACAATGACTACACACACACACACACACACACTCAAAAAAAAAAACAGTTTGGAGTTATCTTTCTTGAGGCGTCTTTACACAGGCTGCATAAATTATGCAGTTCTGGTGAGTCTCATGCTGCTTTGCGTCCGTGCAAAATAAATGCAGCATCAGAGCAGCTTTAAACAGTGCCATGATTGACTATATATTGAAATTCACTATTATATGTTAATCCTTTTATTCATAAACATGTTTATGTCCATGTTATGACTGCAGTTTCTACTTTAGATGAAGAAAATATCAGATGGCAGTATAATTATGCATTGATTTATCAGTGTATTGCATTTGTACATCGATATGCCTACTTTTGCCATTATATAGTATACTCCAGGTAATTCCAAAGCAGTACCATGGTGCTACTATGTTAAATTACACAAAGTGGTAGCTCTGAGCCCAATTGTAAGCCCAAAACAGTGCATTTTCAATAGCAATCGTGCTTGTAATAATATTGGTTTTGAATAAAACTTAAACAATCTACATCCAAATATTAAAACATAAGTGGTGCAAGAATAGTACTTGCACAATGCTTCCACGAATACCATGGTACATTCCCAGAAAACGCGGTGCTCCCGCTGCACTGTAGCCTCTAGGATGGCTTTGGAAATCGTTTGTTAATAATTGGCTTTGGATGAAACATAAACAGGCTTTGCTAATCCTTGCGCTGGAATATGATGAAAAAAAAAGCAGGGAGCTGCGCAGACCGGCCACAACACAGAAAAGCTCATGCAGAAACATGCGCACGCCATAAAACTGGATCAGCGCAAGCCACAAAGTTCCCACCAGATACACGATCTCAACGCAACAATTCTTCCGTGCAACTAAGGCGCACTGCTTTCCAGTCAACTTACCAATGGGTGGGTGCGGTGGTTTGTATCCCTTCTCGTTCGTACACACTCCCCTGCCGTGCAGCAGGGCGTGAAGCGGCTTCTCCTCGCCGTTGCGCGGCAGGCAGCGCAGCCCGTGTGTGCATGTACCGGTGTACACCCCGCACGCCTGCCCCTCCGCCAGAGCGCAAGTATAGCAGCAGCCGCAGCCGGGCTCCTTCACTAGCTGACAGCCCACCGGGACCGGAGGACACATGGAGAGCGCCTTCTGATCGCACGGCTCACACGGCACATAAGAGCCTCCGCTGATGGACAACGCCGTGAGAAATGTACCCAGCACAAGAAGAGCCATACTTCGTGTCAAAGTGAATGAGGTCCGATGGAAAAGAAGAAGCAAGAACTAGATATGAGAGCGCATGGACGTCTGGCTCAGATTCGAGTTAAAGTCCGCATGCAACGTGAAAACACAGGTTGGGGTGTTAAAAATGAAAATGAAAATAAAAATAGTCTCTTTAAAAAATGGATGATGATGATAACGATGATGATGATGATAATGATGATGAAAAAGAATCCGGTGGATTTTATATAAATATATATTAAAAAATTCACTTGGGTATTCTCCAATAGTCCAGTTTGTGCACAAGTTGTTGCGCACTGAAATTCTGGACTTTCCGATTTCAAAACACTTTCCCCTCTAGAAGTTTTCTGAGCAGACTGATCAACTTCACAGCAGTGCTTGCCTTTTTAAAAACAGCCAAACCCAAACCCCTAACTATGAATAAGCCAAACAGCGGTGAAGGGAGGCGCACTTGCCAGATCGTGGCGCAGCGCCAGCGCCTTTTTTCCCCCCTCGGCAATAGGATCAGTCTTTTACGCAGTGATGCCAAGAGCGCAGAGCAAAACACAAATCCATGCAAAATCGAAGATATGCTCCTCTGAGATCTTCCGTGCACTTTGCGGCTGGTATAGCGTCAGATTCGTGCTCGGAACTCGTCGGCTTTCCAACAGATTCCGCGTCAGATGGAAACATGTATGTGACAAGATAAAGTCGCTCGGTCACACATGCGTTATGAATAGTACACACAAAAAAGCACGATTAGGATCGCTCTGCTGATATAGGCACCACCCGTATATTAGTGCGCGCAGAGAACATGTATGAGTAAGGGAGACTGGGCTGTGTTTCGGTTCAGCGTCTGATGTAACTCCGTGTCGCTTTGCTCTGTGCGTCTCAAACTTTGACAAGCTATCCCCACTTTAGTCTTTTACACATTAAAACAGTTTTGAAATCCAGCAGTTATCCATAAACTGCCCACTTCAGTGTCAAGTACAAAGTGTGCTTGTGTTGGTGCCATACGAACGATTATGCTATGCTTAAATCTTAACTACACTCTCATTTTAAAGATTTTAACCAATAATACTGACGACGTGAGACATATATTCTATCCTAATAACACATCTAGATATTTTTAAACTCGTTCGTGTTCATTACAAAGCAATATCCATGCCAGATGTAACCGATGTAACTAACTTCTTCTCATAACAGTGAGATTTCACACATGTAACTATGTCTTTAAATGGTAAAACCGATGGTGTTACAACTCGTATAAATGCGCAGCAATAACTTCTGACTGCAGCAGTGAAGTTCATATACCCATCACCGCAGCGCACAATTAAAACCAGCTGAGGTGTGTGGCAAATACTGTGGTAAATCTCTTTTCTGTCATGCAGAGAGGCTTTCCTTCGGTTGCCAAGTCTCGTTTGAGCTTTAATTACAGTGGTCCCGGTGGTAGTTTAAGAATGGGCAATCTACACCCACCTGTTCCAAACTCTGAACTACCGAAACCACAATTTAGAAAAGATGAGATTTAACAGACACGATTGTTTAATCTTGCCGTTCTCTCAGTGTCCAAGTGGCCCTCTGCTGTGTTTACATGTCCCTGATTTGCCTTATAGAGAGCTCCAAAATGGCATTTGCACATGTCCCATATGTAAAGTTCATCAGTGCTGTGAAACGAGCTGCTCTGTTTTCCTTTGGAATCTCTTTGTCAGATGTAAGATACCAAGTTTAAAGAACTGCGCACGATATTTCATTTCTTTCGATTGTTCTGGGTCTTTCATACATGCTGTCTCTTGTTTTACCCAGCTGAGAGTGTGTGTGGAGTATCCTGCAGCTTTAGTTCGACTAGTGGAGATTTCGACCACTAGAAGGAGCTGTTAGCAATGCTAAGAGGCTCGGTGTGTGTGTATGTGTGTGTTGTGTGTGTGAAATGATTGCTGAATGTTTCATTATTGGAGATTTACACAGTGCTGCTGTACACACTCAGGAATCAAATGGACAGACATCAGCTGTTAAGAATGTACATGCTGTTTTGATACATGGGTAGTTGATAAATAAGCAGTAATGAAAAGCATTTTTTTTTTTTGTAAAACGTCATTTTTGAAGACAAAATATATACATTTATGTAGTTTGATACTTGGGAAAATATAAGGGCTCACTATTAGCTATTTCCCTGTTTCTTTGTACATGTTTATGTAATTGTACCTTTAATACAGCCTATGGTGTAACATATAGCAAAAATTAAGAACTCTTAATAATATACACATAGCTTGAAAGTGATTTATCTTCATTACTAGAACCTTATCTTCATATTGTGCTATTTATGTTATATTCATTTTATATTTCCAAAAAAAGTTAAATATGCGAAAGATTCTGAGGCAAAACTTAACAGGTGCAGCCATAGCCGGTCCTCCCTATAAGCGAACTATAAGTGGCTGCCTAGGCCCCCGCCGCCACAAGGGGCCCCCCACAAGCCACTAGTGGTGCGAGCCGTTTCCTTGCTGAAATAGTTTTATTTGCATTTTGCAAATTACCTTCATTGGCAGTGCTTTAGTACTTAAATATTTATAAATTTTCACTAAAAAGAAAAAAAAAAACACAGTTTTATTAAAGTTGAAATTGTTTTCTTGTGAAGGTCATGTGATCACCAGGAAGCTCGCTCCATCTCATGTCTCATATGTGTTCTCACGGTTTGAATTTGTTCTTCCAAGGTTACCTGTAAGACAGACCGGTCACCACAGGAACGCAAATCCGTTTACAGATACAGCCATGGCCTTTGCTTCATTGCCGGCCCCATTTATATACCTGCATTATATTGGAAATTAGACCGCAAAAATGAAACTAATATTCTTCAGGCGTAGAAAAACTAAGGAGGAAAAAGGACGACGAGAAGAGACAAGCACAGAATCATTTTTAGCATTGCATTAAAGTGCTAATGATGATGTTAAAGACATAATCGAATAGCACATTTATTGAAACAGGCAATTACAAATTAATAAACGTTGTCTACTTAGTTGAAATATTATATTTTTTCCTGGTTTTACAGACCCATTTTTTTTTGTCTAAAACGCATTTAACTGAAATGCAATACTGAAGTGTCTGTCACTGACATATTTTGCACACTGGCAATATTTTTTCCTGAGACATACAGTATTTATAAAAGTTATGTTCGAATTGAATTAATTTATTGTTTGCATTTTCACTTTTAGCTAATTATTGTACAGTGACGTTTCATTGCAGGAATGCAGGGTTTCTTTTATAGAATCTTCAATCTGTTTGCTAAATTAATAGAATATGTTTTAAACACTGGATGCAAAGTAGGAATCACTGGTCACTTTATTAAAGATTGTTTAATTCTTCATTTTTGAAGCTGCTAGTTGACAAAAACAGTGCTGTTTTAAAATGTTCAAATCATTCGGACAGATATTAAGTAGATGAAATCAGGCTTTACTTTTCTGTTTCATTGATTGTATCTAATAAGCAATATAATCATTGTGGGCCAGTTTGCAATGGCAATACTCCACTATTTAGAGCAAGGTAGGGCCCCAAAATTATTCCGCATAGGGCCCCCAAATGTACAGGGCCGGCCCTGGGTGCAGCTTGTCATGGGCTGCATCCGAAATCGCCTACTCAGTAGATACTGCATTTTAATTGAAATGTACTACTCGAAAAGTACATTCTATACAGTATGAATTTAAGTAGTATGAATTGAACTCAGACTTACTACATCCGCCATTTTGTTATCATCATGTGACCCACCCACGTCAGTTGCGTCACTTCACTCCCATCATGAATTCTCTCACGGGATAGCATAGTGTCCATCGGATGCGCACTTCAGAATTTCGCTGGAAGTAGTAGGTCATCCGGGTACTTTTCACACACTGTTTTTCGAATTCTATAGCTGTGTCCCAAATCGAATATTTATGCACTATTCTAAACCATTTTGTAGCATAAATAGTGTATGTAATGCGATCACACTGAAATATTCATTTTATTCTACAAGAAATAAGTGCAGTTTAATTTTCCGGATGATGCACTTATTTAATCGTTAAAATGAAGTGTGTAGTATTGGACACTTCACACTCAACCACCGCAGCTTTGCCCACATAGCAGAAGGGGCGGAGCTATCAGGCGCACTTGTTGGATAACTTTATTTATTTTAGATTGTAAAGGGAAAATTCTCCTACAAGAGATATTATAGCGCCTCCCGATGGTGAATGCGGTTATACTCATGGCAGGTATCATTTGGTAGTTTGGTCATTTATTTCACTAATTTTATAACCGTCAAACGTCATCTGGGAAACAGTTTGAATTTCCGCTTACAAAAAAAACTGTTAGTGTTCCATTTGTCGGAAGTAGTAGGTCATCCGGGTGCTTCTTGCATACTGATTTTCGAATTCTATGAATTCAGACATACTACTTGGCTCGCATACTGATTTTAGCGTACTATATAGTATGGAAGTATGCGATTTCGGACATATAATTTGAAAAACAGTATGCGAGAAATACCCGGATGACCTACTACTTCGGGCGAGAAGTGCGCATCCGATGAACGCTACGCTATAACATAATGCTTCGCAAGAGAATTTATGAATGGGAGTGAAGCGACGCAACTGATGTGGGTGGGTCACATAATAATAACAAAATGGCGGATGTAGTACGTCTGAGTACAATTTATAGTAGTACATTTAATTTCAAATGCAGTACCTATTGAGTAGTAGGCAATTTCGGATGCAGCCATGAGCTTCATAGGGGGTTTCAGTCACATGATCTTGACTGGGGTCCTTCAACGAATTAAAGCTTTCTTTGGAACTGCCTGATTTAAAATGATAATATAATTTCACACCAGAGGACATGGTTTTCAGTGACAAAATCTAAAAGTTCCTTTTTTTTTTTTTTTTTAGAAAGAAAAAAAAAACTGATTGTCATTAACTAAAATAGCCACTAGTAAATTTAGGCCTGAAGTATATTTAAATTAATTTATAATTTCCTTTTTATTTATAATAGTTGTCATTTGTTGAATTATTTTTGAGACTGTCACACCATAGGACAGTTCTACTAATAATAATTCCTTACATTTATATAACGCTTTTCAGGGCACTCAATCTCCTCATCCACCACCAGTGTGCAGCATCCACCTGGATGACGCGACTGCAGCCATATTGCACCAGACCGCATACCACACACCAGCTGATTGGTAGAGAGGAGACAGAGTGATGACGCCAATTATGGTATGGGGATGGTTAGGAGGCCATAGCAGATTTGGCCAGGATGCCAGGGTTAAACCCCTAATCTTTTTTGAAGGACATCCTGGGATTTTTGAACCAGCACAGAGAGTCTGGACTTTGGTTTAACGTCTCATCCGAAAGACGGCGCTCACTGAGCAGTATAAAGTCCCCATCCCTATACTGGGGCATTAGGACCCATACAGACCACAGGTTGGGCGCCCCCTGCTGGTCTCGCTAACACCACTTCAGGCAGCAACCTAGCTTTCTCACGTGGTCTCCCATCCAGGTACTGACCTGCTTAGCTTCAGTGGGTGACCATGTGAGAGTTGCAGAGAGCTAGCTGCAGGCAAGTTCTAAGATTTAAGTAAATAAATAAATAATAGTTACACAGCAGCTATTTTATAACAAGAGGTTAATGGAAGATTTAACCATTTACTGCATTTTTGAACTATGATAATCCTAATTATTCCATTTTTGTTATGTGTGACAGTGAACATACAACATCATGCCAACAACCCACATACAGTTTAGTATCATGTCCCTATGTGCAAGCTTTAAAAAAAAAAAAAAACATGCTGTCATGAAGTCTGAATGGTTTGATTGAGTTCATCTTTTACACTATCATCTCCCCAGTGTCTTTCTTCCTGGAAAAGGTAGCTGATGGTGTCCAGAAAGCTTGCAAAGATGTTTTGCCGTTCATTGAATTATGTCTGTTTTCATGTTAGTTCCTGAATTTCTTCGTGACTCATCTATGATCTACCATTCTGGACCTGCACCGGGACTGTTTTCCAGTCGTATAAGGTATCAGATTGCCCCGGGTCACTCACAGCGTATTTATGCCTGGGTATAAAACAAAGTTAATTGATGCAGAGAGCGCAAGTTACTGGAAACAAGCTGGAACTGTTATGCACTCGCTAATGAGGAGATAAACTGTGGCAAATTAGCGGTGTGAACTCTTCTAACTGGCAATGCACCATGTGGAGATTTGAGTTTGGGGTTTATTGATTCTAATGATATAAAAAAATAAAGAAATAAAATGATATATATTTTTAACATATTTAAATTGACATTTTTATACATATTTCCATTTTTAATATATTTGAAATAAATGTATGTATAATAAATATTTTAATTAATACAGATATCAATAACAATAAACATATATGGTTTAATAAAACAAAATGTGATTATTTATATTTTTTGATTATTCATATTCTGAAATATCACAACATTATTTAACCTTTCACCGATAAATGATTGAAAAGTGACTTTTATTATGGAATACTGTCAAGTTATTAGGGAATGTTTCTTACACGTAAGGTTTTATTTCTCTAATCAGTTTGTTTCATGATATTTTAATATATGCCATTTTAATATTTATATTTAAGTAAGGTGGTGGCTCAGTGGTTAGCACAGTTGCCTCATGGTGGCTCAGTGGTTAGCACAGTTTCCTCACAGCAAGAAGTTCACTGGTTTGAATCCTGGCTGAGTCAGTTGGCATTTCTGTGAGGAGTTTGCATGTTCTCCCCGTGTTGGCGTGGGTTTCCCCGGGTACTCTGGTTTCCCCCACAGTCCAAAGACATCTGGTACAGGTGAATTGAATAAACTAAATTTCATGTTTCCCAGTACTGGGTTGCAGCTGGAAGGGCATCTGCTGTGTAAAACATATGCCTGAATAGTTGGCAGTTCCGCTGTGGTTACCCCTGATTAATAAAGGGACTAAGTTTTCTTTCTTGCTGTGACGCGATCGTGCTGCCTACAGTAAGTATTTATTTTAAAATTGAAAAGAGTTTAAATGAATTCTAGTCCGATGAAGAATTCTAGATTTTTTTAATGCTATATTTGACCAAAATAAATAAATTAGATGAAAAATTTAGATACACGTCATAGGAAGTGTAAAAAAAAAAAAAAAAAAAAAAAAAAAAAAAAAAAAAAATATATATATATATATATATATATATATATATATATATATATATATATATATATATATATATATATATATATATATATATATATATATATATATATTTTTTTTTTTTTTTTTTTTTTTTAATCGTAGGTATGATCATGCCCACACTACTAACCAGCAGGTGGCGATAATACACCTGGAAGTTGTATGGCAACTGCCAATAAAACTCATAACAGTTTTCAACAAACAAACAGCAAAATGAACCAATTATACACTTTACTAAGCAGAGCAGAAAGGAAAAACCTAAGCTGTGTACCAATTCGCATACTCTTCGTCCTAAATAGTATTTGAAAATAGAATTAGTGTGTCCCAAATCGGAGTATGTTGAAAAGAGTATGCCAAAGGTTCCCGGATGGTTTGTTATTTCCGGTAAAATTTTTAAGTGAAGAACTACCCATACTCTAACCGCTGATATTGCCCATAGTACATTGCGCGTTGAATTCATTGAATACATTGAATTCGATTAGAACTACAAATGCGAGTGAAAGTGTTAAAAAACTACAAACATGATGGATGCTAAAGTTGGTTCGCAACTCGCCATAAAACCAAGAAGAAAAAGAAGTAACATAATTTTGCAGGGAAAGCAACAGTACATACACCTGTGAGTATAGACCATTTCAATGTGGTGATGTCTGGCCCATGAACATTTCCTGCTTGTTGTCAAACTATTTCATAACTGTAACAAAAATCAATTCAATCATAACTTATCGTTTAAACCACTCTCATAACATTATTTACCAATTTGTGTACTTTTTGGGATTCTCTAAAGCTATGATAATTAAAAATGTAAAACAGGAAATACGTTAGGACCATTGTTATTGTTTACATTCCTCAAAATGGTCTAAGCAATCGTTTGTTCTGTATATTTTGATATACTGTGATAATTTTCCTTTCAACTTTATGCACTTAGTATTTGGCATGCTAACGCTGATGTTTCAAATTATTGAAAATGCACTTTGGTTCTCAATCCTTCAGCAAGCAATGGTTAAATGTGGCTCTTACTTGTCACTGTGTCAATATTCATGGTGAAATTAGCAAAATATAACTGTTTGGTTCTTGACAAGTGTGTTGTTGAGCAAGTTGGCTAATGCTAACATAAAAAAACAATGGTTGAACAACAGACATTTGAACTTTATCTCCCCCTAGAGTACTGAATGCTATAAAAAATCAAACCCTTGTGTGCTTTGAACTTGTTTAAAGCAATTCTGTCTGGTTTGTGCGTTTAGCTTAAACTGTATAATAGTACACATGCTTTTCTTGTTGTCTGTGGTCATGATACATCTTTAGTTTCTGATCGTTGTTTCATAGTCATTATTTTTTTTATAATGATCAGTCTGTGATGGCAAAAGTAGCATGCCATGTCATCTGAGTCGCGTATTAATTAGCTATGTGGACTGTATTGTCAGTGCTTAAAAATGTGTTCAGTTTGTGAATGAAGTTAAATGGCCCACACTCCTAACCAGCAGGTGGTGGTAATTCACCTAGAAGTTGTATGCTAGCCGCAAATAAAAGAAGTGACATAATTTTGGAGGGAAAGCAACAGTGCATACACCTGTGAGTACAAGCAAATGTTTGTTCTGTATATTTAGATATATAGAGGTAATTTTCCTGCACTCTGAAGCATTCATTAGTATTTGGCATGCTAACGTTGATGTATCAAATGATCAAAAATGCACTTTGGTTCTCAATGCTTCAGCAAGCAATGGTTAAATTTGACTTATTTTTCTTGTCACTGTGTAAACAATGACGGTGGGATTAGCAAAATATAACTGTTTGGTTCTTGACAAGTGTGTTGTTGAGCAAGTTGGCTAATGCTAAAAAACAATGGTTGAACAACAGACATTTGAACTTTATCTTTTCCTAGAAGTTGTATGCTAGCTGCCAATAAAACTCATAAGAAGTGACATCGTTTTGGAGGGAAAATGTTTGTTCTGTATATTTTGATAAATTGTGGTACTTTTAACTTTTTGCACTCTGAAACATACAATAGTATTTGGCATGCTAACGTTGATGTTTGAGAATACCAAAAAAAATGCAATTTAGTTCTCAATCGTTTAGCAAGAAATGGTTAAATTTGGCTCTTTTTCTTGTCACTGTGTAAACCATGATTGTGGATTTAGCTAAATATAACTGTTTGGTTGTTTACAATTGGGTTTTTGAGCAGGCTGTCTAATGCTAACATAAAAAAACAATGGTTGAACAACAGACATTTGAACTTTATCACCTCCTAGAGTACTGAATGTTACTAAAAATTATGTCTTCAGTTTGCGATTGCAGTCGAATGGCCCACACTCCCAACCAGCAGGTGGCAATAATGCACCTAGAAGTTGTATGCCAACTGCCAATAAAATTCAGAAGAAGTAGTGACATAATTTTGGAGGGAAAGCAGCAGTACATACACCTGTGGGTATAAGCATATGTTTGTTTTGTTTATTTTGAAATATTGTGATAATTTTCTTTTTAAATGTATGTATTCTGAAACGTCCATTAGTATTTGGCATTGCTAACGTTGATGTTTCAAAATACCTAAACAGCACTTTAGTTCTCAATCCTTTAGCAAGCTATGGTTAAATTTGGCTTTTTCTTGTCATTGTGTAAACAACGAGGGAGGGATTAGCAAAATATAACTGTTTGGTTCTTGACAAGTGTGTTGTTGAGAAAGTTGGCTAATGCTAAAAAACAATGGTTGAACAACAGACATTTGAACTTTATCTTTACATAGTTGTATGCTAGCTGCCAATAAAACTCATAAGAAGTGACATCGTTTTGGAGGGAAAATGTTTGTTCTGTATATTTTGATAAAGTGTGGTACTTTTAACTTTTTGCACTCTGAAACATACAATAGTATTTGGCATGCTAACGTTGATGTTTGAGAATACCAAAAAAATGCAATTTAGTTCTCAATCGTTTAGCAAGAAATGGTTAAATTTGGCTCTTTTTCTTGTCACTGTGTAAACAATGATTGTGGAATTAGCTAAATATAACCGTTTGGTTGTTTACAATTGGGTTTTTGAGCAGGCTGTCTAATGCTAACATAAAAAAACAATGGTTAAACAACAGACATTTGAACTTTATCACCTCCTAGAGTACTGAATGTTATTAAAAATTATGTCTTCAGTTTGCGATTGCAGTCGAATGGCCCACACTCCCAACCAGCAGGTGGCAATAATGCACCTACAAGTTGTATGCCAACCGCCAATAAAATTCAGAAGAAGTAGAAGTAGTGACATAATTTTGGAAGGAAAGCAGCAGTACATACACCTGTGGGTATAAGCATATGTTTGTTTTGTTTATTTTGATATATTGTGGTAATTTTCTTTTTAAATGTATGCATTCTGAAACGTCCATTAGTATTTGGCATTGCTAACGTTGATGTTTCAAAATACCTAAACAGCACTTTAGTTCTCAATCCTTCAGCAAGCAATGGTTAAATGTGGCTCTTTTTCTTGTCACTGTGTCAATAATGATGGTGGAATTAGCGAAATGTAACTGTTTGGTTCTTGGCAAGTGTGTTGTTGAGCAAGTTGGCTAATGCTAAAAAACAATGGTTGAACAGACATTTGAACTTTATCGCCCCCTAGAGTACTGAATGTTATTAAATTAAACCTTTGTTTATTTTGTACTTGTTTAAAGCATGATTCGGCCTGGTTTGTGTTTAGCTTAATCTCTATAATAGTACACATGCTTTTCTTGTTGTCTGTGGTCCTAATACATCTTCAGTTTCTGATTGTTTGTGTTATAGTCATAATTTTTTTTATAATGATCTGTCAGTGATGGCAAAAGTAGCATGCCATGTCATCTGAGTCGCGTATTAATTATGTGGTCTGTATTCTTAGTGCTTGAAAATGTCTTCAGTTTGCGAATGCAGTCAAATGGCCCACACTCCTAACCAGCAGGTGGCGGTAATGCACCTAGAAGTTGTATGCTAGCTGCCAATAAAACTCATAAGAAGTGACATAATTTTGGAGGGAAAATGTTTGTTCTGTATATTTTGATAAATTGTGGTACTTTTAACTTTTTGCACTCTGAAACATACAATAGTATTTGCCATGCTAACGTTGATGTTTCAGAATACCAAAAAATGCACTTTAGTTCTCAATCGTTTAGCAAGAAAAGGGTAAATGTGGCTCTTTTTCTTGTCACTGTGTCAATAATGATGGTGGAATTAGCGAAATGTAACTGTTTGGTTCTTGGCAAGTGTGTTGTTGAGCAAGTTGGCTAATGCTAAAAAACAATGGTTGAACAGACATTTGAACTTTATCGCCCCCTAGAGTACTGAATGTTATTAAATTAAACCTTTGTTTATTTTGTACTTGTTTAAAGCATGATTCGGCCTGGTTTGTGTTTAGCTTAATCTCTATAATAGTACACATGCTTTTCTTGTTGTCTGTGGTCCTAATACATCTTCAGTTTCTGATTGTTTGTGTTATAGTCATTATTTTTTTATAATTATCTGTCAGTGATGGCAAAAGTAGCATGCCATGTCATCTGAGTCGCGTATTAATTATGTGGTCTGTATTCTCAGTGCTTGAAAATGTCTTCAGTTTGCGAATGCAGTCAAATGGCCCACACTCCTAACCAGCAGGTGGCGGTAATGCACCTAGAAGTTGTATGCTAGCTGCCAATAAAACTCATAAGAAGTGACATAATTTTGGAGGGAAAATGTTTGTTCTGTATATTTTGATAAATTGTGGTACTTTTAACTTTTTGCACTCTGAAACATACAATAGTATTTGCCATGCTAACGTTGATGTTTTAGAATACCAAAAAATGCACTTTAGTTCTCAATCGTTTAGCAAGAAAAGGGTAAATGTGGCTCTTTTTCTTGTCACTGTGTCAATAATGATGGTGGAATTAGCGAAATTTAACTGTTTGGTTCTTGGCAAGTGTGTTGTTGAGCAAGTTGGTTAATGCTAAAAAACAATAATTGAACAGACATTTGAACTTTATCGCCCCCTAGAGTACTGAATGTTATTAAATTAAACCTTTGTTTATTTTGTACTTGTTTAAAGCATGATTCGGCCTGTTTTGTGTTTATCTTAGTCTCTATAATAGTACACATGCTTTTCTTGTTGTCTGTGGTCCTAATACATCTTCAGTTTCTGATTGTTTGTGTTATAGTCATTATTTTTTTATAATGATCTGTCAGTGATGGCAAAAGTAGCATGCCATGTCATCTGAGTCGCGTATTCATTATGTGGTTTGTATTCTCAGTGCTTGAAAATGTCTTCAGTTTGCGAATGCAGTTGAATGGCCCACACTCCTAACCAGCAAGTGGCAGTAATGCACCTAGAAGTTGTATGCCAGCCACCAATAAAACTCATAAAAAGAAGTAGTGACAATTTTGGAGGGAAAGCAACAGTACATACACCTGTGAGTACAAGCAAATGTTTGTTTTATATATTTTGATATATTGTGGTAATTTTCCTGCACTCTGAAGCATCCATTAGTATTTGGCATGCTAACCTTGATGTTTCAAAATATCAAAAATCCACTTCGGTTCTCAATCGTTTAGCAAGCAATGGTTAAATTTGGTTCTTTTTCTTGTCATTGTGTAAACAATAATGGCGGAATTAACAAAATATAACTGTTTGGTTCTTGACAAGTGTGATGTTGAGCAAGTTGGCTAATGCTAACATATTAAACAATGGTTGAACAACAGACATTTGAACTTTATCGCCCCCTAGAGTACTGAATGATATTAAATGAAATCTTTGTGTGTTTTATACTTGTTTACAGCATGATTCTGCCTTGTTACTTGTTTAGCTTAAACTTTATAATAGTACACGTTTTTCTTGTTGTTTGTGTTCATAATACATCTTTAGTTTCTGATTGTTTGTGTCATAGTCATTATTTTATAATGATCTGTCAGTGATGGCAGAAGTAGCATGCCATGTCATCTCAGTCACATTTTAATCATGTGGTCTGTATTGTCAGTGCTTGAAAATATGTCTTCAGTTTGCGAATGCAGTCGCCCACATGGTGAAAAATCGATGGAAAAAATTTGTCAGTGGAAGAAAGGTGTCCATGTGCAAATATTATGAGTAGGATGTGGTGTGTGAACATCAGTGTAGGAATTTCTTGCACTCCATCATGTCTGCATCACAATGAAATACGCCTTAATTGGTAAATTAATGTCTCTCATCGTGTAATGTTTCCATCTGTCTTTTATTCAGTCTGGCTTGTGGGCGTCACACTGTTTACACAAACTAATGATTTCAAGCGTTAACATGTATGTTAATATGTGGCTGTGAGAGTTTACCAAAATGTGTGCGTGTGTTGAGAAGCTCCAGTGTAATTTCAATATTTATATATCATTGTATTATTTATTTATAATGATAATTAGTTTTTTGTTTTTTTATTTTAAATCTTTATTTTTGTTAAGCATCAATAATTGTGTTGTGCTTTTGTCATAGCTTAGAAGTTATCATAAGAGGAATTAAGAGTGTATTTAGCATATTTCATGTACATACCTGTCAACATTGGGATGTGAAAATAAGGGATATGCCCACCATAATAAGGGATTACCCCCCCCCCCCCCCCCTTAAAAAATCCCCAAATGACTAAATAGGTTCATTTGGAGCTGTTTCATTGTAAATAAACAGTTAAATGGTCAGTAATATGCTTTATTATTATTATTATTATTATTATTATTGTTATTATTATTATTTACAAAAGAAAAAAAATTGTGTACATTAGCAGCAAATAAATTAGCAAACAGTTCAGCTTATTAAAATGAATGGCTACTATAATGAAATAAAATCAGGCTATCAAATCTCATTAGCTATTTCTTCACTGTATAACTTACACATTCTTTTAAAAGAGCAGGTGTCACTTTAAATATGCACATATCTAACGTTATAAAGAAAGCATTCGATTGCTTTCCTAAGTTTTTATGCTCATTTAGGACGAAATTAGTTGTGTTTGGAAAAAAAAAAAAAACCTACCA
Organism: Danio kyathit; assembly: GCA_903798195.1. Taxonomy (NCBI): domain Eukaryota; kingdom Metazoa; phylum Chordata; class Actinopteri; order Cypriniformes; family Danionidae; genus Danio; species Danio kyathit. Next base: position 57,006,028 of record LR812527.1, read on the forward strand.
AGATCTACATCTCTAGATATTATTATGATTAATTGTGTATATGTCTGTTCAGACATGCACCCAAAACCCAGACTTTTGCTCCGTTTCAAATCGCGTGTACAGAATTTGTTTGGGAAACAGCGTCTATTTATCACTATGGAGCGCGTCAGCTGACAGTCACGCACCGATATATGACTGTTTTGAGGATTGCATATGAAGGGGAGATGGCACCTGTAATAAAAGGAAAGGAAATTCCGCTTTAATATATTTTTAAAGTGTTTTCATGCCTAAAAGCGAAAGCACAGAACAGACTCACATTTAAGAGCAAAGGGCGGCCCCTGGTGGTTTGGCAGTATGGGTTGCGTATAGGGAGGCTCTGCTCTTTAATGTTTATTTGCCACCCTTCAGAGAAGGATAAAAAAATATGGGAGAAATACGGGAAAATACCTTTACGGGATGATAGCAGGATAGAACTGTAAAATACAGGAGAATCCTGAAAAAAATGGGAGGGTTGACAGGTATGCATGTATTGTATGTATTCTCAAGCACAGTATAAAAGACTTAATTGAGATATTTGAAAAACACTGATTGAATGAAAGAAATATTACAGATACCTCCTAATTATTGGGATCTGATGGTGCTGTACATTTTTAAATTATTCTTATACTTTTTTTAAATTACAGATGTATGAATTTATGAAATATTATATTTAGTGGTGGCCCGTTAACGTGCTGCGTTAACGCGAGACTCTTATTGGGCGATTAAAACAAAATATCGCCGTTAATCTATTCTCAAAGTCTGGTTGGGAGCTATTCTACGCAAGCTATGATGACTTTCATCTTGATATTTTAGCGCGGAATGCCAAATTGCACTGTAGGTGGCGACAACGAGTCTTCGAACCTGTGTGTAATCCTACTGTGAAATTACCACATCAAACGTGACGTGCTAACATGAATGCAGTTCACTAGAGTGAATCTGATTAATGTTAGCTCCACATCTAACTATCAGGCACCTGTAGAGTTTATGCGTTTGAGTAAAACATATACAAATAAAATGGAGCGGGTTCTTTTTAAAATGAAACCGGTGAGCCGTCTGACAAAAAAGTGCCCTTCTGAATCAAATCAGCAGGATGCCCTTCTGGATCTTTCACTTACTTCGAAGACACTACTGACTACGCTTACATGGACATCTGTAAAATAGTTATTGGCCTTAATAGACAATAAAATAATTAAGGTGTTTACGTGAAGTGCTTTCATGTAAGAGTTTCCTGTAATTTTGGGTGACTTCAACTGCAGTTCGGCAGTTTCACTCATGAACATTTCTCTCATGCCCCCGTGACAAACTGGGGTATTAGATTCAAATAAGAAGTAAGGACTGGTGAGAGTGTTATCGAATTTAATAACTCGCGCCGAATACACACTCGCACATCATGTGAGGAAAGTATGGTGATGTGATCAGTAGTAAATCTCCTCCAGAAGGCCAGAGGGCGCTCTTGGGTCACAGAACAATCAAATATGCCCTAAAGCAGGGATGTCCAAACTCGGTCCTGGAGGGCCGGTGTCCTGATTAACTTAGCTACGATTTCCTTTAACACACCTGCCTGAACGTTTCTAGTATACCTAGAAAGAGCTTGATTACCTGGTTCAGGTGTGTTTGATTGGGGTTGGAACTAAATAGACAAAACACTGGCCCTCCAGGATGGAGTTTGGACAGCCCTGCCCTAAAGAAAGTCAGGAATTCCCAGTCAATGGTAGATCATTATAGCGTAGGATAAACATAAGATATAACTGTTTTCATGTGATTCAATGGAATTAATAAACACATGACCACGACAACATATAGTTTATCTGAGGTCTAATAATTTTCATGATAATAATGTATATATGTAATGTTGCAATGCCTTGTCACTGCTTAAAATGCTAATATATAAATATGTTGCGTGCTTTGTGTCTTCCTACACAGAATAATTTCACAGAAGGACATAATTTAACACACAACTGAAGCTATAAAGTAACTTTTGAACAAAAATGTCTTAATATGTAGTATTTGCACATGCTTTCAGGTTTAACATTAACAACATTTACTGCAAAGTGCCAAAGTTCACAGAGAAGCTACGCAAACATCTGTCCATATAACCGAATGATTTGGATACATTTTTCCATTTTTCCACCAAAGGCCACTGTGTACACTTTCAGATCTCAAATTTCTCTTGCGAGTACCATTCATGCCTGCTGTTCTCACGTAAATCCACTAGAGGCTGCTGTCGACTGACTGACCCACCAACCGACAGACTGGCCGATAGTGTTTTCAAAAGAACAGATTGACCTAATCACCCCCTTCCCTAAACCCAACCAACAGTGTTTTCATAAGCAATTCAGAAAAAGTCCAAGGTTTTACCACATATTCAGATCTTAGTACATACTTACCCTGTTATTTGCTTGTTTACTTTATTTTTGCTTTTTGTTTTAGTTTAACCTGCTTTCTGGAACCATTCTTTGTCGGATTCGAACCCCATCATCGTGGTCGACTCCTCTCTGCGACTCAAGTCCGCCGATGTACGTGACAAGCTACTGGTCAAACTGGCAACAGCGGAAACGCCGTCCACACAGAAGTAAGTGGTCAGCGGTAGCACAAAATAAAACAGAAGTCGTTGGCGGCGTCATACCGCCCCATAGCATTTGTTTTACAGGCAGCTCTGGCTACATAATTTGCGCTCTCCAGAAATATATTGTTTTCACAATGAGCCTGTGTTGGATTTATCATTCAGCCCTACTACTGATGTCCTTTGAGAGACTATAGTGATGCCCTTTGGTCACAGGTGTTCTGAAGACATTTAAAACATCTTACTAAGTTTGACTGCTGTAACCTTAAGAGATGTTAGCTGTAATATTTCTTCATTCTTCAATCATTGCAGTTCTTGTTCAAGTATTTGTCCAGATGTTTTAATGTTGGCCAGTATAGTCTTGGTCCCAGCGATCCATTTTTTTGTAGTATATCTCGGCCTAATTCCCAGGATTACATGGCTGAGCTGTTGAATAGAAGCAGCATCAGAGGGACAATGAGGCTGCTGGATGTCTTAAACTCACACAGCTAATTCCTTTATAAAGCTCTCTCTCGTGTTCAGCTTCCATATAAAAATAATCACCAGTGAGAAAAGCTAATTGTATGACACATGGCTGCCTGTGTTCTGATGCAGTCACACATGAAGTTTCATTACTGAGAGGGAAGTTACACAACACTGACTTTTTCTAGCATTGTGCCCATCCACTTGTACACAACATTTTGGGACCTGAAACAGGTTTGCAAGTTATATTTTTGTTACATAAGATAGTGTATTCTTGATGCTCTAATTTAGTGTTGCAGAGTTTAGCTCCAACCCAATTAGACACACTCAAGAACTAGCTAATCAAGCGCTAACCAGCATACTAGAAACTTCCTGGCAGGTGTGTTGAAGCAAATTTGAGCTAAACTCTTTAGGACACCGACCCTCCAGGACAGGAGTTTGGGCACCTCTACTCTAAAACCAATTCCGTCTCATGCCAATTCACAACATTTAGATTTAGTTGCTAATCCATATGAATTTGTATGATCTCATTTGTACATTTTAATACAATTTGCTCATCCCCCTATGACGGTTGGGTTTGGTCCCATGCCTCCTTTTTTTGTACGACTGAATTCATATGATTTTGTAGGAATTAGCCACTAAACTTGCACAACTTAAAATGTTTACGTTTCCTTGTGAGATCAGGCTGAGAAAACCATGATTTTGTGAAACCAGGAGCATATCATGCACATTAGAGATGCGTGGATCAGCTGAAATGTCACCCAAATCCGCGGCTTCATACTAATCCTCCAACCCGCCCGCATATATAATTTTATCTGATACATATATACAGTTGAAGTCAGAATTATTAGCCCCCCTGTTTATTTTTTTCCCCAATTTCTGTTTAACGGAGGGATTTTTTTTTTCTTCAACACATTTCCAAGCATAATAAGTTCTAATAACTCATTTCTAATAACTGATTTATTTTTATTTTTGCCATGATGACAGTAAACAATATTTTACTAGATATTTTTCAAGACACTTCTATACAGCTTAAAGTGACATTTAAATGCTTAACTAGGTTAATTAGGTTAACTAGGCAGGTTAGGGTAATTAGGCAAGTTATTGTATAATGATGGTTTGTTCTGTAGACTATCGAAAAAAAAAAAAAGCTTAAAGGGGATAATAATTTTTACCTTAAAATGGCTTTTAAAAAAAATTTAAAACTGCTTTTATTCTAGTCAAAATAAAACAAATAAGACTTTTCTCCAGAAGAAAAAATATTATCAGACATACTGTGAAAATTTCCTTGCTCAGTTAAACATCATTTGGGAAATATTTAAAAAATCAAAAAAAATCAAAGGGGGGCTAATAATTCTGACTTCAACTGTATATCCACACCTGCGGTGCACCCGATCGTCACTTTAATCATTGTAATTCTTTGTTTTAAGCATTATGATAGGTCATCGTGGATCGTTCATTATTAATAGCATTCAGTGAGCTAATATGCACATCTCTGATAGTAAAATAATACATTAATCGTAAACTGTTTTAAACGAACATTTATAAAAACGAAAGTTTGTTACAGCAAATGAAGTGCCAATTCAGCCTAAACGGCAGCTATGTTATGCTTACGATTTAGCATGATGTTTCATAATTGAGGAACTGGTCTTGTCGCTTTCATATACATACATCGCTTCATAGCCATTGCATATTACATACCCAGCACTTGATTCGTTCTCATTAACCACTTTGCTAAAATGCTCCCACACAACACTTTTCTTTCCTTCCTATTGTTTTTAATTTTTTAATATAACCCTCCGCACATTACTTATGCACATGCATAGTTTGTGTTAAGTATATAGATGTGCAGTAACTTTTTTTTTTTTCCATTTTATTTTTTATTTTTTGCTTATTTTGGGGTCATTTTGATGACACTGATGAAATATCATTTGCACCCAAAACCAGTGTTGGGGAAAGTTACTTTTCAAAAGTAATGCATTACAATATTGAGTTACACCCCAAAACAGTAACTAGTTATGTTTTTTAGGCCCAGTCCCAAGTCTCCCCCTTAGCCCTTCCTCTTGTCCTAATTCTCTTTAGCTTGGCGTAGGGCTAAGGGGAAGGGGTAGATACCCCTTCGAACTGAGATTTTTCAGGACCACACTCCAAACCAAGGGGTAAGAAAATTTCCCAGAATACACCAGCTGCAACGGCAGGATATCTGCACCCGGAAGTAAGGAGAGCCACAAATTAGTATTTATTTATTTTTGTCAATATTATGAATTTTTACAACAAACAAGCTTATGTTTTAATACATTCCTAACCTCATTCGTGTTTTACCGTCATGCTAAAATAAAAAAAACGCTAAATTTCGCTATCTATAATCCATAATAATAACTCACAGTCCCACAACATTCTGAAACTCGATGACACTGGAATACCCTGTCAGAAAAGTCTAGTGGCTGGAATGAGCTTTTTACAGTGTCTGCTATAATGTTAATGATGTTTTTGTGTGTTTACACAGATGAATATGGCCAGGGTGTAAATGCACAGTACAGTTACGATCTTATTGCCACTTTATATCGTTATGATAACATAATACATGCCTTCAGTGATTTCCTGAAGATAAATACCTGAAAATAATGCAACTGGAATAACTATAGCAGTTGCGATCGTCTGATCTCATATGAAGTAAGAGATCACGATGACCTATGATGGCGAGTGCATTGGCTTTACTGGTGTCCCATTTCTTAGGGGTAAATTTTGAAGCCCTTCCCATTCATACTCTGTTTCAAGGGGAAACAGTATCTCTCTATAACGTGGTTCACATTTTGTAGCCTCGTGTTTTGCAGATTTTTTTTTTGTGTGCAATTTGACGTTTTTTTTTTTCTACAGAGCATTGTGTTCTGCTGTAGACCATTGTCAATCAACTTTTTCGTGTCTCCTGTACAGTACAGAAAGCGTTCAGCTTGCCAAATTAACAAACCTTTGATAGCTAGCAGTGTGAATTTCAACAAGATGCAAAAAGGGTTGTAACTGTCCACAGCAAGGCCATCTTAAAGGGGGTTGGACTGCGGATGTACCGCACCACAACTCGCCACGCAGCACCATGAATTTTAGAATTGTAAACATAGGTTTATATCAGGGTACACACACAGACGCCGCAAGTCGGCAACTGTCTGCGGTGCCCAGTTGCGACTCAGGACATTTTTCTGCCATGCCACAGAGCGTAATCTGAATAATTTCATTTTAAATAATATGCAAATATGTGCATCCAATGTGTGTTGGAGGATGGAGTTTGCTTTAGTTTTGTGGATCAGTGACTGCAGGAAAAAGAACATTACGCTGGATGCCGACATTATTCGCACAGAAGTTAAAAAACTTAATGAACCTTTTTACTGACAGTGATGAATGTTTGCGCCTGACAACAGGTTTTGATCTTTGGTTTTATTCTATAATACTGGACTTATTTTTCTACGAAAGTTTGAACCGAGTGTTTAAACAATAGAGAAAAGTGTGAAAATGTTAATGCCCATCTGAGAAAAGTGTATAAAGTTTGTAGTGCGTGGTTTTACAGCCTTAAAACATCTATAATAATTGTAAAAAATAAAGCTGACTGCTGGATTTTGACTGATTATTGTATATTTCAGGATAATGCTATCTGAGAACTTCCTGACCCCAGAGTTATACATGCCATATATACAGATTATTGAAAGTTTAAAGCAATATGCTTGCTACTTTTATACTGTTTGTTTTAAGTAAATCACTGTCCAATCCCCTTTTCCTTTTTCTTCAATGCGTTCAAAATAATAATAACAAATTCTCTCATTGACTGCGTGATTCATTGTGACTACTATTTTAATTCAGGAGTTTGTTTTTAAAGCTAATTAATTAAACTAAAGAGTAACTCATGTTGCATTTACAAAAAAGTGACTCATAATATTATTATTTTTTAAAGTAATACGTTACATTGCTTGTAATATTAATTACTATTATTATTATTATTAATTATTATTATTATTATGTGTAACTCGTTACCCTCAACACTGCCCAAAACCTTTCAAAAAATGCATACATTCTTAGTACATGATTGTCATGTAAACATATCCTTGTTTAAAGATCATACTGTATGTACACCAGAGTATGCAGTTGACAATGAGGCAGCTCACTAAACTTTGAAACTTTGAGTTCTCTTGATCAAAGCAAATAGTTTTTTTTTTGAGGATGTACAGCCAAAATATTAAAGTATGTAACTTTATATAAGTTTTGCTGATGCTGATACAGTTTTTTTTTTTTTGCTGATGCATGAGTGTACTTCTCTAGAAGTGCTTGCATTTGATCTTTGTTGATTTGGCAAAATAAAAATAAAAAAATCTGTTCGTCTCAACCATCATTTCCCACAATATTAGTGTGCACAAGTTTTAAAGTGTCGTGAGAATAATGTTTAATTTTATGCAAAATCAATAATGCATTGTTGGCCTTTGATTTGCATTTCAGCAGGCTGTAGGGATGTTGGCCCAGGGGCCGTGCACATTCTTAGAGGTCAAAGCCGTGGTTTTTTGCTGGCACAAAATATTCTTCCACACAACACATGTAGAATTTGTTCTCAGCTAACCCACGTTTCCTGACCTTAAAAAAAGAACAGGGTTGACTAAAAACATTCCTGACTAAAGATTATCCTACTTATAAAATGCTTCAGGGGCCTTTTTTATTTTATTTTATAAGGACATTATAAGATGGATAGTCGTGACTCAGCCCAGATGGAATTTGCATACTTTTTTCAATCCAAAATCTGTGGATTTTTATGGATCAGGTTTTAAACCAGGTTAAAAAGGAAACTTAATAAATAACTCAATAAATAACTCAAATGCTGTTATTTTAAACTTTCTGTTAATCAAAGAATCAATTATGGTTAAAAAGTGGAGATTTATGTTCATTTTTAATTGTGCATACTAATTTATATATAATTCTTTACATTATTTAAGGCCTTGAGACGAAGTATCATTATAAGTCCATATTTTCAAATTGACTAAGATTTTTTCCATTTGGATTGTGAACATTATATTATATATATTTTTTTACTTGAAAATAGACAACAAAAGCTTCTCAATTCTAAGGAGATAACATTTTTCAGTGTCAGTATTAAAAGATCAAACGATATTGTTTATTTATAATTTTTTTTATTATTCTTATATGTGGAAGAATGGTATATGTGCACTTAGTGTGGAGTAACAGTATAACTCCATCACATCCCTTTAGACAACTAAAGATCTGATTCCTTTATTTTAGATTTAATAACAGAAACTTCAGGTTAATATTAAGCATTTCTTTTATTATTATTATTATTATTATTATTATTATTATTATTATTATCATTTAAAAACTGATAATACAGTATGAACTATGTACAGTATATAGACCAATTACCAACCTACGTCATACATGAATCTTTTAGCCAAATCTCCACGTCTTTGGCTAAAAGGGAGCTGAATGAAGTGAAGACCTAATTAGAAATGCTCAACTCTGCAGTTGTCATGTTATATCAGGTAAGTTCACGCTATGCTGAATCATATACATTACTTGTTTTTGCAGCAATGATTTCGGCAAAACAGTTACATGTGGTTAATTAATCTGCGGACACTGAATGCTTAGAATAAAACGTGAAAGTGTAAGTTATTAACGTTGGTTTTATATTCACACATTCATTCAGTGACAACTTGTGACGCACTCCCTATATTGTTTACCTCGGCACTTTGAGTATTCGGTCTGAAATAACCTGCAAGTGTGACTTGAAAACCACATTAACACTGTTAATTTGACTGTGAACAATGTTGTACTTTGATAGTCATTGGCTGCTAATATGATTTTGCTATTTAGAGTTTGCAAATAATACTTTTATGAAATTATATTATTAAGGAGAAAGTCCGAATGTGCGAATATAAAACCAACTTATCTTTATGTGTAAGTTTACATACCCTGCCGTAAGTTCAGGTGTATTTCGCTGTCAGAATGCAGTTGTTCTGCTTGCTGATGATCACCCTGGCCTTGTATAACGTTAGCTCCATCTTTTTTTCCTTGTCTTTGGCTCGGCAGAACCTCGGTTTTTAGCACTACATAGTTTTGAATCTGGTATTTAGGGAACATTATTAACACAGAACACAATTGTTGGCATCCAAACACTTGTAGGCCTTTAACTTCTCTCGTGAAATCCCTTGGAGCTTCAATGAGATTGTATATTTGGGGCTGGATGCTTGGTCATTATTCAATATCCATTGGGAGGGTGCTATCGCAAATGGACCTGTCAGACGAACACCGCTCACTTTAACGTTAATTTTGCCGAATCACTGTGCTTATCACTGGGTGACAAGCTGTCAGAAAGCATTATGTAAATAATATATATAATATGTAATCAATCTAATTTATTTCTAAGACAACAACAAACTCTGAACCGTATCGAATGTTATTCCCTCACTGTAAATGCTAGCGTTCCCGTTTTTTTTTTCTGCCACCTCCCTGCGCGCGCATCCTGAATGTTTACAAACACTTCTTACAGTACAGGCAATAACAATCAATTAGTAACAATAAACAAATTAAATAAATAAATAAATAAATACATACAATGCAGACATGCATCAAAGCTAAATGTTGTTTATTTGGAAAAGTTGACGCAGTGCACCTGTGTATATACTACTTCAAACGGTTTTCACGCTCCACCATCTTACGATATGAATAAATATATATACACAAACTCTGCTTGCCGTAGTTTACACAAGACTGGCGGGAAATATGCATTGATACAGTTTTATTATATATGCATTAACAATAAATAAATACAACAAAAAAATACATACAATGCATATATATATATATAGCTAAATGTTGTTTATTTAGAAAAGCTTTTACAGTGCGCACATACTATTTCAAACATTATATACTGTTCTCGCGCTCCGCCATCTTGCGATTATAAGTAAAAATATAAACAAATAAACTCTGCTTGCTGTAGTTTACACAGGACTGTGGGAAATATGCATTTATACAGCTTTATTATATATGGTATGTTGTTTATTTTGATATGTTAACTGCTTTTGTGCTGTTTAGCACTCCTCAGCGCGTTCAGAGAGAGAGCGAGATCACATATACAGTTCTATCCACTCACCACTTTTGGTGGATTTTTCCCTGGTTTTTGTTCTCCTCTGATTCAAATATTAGGGGTGTCAAAATTAATTGTTTCTTTGGTGCACTGCGATGCAGACGCGGGCAATTTGGTATCGGTTCAGTAATAGGTCCTAATTGGTTATTGCGTACGGATGTCATTTATTTCGTATGCACTATATCGTGGTAAAATACTATGACGAGGGATGCAAGCACGAGCAGTTTAATGCAGAAACTGTGCACAATTCACTGTGTGTGTGTTTGCTGGACAGTCATTCACTGAAGTTAAAACACACGCCCCTATTTCACTTCTATGGAGAAAATGAAAGTAAACTCCATTTCTCTCTCTCTCTCTCACTCTCTCGCTCTCGCTCTCTCATTGACTGTGGCCCGTTTGACCAGCTGGCATGATGTTTCCTTTGCTTCTGGCTGTTATAGCAATTATTTGCGGATCCAGACACGAGCGTGTCTGCAGAGCGTGTTTTCTCCACTGCATCTATCATGGATCAGCTGTGATCGCTGCTGCCGTTTATCAGTGAACAGCACCAGCGCATTAGGGCCAATCGCAGCCCTTTCTGTTGAGCGCGTGACCAATCATGGGCGTTTAACAACACTCAAAAAGCAAGACAATATTTACAGTTATTTGCTTTAACTTATACTGTTCTGTGCATGTACTTGAGTTTTGTTTGTGTTTTCTTTGAGCAGGAAACATTAAAGGTACAGTTCATATATGTGACTGCTTATATTAATGGACAAGATTATATTACAAACATATATAAAATGTATTTAAAAATTATATGTTTTAATACAAGATTTTTTGAACTAAATATAAATTTGTTTATGGAAAGCATCATCAATGCAGCATGCTGCACCGAAATATAGAATTGAACCGAATCAATGGCATGATAATCATAACCAAACCAAACCGTGAAACCAGTGTATGTTCACACCTCTATCAAATATAGTTTCCGGTGTTGTGATGCAGTTTGCAAATGTTTCTTGGAATGATGGATTTGGGAAATGACAAATCAACGAACCATGTTGTAATGACACAACTTGCGACCTTAGTTGGCTAATGATGGTTTTCAGAAATAAAATAAAAATAAAAATAAATGCCCACAATAAAAAAAAAAAAGAAAAAACAAACAAACAGGAAAGTGTGGACAAGTGGGATAACAGCGTCCGCTGCTTCAGAAACATTAATAGACAAATAATTAATTAATTCATTTTCTTTTTGGCTTAGTCCCTTTATTTATCTGGGGTCGCCACACTTGAATGAGCTGCCTACTTATCCAGCATATGTTTTACGCAGCAAATGCCCTTCCAGCTGCAACCCATCACTGGAAAACACCCATACACTACGGACAATTTAGCTTACCCAATTCACCTATACCGCATATCTTTTGGACTGTGGGGGAAACCGGAGCACCCAGAGAAAAAAAACCCACGTGAACACGGGGAAAACATGCAAACTCCACACAGAAATGCCAACTGACCAAGCCGAGGCTCAAACCAGCGAACTTCTGGAGAGGTGAGACCCACTGTGCCACTCTGCTGTCCTAGACGAATTAACATCAAAGAAAAACAGCATTGGTAATACGAGAATATTTTGGTTTCATAGTCACCGAACAAAACCAGGTCATTTTTAAGAGCTGTTGCAGAATTGTTGCCACAACTTACAGATTATTGAGCTGAAGCTTGACTACAAAATTAAATCACAAATCAAATAAAAAAAAATAAATAAATTAGATATTAGATATTTTCCCAAATCGCACAGCCCTATCTTGTGGCATATATTCTCTTCAACTTGGGTCTTTATTTATCTCTGGAGCAACAAACCAGGCGACTGTGCCCTGCATTCTTACTCATTTTTTTCCCCTCTAGGCCTGTCAGTCTCCTGGCCTGCACAAACCGATGCATGCTTGACACGCTCTGCTGTCCTTCATAATGTCGTCACTATTTAAGCGCAATTGCTTTTTCTTCTTCCAGCAATCTGTCTTCTCTGACAGAACCACCCCACCAAAGATATGCACCGTGCACACACTACAATGGACGTATTGTTGGAGCCTTGTGTTCGCCCATTCAGAAAGGTGTCTGCGTTTTGACCACAATAAGGCCACTCCAATGGTATTTTCTGCTTTCTTTTTTTTTTTTTTTCACAGACCAAGCGAAGAATCCTGTCAAACACGGCAGCCATTTGTAAGGGAATCATCTGGTTCTCGGTTTCTAGTTTATGATCGGTTGGTGGGTAAGAATTGTGATTTGGATGTGGATCCCAACTGTGTCTACAGCTCTGCAGAGACTCCCAAATAGTTCTAGAGAGGACACGGAGGCTTTCCCGAGTATATAATTATGTTGCAAATTTTCCTGTGGTGGTAAGGATGTTTATCAAGGGCCCTCATTTTCGAACCCGCATACGAGAGGCTCCCGTCTTTGCAAAGGGTTAAGCAAATTCTTGACCAAACTTTGTCAACCATAAACCCGGCAGTGACCCGTTTCTTCCCTGTTCCTTGTGTTAATGCGACACTTCGGTGTGATTTATAAAAACAAAGCTGAACAGTGCTGATAAACGAGTAATCATTAAAGCCACTTGGTTTCCCCAATGGTTCCATCTCAGCCGTGGAGAAAGTTCACTTAGCATGAGATTTTATTTGGAAGAGGATACAGTTTCTCTCATTACCATTTTTATTTTCCGATTTTAGTATGCTGCTGGAGTTGCCAGCCAGGGTGGAACCAGAGAAACACAGTCAAGGAGAGCATGAAGCACTTCAAGGTAATTTATGTGCAGTTTCAGCGTGGTGAATGAAACTTTTTGGCTTCCACATCAGCTCTCAGGGAAGATGTCTCTGCGCTACTGTCAAAGCTGTTTGTTGTTTTTGCAACCTGAGCGATACATCCACCTGACTATCCCAGATTTGAACTATTAACCCTATCATCTTTTTCAGTTTGAAGTCAACATAAAATCAAAAAATGAGCCTTTTTTTTGCATTTTCTAAAATAATAATAATAATAATAATTCCTTACATTTATATAGCGCTTTTCTAGACACTCAAAGCGCTTTACACATTTTGGGGGAATCTCCTCATCCACCACCAGTGTGCAGCATCCACCTGGATGACGCGACGGCAGCCATTTTGCGCCAGACCGCACACCACACACCAGCTGATTGGTGGAGAGGAGACAGAGTGATGAAGCCAATTATGATATGGGGAGGGTTCGAAGGCCATGATGGACAGAGGCCAGTGGGCAGATTTGGCCAGGATGCCGGGGTTAAACCCCTACTCTTTTTCGAAGGACATCCTGGGATTTTTAATGACCACAGAGAGTCAGGACCTCGGTTTAACGTCTCATCCGAAAGACGGCGCTCACTGAGCAGTATAGAGTCCCCGTCACTATACTGGGGCATTAGGACCCACACAGACCGCAGGTTGGGCGCCCCCTGCTGGCCTCACTAACACCACTTCCGGCAGCAACCTAGCTTTCCCATGTGGTCTCCCATCCAGGTACTGACCGGGCGCAGCCCTGCTTAGCTTCAGTGGGCGACCATGTGAGAGTTGCAGAGAGCTAGCTGCCGGCTAAACAGGTTCCTGGCTTTACTGTGTGATGATTTGGCACATTCTTTGCCTCTCCAATAAGCAGGTTCTATTTTATTTTGATTACACAGGATTCTGTGCCACAATTTTTGTCATTTAATGTCTGTCTGTCCATCCATCCATCTATCTATCTAATAACCAATACTGGAAAATTACCTTGAACTGTGGGCATATAAGGCACAGGTGAACACAATCAGTGAATTGATGAACTAATTTGTGAAAAACAAGCACTGGGAATACTAGAAAGTACAAATTAAATCTATCTACCTACCTTGTATTTATTTGAAGCCAATACTGGAAAATTACCTTGGGTCACACTTTATTTTGATGGTCTGTTTGTTGAATATAAGTTACATTGCAACTAATTCTCATTAGATTATAAGTAGACTGTTAGGTTGGGGTTAGGGTTGGGATTGGGGTTAGGGTTAGTGTAAGTTGACATGTACTTGCAAAGTTTCTTATAGTCAGTTAAATGTCTGTTGAAGGACTGTTAAATGTCAGTGTCAACAAATATTAAGCAGACAGTCTACTAATACTCAAATGGACCATCAAAATAAAGTGTTACCTTACCTTGAACTGTGGGCATATAAGGCACAGGTGAACACATTTAATGAATTAATGAACTAATGGGTGAAAAACAAGCACTGGGAATACAAGAAAGTACAAACTAAACATGCCTACCTAGTATTTATTTGAAGCTAACACTGAAAAATTACCTTCAACTGTGGGCATATAAGGCACAGGTGAACACAATCAATGGATTAATAAACTAATGAGTAAAAAACAAGCACTGGCAATACAAAGTAGAAACTAAACCTTCCAACCTAGTATTTATTTGAAGCCAACACTAAAAAATTACCTTCAACTCATATGAGGCGCAGGTGAACACAATAAATAAATTATCTATCTATCTAGCTATCTAGCTATCCAAATTAGATTGTTTGTTAGGGGGCATTTACATTTGTTGGGGGAGTTGTAGAAGCTGAGTAGTATGTCCAAATTCATAGTACTCAGAAAAGGAAAAAAAAGTAAGCTGAAAGTACCTGGACCCTCTACTTCCGGCGAGTTTCTGTAATGTGCATCCAATTGACACTTTACTATCCCATGAGACCATTGAAGAAAATTTATGAATGGGAGTGAAGTGATGCAACTGATGAGGCTAGGTCATGTGATAATGACAACAAGGCCCGCGTAACACCTCCGAATTCCATTCATATTATATATAACGCACTTTAATTCTCAATTAGTCCTGACAGCATATGTTTGGGTCATTGTAACTTATTAAACTTAGTTTAAAACAAACAAATCAGATCAGCCTGGCTTGGCTAGAAGATTAGCTAGGACCTGCATACAAGTTTAGGTTTCTTGTAAGATGGTTTATTCAGCTGTGTTGAAGGAATCCAGTTTTTAGCTTCACAGAAAACTTTTACTTTTGTAAAAAGGAACTACTTGAACATTTCAAAGCCAAAATGAACATGTCCCATGGAGCTATCTCTCCTTGAGATAGTTAAAAGCTTAGTTAACAGCCCCATTCAGAAAGCCAGGATTGAGCTTGGCCCTGAATGGGCTTTCAGAGATTTTGAAAGCATAGATTTTATCTGGCTGTCCCGTTGATATATGTTGGTTGCTTTTACCCTCTTCCCACCAGGAGAATGTGTGAGCTTTGGGAAGCAAACTCCATCCAGACTGTTCCTATAGGGGTCTGGCCTACACTGGGATGGGAATGTTTGCACACATTGACTGTAGCAAGTCACTGATGTTTATCGCTGAGGTCTTTATGCCAATGTGTTTTGGTATGCTTTTGTATTAATTTAGCCGTGTCCATGGTGATGATTTTTGTTACTATGGTAATAGAAGACAAACTAGGTTGCAAAGCGAGTTTTAATTTACTTTTCTCTTTGATGATCATCTATGCATCGATTTTTAGGATGGATATATGGATGGATGGATATAAGTATTTGTTGTTAATGTTTTATTTCCTGTTGTTGTTTCACAAATTAAATTCAAATTCTAGTTTCTAATCACGACCCTGCCATGACTCGCATTAAAAAAAAAATCTGTCGTCTACTATAGCAGACGGGAACAGTTGCTAAGGTTGGACCGGTCAGCACCATTTTCTTAGGCACGGTTTAGAGAAGGGTCAATTGTTTTAAACAAATGTCTCATTTGGGATAAAAATCTAAACTAACTTGTCTAACATGTCTATGCAGAACTCTTTATCATTTAGCCTTGGCTGTGCAAGCATAATTTGGGCCTTGTAAATCCTACATTGCACAAGAAACGTTACAAATCCTAAACACTATCGCCTACAAAGGATCAATTTGCAACTGGGTGCAATCAAAACATCCCAGAAAATATACATGGTCCATGTGGTCACCGCTCGTGTGTTGATATTACCGATTCAGGACTGCTTCAGTATGGCTGGATTGTCTTGGATTGTTTACAGCGCATCTGTTCTCTCTCAGAGCTGAGCTGTTGTGAAAGATTTATGTTGCAGACCTGACATTAGCTAAGCTTGTGATGAGTTGCCATGGAGATTCCAATTAGTGGTTACACATCATCTTGCCTCAGATATGGTAAGATAATGGATGTCGTCCACAATGAAATCACTGCAGGGGCTAGCTTGCTCTCCAAGTATTACTACATTTTTTTTTTTTAAAACGAACTTCAGAATAAATGTGTTCGTTGCATGTAATTATATGCATGCAGCAATGATATCAGTACAACCCAGCCAAAATGAAGGGCAATTTATCTTCATATTCCTTTTCTGTCTTTTTCACTTACTTTCTCACAGCAGTGTGCACAAGTAGCCATTCATTTTCCCCATAAGCAGAGCAATCACTAAACTAGATATGCATTTTCTCAAGGAAGCACCTGTGCTTGGAAAGCAGCACTAAATAGTCAAACTTGATTCAATTAAATTCATCTTTATTTCTATAGCGCTTTTACAATGTAGATTGTCAAAGCAGCTTAACAAAGAAGTTCTAGTAAATTGAAACCGTGTCAGTCCAGTTATCAGAGTTGAAGTTCAGTTTAGTTTAGTTCAGTGTGGTTTTATTTTCACTCTTGTGAAAACACTGAAGAGCAAATTTATCAATGCGCTGCTCCACAAGTCCAAAACCAAGCAAGCCAGAGGTGACAGTGGTGTGGAACAAACTGAGTTGGGCATGACCATTTCTCCTCTGGGCAAACTTCTTGTGCAGAGCTGCAGTCTAGGCGCGAGAACACTGGATGTCCATCATGGAGAAGCTACAGGTGTGAATAGGTCACCGGTCACATTCGTTACAATCCAAGGCAATTTGACCACAATGAAGCAATCAGGACTCTATACTAAACACACCATGAGATGCTAGGGAGTTGTGAGTGCTCCCTTAATAGATCATATACAGTATATAGTATCTTTATTAATACTGCTTGTTTATGATTATTTACAGTTGAAACCAGCAGTTTACATACTCTAAAAAAGGAACATGACAAGCTTTTTCAACTCTTCCCACAAATTTTCTATAGGATTGAGAGCAGGGCTTTGTGATGGCCAATCCAAAAAATTCACTCTGTTGTCCTTTAAAGCATATTTTAATTAATTTGGCAGTATGCTTAGGGTCATGGTCTGTTTGGAAGACCCATTTGTGGCCAAGTTTTAATTTCCTGGCTGATGTCTTGAGATGTTGCTTCCATATTTCTACATAATGTTCTTTCTTCATGATGCCATCTATGCTGTGAAGTGAACCAGTCCCTCCTGCAACACAACAGCCCCACAACATGATGCTACTGCCCCCATACTTCACAGTTGGGATGGTGTTCCTAAGCTTGTAAGCTTTCCCCTTTGTCCTCCAAATGTAACACTGGTCATTATGGCCAAACAGTTCAATCTTAGTTCCATCAGACCACAGGACATGTCTCCAAAATTATTCTTTTTCCCAGTGTAATTTAGCAAATTGTAATCTGGCTTTTTTGTTGATTCTGGCTTGTTGATTTTCCCATGTTGTCACACAAGGAAGCAGTGTGTTTGAGGTTTTCCTTAAATACTGTTCTACAGTTGTGCCTCCAATTAACTCAAATGTTGTCAATTAGCCAATCAGAAACTTCCAAAACCTTGACACCATTATCTGAGCTTTTTTAGAGGTATAATAATCTTATTGTATGTAAACTTGACTTTCAAGAAAAGTTATAACATTTTCTCAAAAAATATCTCTCTCATTATTCTGCCATTAAGCAAAACAGAAACAAATTTGATAATCCTAACTTACCTAAAAGAGAAAAAGTTTAGTGTCACAACATCTGAAAAAAAAAAAAAGGAAGGGTTTTATTGTGGGAATCAAAAATTTGATCTGAACCCATTCTAAATTTATGTATATAAAACCAGTAGCCATTGACATTTTGACATCCACAGTAGGAATAAAAGGATACATCACAATGTACGTCAATGGCTTCAAGTTTTCAAAATTTCGTGTCAAAAAAAAACCCAAATGAGTTTAGAACAAGTGGAGGATGAGCAAATGATGACAGAATTTTTTTTCATTTTGGGTAACTCATCCCTTTAAGGCATGTGTAAGCCTTAATCAAAAATCTGGCTTGTCAGTGAGAGCAGAGTTTGGTTCATCCCTGCTAAGATTGATCTGAAAGAATTTGTCAGCAGCTCGGATTCTTAACTAATGTGATATGGAGACCAGTATGGCCAATACCTTAGTTCTAATGACCTATATTCTTCACGCACGGTTAAACCCTTAGAGAAACCATTGTTGCAATAGCTCCAGCTTCCCTGGGCCACTTGGAAATTGACAAATACATTTTGGACGAGAGAACAGAAAGCGACATTACTCAAAGATCTGGCTTTCATAAAACCTGTCATATTACCAGTGCGACATGCCATTCCGTACTCTTGCCACAGTTTCTCTTATTAACTCGGGCTGTTCAACAGCCATGTGTCTTTTTGTATTAGACGAGTGTCAGCGTACCCACATGTCAGCACCCTGGACGTCAGAAAGCGTTAGTCAAGCCTCACGCCTGACCCCAACATGTGACCATTAACCCTAGAGTCACATAACCTTGCAGTTATTTAAAAGGTCACGACAAGGGGCCCCTAATGCCGCTTGCCACTCCTGACCCCTCACCTTGCAAGACACTTGCTCGGTCTTATAATAAACATTAGGGCTCGTGCAGCTGGTCACCTGCAGGACATCTGCTTCTGAAGCCCAGCAAATTGCTTTTGAGCTTCGGAGGTTTTAAGAGGCTGTTGGAATTCATTAACCGAGCTGAATGCATTGATTGTGTATTGTAAGCAGGGGTGTTGGGGAGCGACTGAACCAAGTTCAGAGATGTTAATCATTCAAACTACATTTTTCAGTAGCGTGACAGTAGTTCAGCTTTCAAAGTCGAGCTTGTCCAGTAATGAGCAACGTTTTGTAGTGGCTGCATTGCGTGACTGGGAGCAGTGGTGCTGTCTTCTGTCATGTTGTATTGTTTACAACCGGGTGAGTTGAGGTAATAATCAAATGCATGCTTTTAATTTTTTTTTTTCTCCCCCTTTCATAAGTTATGTGTCTCTGCACTGCATTTAGTTGCTTCATTGTATCAAAATATTTAGTTAACTTTTATGAATGCTGTCTTGCTAAAAAGCGTTTTACACTTATGCAGGTACTTTTAGCATTAAAAAAATATATTCTTTAATCAAAATTGGGTGGTGCCCTCTGAGAAAAAAAAAAAAATTGATTTCAGTGTTTGTGATGAAGATGAGGTTGTTTCTTCATGCAAAATATACAGTTGAAGTCAAAATCATTAGCCTTTTTTTTTTTTTTTTTTTTTTTTTTTTTTGGGGTAACTTTATTTTGACGGTCCATTTGAGTATTAGTAGACTGTCTGCTTAATATCTGCTGATACTGCTCCTTCAACAGACATTTATCTGACCATAAGAAACTTTGCAAGTACATGTCAACTTACACATCCTAAACCCAACCTAACAAATAAAAATAATACCTTTTTAACTTTAATGTTTACAATGCAAATCCATCTAGATCTACTTATTTGGTAAACAAAGCAAGTCTCTCATATAATATCTCTACTCAAAGACAGAAAATAGTACTTTACAAACTATATTTTAAATCAATCAAATGAACATTTTCATATTAGTCAATAATATTACTGAAATTAATTTAAAAACTGGGGAAATATAAATATACATTACACAAGTAAATAAATAGAAGTCAAAATTATTAGCCTGTATATTAGCTTTTTTTTTTTTTGTGTAACACTTTTTGACGGTCCATTTGAGTATTAGTAGACTGTCTGCTTAATATCTGTTGATACTGCTCCTTCAACAGACATTTAACTGACCATAAGAAACTTTGCAAGTACATGTCAACTTACACATCCTAAACCCAACCTAACAAATAAAAATAATACCTTTTTAACTTTAATGTTTACAATGCAAATCCATCTAGATCCACTTATTTGGTAAACAAAGCAAGTCTTTCATATACAATCTCTACTAAAAGACAGAAAATAGTACTTTACAAACTATATTTTAAATCAATCAAATGAACATTTCCATATTAGTCAATAATATTACTGAAATTAATTTAAAAACTGGGGAAATATAAATATACATTACACAAGTAAATAAATAGAAGTCAAAATTATTAGCCTGTATATTAGCTTTTTTTTTTTTTTTTTCTGTAACACTTTATTTTTATGGTCCATTTGAGTATTATAAGACTGTCTGCTTAATATCTGTTGATATGCTCCTTCAACAGACATTTAACTGACCATCAGAAACTTTGCAAGTACATGTCAACTTACACATCCTAAACCCAACCTAACAAATAAAAATAATACCTTTTTAACTTTAATGTTTACAATGCAAATCCATCTACATGTAGATCCACTTATTTGGTAAACAAAGCAAGTCTCTCATATAATATCTCTACTAAAAGACAGAAAATAGTACTTTACAAACTATATTTAAATCAATCAAATGAACATTTTTATATTAGTCAATAATATTACTGAAATATAAATATACATTTCACAAGTAAATAAATACAAGTCAAAATTATTAGCCTGTATATTAGTTTTTTTTTTTTGTTTTTTTTTTTTTTGTGTAACACTTAATTTTGACGGT
Source organism: Danio kyathit (assembly GCA_903798195.1). Lineage (NCBI taxonomy): Eukaryota > Metazoa > Chordata > Actinopteri > Cypriniformes > Danionidae > Danio > Danio kyathit. The sequence goes on from LR812527.1 coordinate 57,026,918, forward strand.
CCATTTGAGTATTAGTAGACTGTCTGCTTGATATCTGTTGATATGCTCCTTCAACAGACATTTAACTGACCATAAGAAACTTTGCAAGTACATGTCAACTTACACATCCTAAACCAAAGCCATACCCAGACCTAACAGTCTGCTTATAATCTAATGAGAATTAGTTGGCATGTAGATGCAATGCAACTTAAATTCAATAAACGGACCATCGAAGTAACGTGTGACCTTTTTTATTTATTACTTTTATTTCCCAAATTATGTTTAACAGAGCAAGCAACTTTTTCACAGTATTTCCTAGAAATATTTTTTCTTATGAAGAAAGTCTTATTTGTTTTATTTTAGCTAGAATAAAAGCTATTTTTTAATACCATTTTAAGGTTAATATTATTAGCCCCCTTATGCAATATTAGTCTACAGGTCAAATCACCATTATTCAATATTTTGCCTGATTACCCTAACTTGCCTAATAAACCTAGTTAAGCCTTTAAATTGTACTTTAAAGGCCCATGAAACCCCCAATGTCTCAGCAGGATGTTTTCACACCTCTATTTTAAAAAAAGTGAGGAAAGTGGATGAGTCCAACTTTGTTTAGGTGGGAGTGGGAAGTGGCAAAAGAGGGAAGGGTTTGCAAGAAAAAGGGGAGTTTCAGTGCGTGCATGCTCTGATTTTCACAGTGGCAACACAAACACAGACGCAGGAGAGATAGACAGTGACTAAGTTTACATGGACATCAGTAATCGAATTATTTGCCTTGATCTGAATAAGACAATAATATGATTAAGGTGTTTACATGAGTTTCTTTTTGAATGTTCCTTTCATGATACTGTTTTACATGTTATAGCTAGGGCCAGACAGAATCTGCGGACATTTTAAAAATCTACGGATTTACACAGAATTATTTTGGGAATATTATAACTAAAAACTTTTAATATATGAAATAAAAAATAATAGTTTTTTTTTTTTACTTTTATTTAATGTTTACAATGCAAATCCAATTAGATCCACTGATTTGGTAAACAAAGCAAGTCTTTCATATACAATCTCTACTCAAAGACAGAAAATAGTACTTTACAAACTGTATTTTAAATAAATCATATGAATATTTCCATATTAGTCAATAATATTACTGAAATTAATTTAAAAACTGAATAAATAATACAAATTTACACATTGACACAAGTAAATAAATAGGAACAATGAAGGGCTAAAAATCTGCAGATTTCTGCAACCGCAGATTTCGTGTGGGCCTATAGTTATAGCACATAATTCGATATCCACATCCACATTCTTTCCACGTTTCCTCTAGAGTTTCATTTAATTTCGGCTGTTCCATTCTTAATTTGTTGACTTTAACAGCAGTTTGGAACTTTCATTCAGGGACATTTCATGCATGCCTCCCATGACAAACAAGATATTGGATGTGGGGAACAGCTGGAAGCAAATGGAATTTGATACCGCACTGTAAATGGGGAAAAAACCTCCACATTTAGATGCAGAGACTCGGTAGTTGCAGAGAATAGCATCAAACAGCTGTGTGTGTATAGACTATCCTGTCACAAAATGCGATGAAAATCATATGCGGCGAAAGTCCTACATGACCATAACAGTTTGATTAATGCGTTTACATTCTGAGAGCAGCATTTACAGCAGATCTTTCAGTCCATGATATTTTAGCGATATAACTAAACTTAATGACTAAATTATTTTGACTAAGGTATGTCTATAAAAACAGAGAGTACTGCTGATGATAAAAAAAAAAAAAAAATTTTGTCGCGTTGTCGACAAATGCGGGTTCACATGCAAGCTGTGCCCTCATTGCGGAGAAATAGAAACAAAACCTTAGCGCATTTAAAAACGCAACACTGACGACCCATGTCTCCGAACAATTCTTCTTCCACTTGTTTTAATTATGGTTGCCAACACAACATGGCATCTCTCTGCCGTCTGAACACTCTAACAGGTAAAAACGAAGCTTTCGAAGTCTTCAAAGCTATCATGCATATTACTTGCATATTACTTGCATATTATCAACTCATTCACAATAGAGTGTGCTGATTGGTTCAAACCAAGTTTTTTTTTCATGAATTAATGCTGAAAACTCGAAGACGTCATGTTGTACCCGCCAGTACAGACATCCAGCTCCACGCTGGAATTTACACAATGATCTCATCGCCGTAAGGCAGCTTCAAAATTTCTTTTCTAACCAGAAGCAAAAATAACCAATTTTAATTATATATTTGGTACATATACAGTTGAAACCAGAAGTTTACATACACTCTAAAAAAAGAAACGACCATTTAAAAAAAAAATTCTGACGATAAATCATACTAAACGTTTACTATTTTAGGTCTGTTAGGATTACCTAAATGATTTACATTTGCTAAATGGCAGAATAATGAGAGATTTTTTTTTTTTTTTTTTTGAGAATTTTTTTGTTAATTTCTAGACAGTTGTTGGAGCTAAACTCGGCAAAACACTGGCCCTCCAGGACCGAGTTTGGACACCCCTGAACTAGAGAGTTAAAATCTGATTGTTCTTCTACACCCCAAATAAAAAGAAAGTTAGAACATTATGGACAATGCAAATAAAAAAAAAGAAAGTAGTGATTTACATATTTACTTTGACTTTAAAGGCTGATTTACACTTTTGCATCAAGTGCACATCTATGCTCCAGCACAGCCTTCGCATGGTCGCATAGCCCTCGCCGTGGCTGACGCGCACCTCTCAAAAAATGTAACTTCACGTTGCAGCGACACCGAGCGCAAGCTCTGCGATTGGTCTGCTTGTTACTGGTGATGAGCTTAGGCAGTACTAAGAGTCATGAGCCTGATGGAGCGACTGTTTACAACTGTCGAGTCCCGTGAAGGAGCTCCAGATGGAAACGTTTGTTTTGTGTTTACCTTATGATTAAATTTGTTGCACTTCCGCCGGTTTCCATCTCTGAATGAGCGAGTTTTAGCTTCTTGTTCATTAAGGTAGCGTTCAGAAAAAAACACCCATGAAGAAACTCGACACAGAGGAACATAAAAACCTCACTGCCAGCTAGCGTATCGGAAGTGTCATTGCAGAGTAACACACAAACCTCGCAGAAGAATAAATGCATGGCGACATGCACCGTGGGTCACATCGATCACTGGACGCAGAAGTATAAGCCAACTTTAAGTACCACAGTATGTAGTTACATCCACAAATGACAGTTAAACTGTACTGTGGCAAAAGAAAGCCTTATGTTAACAGTGTCCAGAAGCGGCATCGACTTCTCTGGACTCAGAGGCATCTAGGATGGACCATCACACAGTGAAAATGTGTACTGTTTCCCACCTTAAGACTTGTTTGCAGGAAGAATGGGACAAAATTAAACCTGAAACATGTCATCACTTGGTGTCTTCAGTCCCTAAATATCTTTTAAGAGTTGTGAAAAGAAATGACAATACAAAGTGCTAAATGCTTTACTGTTCCAACTTTTTTTGAAATGTGTTGCAAGAACCAAAATTGCATTACATGTTTATTAAAAAAATAGTCATGAGGAACACATTAAGTAATATTTGTTGTATTGTCTGCAATGAAACACAAGTCAAAGTAAATTTAGAAATCCCTTCTTTTTTTATTTGCCTTTTCCATACTGTCCCAACTTTAGATTTGGGGTTGTAATAAGGGAGCAGAGAATCATTAGACGCGACCATAATATTTGTTGATGTCAGTTTTGTATGAGAATGTGGATTTGACTGTATGTGTGGCTCCAGTTGATTTTATGGGCCAAGCACTTAAAAAAAAAAAAAATCATCCTGGCCTCGTGAACATCCTCGGCCAAGCTTCACTCGTCGGCTTCAAAGTGCCTCATGGGTAGTTTTAATGTACTATTGTGATGCTCAGCAGTTTGTGGGCATTATGGATGGATGTCTGGGCTCGAGGGAGTCGATGGGAAACAGGCCATGACACGGTGAGATGAGTCACAGAGGAAAGCGCTGAGTCCCTCATTTTCGCCTTTTAAAGTGTGAAGGATGAGAATCATTCTGACTGTAAAATGAGTCAGCGACGCATTAAACTCAACCGCAATGTTTCCCTGTCACATCGTATGTGTGATTTTCATTTATTTTATGCAAACGCAAGCTTTGAATACCGGGAAAAAATAATATTTTTTAGCGATCGGCTTTTGCACTTGCAAATACTAGCCATTTGGGAGTTCGTTGCTTTGCCAAAAGCTTTGATTTTAAATATGAAGCAAAAACTAATGGTAGCAAATCAATCCCAATCATTTGACCAAAATTGCAACAAATGCTTCTGTCATGATTTAATTCCCCTGGTGAAGAGCATTTTTGGGTCGACGACAGCTTGAAAGATCTGTTCTCAGTTGGGGAAGACCTAGCTTGTGTTTTTGTACTTGTTTGTGTTCACCGCTGAGCAATTCATCGAAAATAAATTGCCAATCGATTGATCAATCACAAATATATGTTTAGCAGTAAATCTCCTCCGATGGCCAGAGGGTGCTCTCGTGCACGTATTCCTATAGAGGAATTACAAACCTACGTCACACATGACGTCACACGGGTTCCCAGTTGCCAAAAAAGACTGGTTGCAATAGCAAACATGTCATGTTGTGCGGTAGGATGTCAAATTAATGTTATTTTTTTTGTCCAAAAATAGAAAACTTAACTTTACACCACACTGCTTTTAATGCCAACCGCAGACGTCTTTGGCTAAAAGGGAGCTGAATGGAGTGAGGACCTAATTAAAAATGCTTGACTCTGCATGTCTCATGTTATATCAGGAAGTTCATGCTATGCTGAATCATATACATTACTCGTTTTTGATTGCAGCAATTATTTCAGCAAAAACAGTTTAATATGGTTCATTAAACTGCGTACAATGAATGCTAAGAATGAAATGTAAAAATGTGAGTTCACATACCCTGCCATATAGGTACAGTTCTGTCAGAATGCAGTTGTTTTGCTTGTTGATGATTACCCAAGCTTTGTATAGCTCCGTCTTCTTTCCTTGTCTTTGGCTAGGCAGAACCTCGGTTTTTAGCACTACAAAGTTTTGAATTATGGAACATTATTTCTTGCACATAACCACACAGAACAAAACTGTAGGCATCCAAAGATTTGTAGACCTTCTCTTTTGTAAAATCACTTGGAGTTTCAATGAGATGGATGCTTGGTCATTTCGTTTTATCCAATATCCATTGGGAGGGTGCTATCGCAAATGGACCTGTCAGACGAACGCCACTCACTTTAACGTTAATTTTGCTGAATAACTGTGCTTATCACTGGGTGACAAGCTGTTATAATATGCTGAACGCATTATGTAAATAATATATACAGTTGAAGTCAGAATTATTAGCCCCCCTGAATTATTAGACCCCCTGTTTATTTTTTCCCCAATTTCTGTTTAACGGAGAGATTTTTTTAACATTTCTAAACATAATAGTTTTAATAACTCATCTCTAGTCATTTTATTTTATTTATATTTGATTTATTTTATCTTTGTCATGATGACAGTAATATTTTACTAGATATTTTTCAAAACACTTCTATACAGCTTAAAGTGAAATTTTAAGGCTTAACTAGGTTAATTGGGTAACTAGGGAGGTTAGGGTAATTTGGCAAGTTATTGTATAACGATGGGGCTAATAATTTTGTCCTTAAAATGGTGTTTAAAAAATTAAAAACTGCTTTTATTCTAGTCGAAATAAAACAAAAGACTTTTTCCAGAAGAAAAAATATTATCAGACATACTGTTAAATTCTTTGCTCTGTTAAACATAATTTGGGAAATATTTAAAAAAAGAAAAAATAATTTAAAGGGTGGCTAATAATTCTCTCTTTAACTGTATATATAATATGTAATCAATATAACTTATTTCTAAGACAACAACAAACTCTGTACCTCATTGGATGCCATTCCCTTACTTTAGATGCTAGCGCTCCCAGTTTTTTTTGCAACCTAAATGTTTACAAACCGGTAATTTTCTATAGCATTATATTAAAAACAGCTTTCATTGACTCCGCATGACTTATAATCACACAACTGTAAAATCATCTCGCAGAAGGATTTATTTCTCAAGGATATAATTTATTATTTATTTCAAACACTCGACTGAAGTTCTGACATGAGTTTGGAGTAAAATCATGCTATTAAATGTGGTATTTTCACATGCAGCGTTTACTACACGAAGTTCACTAAGAAGCGATACAAACAGCTGTCATGACCAAACTACTATCTTGATTTCATTATCGTCTGAGAAAGGATTTTGATTTTAAATGCATTTGCATATTTCGTCTCAGTGCCTCTGTAGTAAAAAAGTCTTTGGAACTATGGGAAGTTTTTCATATTGAGCCTTGCAAAGGCTCAGGAATTTCAAGAGCTTTTTTTTTTTTTTGCTGCTGTAGCTCATCTGCTTAAAGGTTTTATTTTTTATTTTTATTTAATGTTTTGATTCAGAGATGCTTTTCTGCAGACCTCAGTTGCAATGACTGGTTATTGGAGCAACTGTTGCCTTTTTATTATCATGAACCAGTCTGGTCTTTCTCGTCTTCCCTCTGGCGTCAACAAAAAATTCTCACACACAGATCTGCCACTCACTTGGATATTTTCAACTTTTCTCCTAGACCAAGGTGTCAATTCCAGTTCCTGGAGGGCTGCAGCTCTGCAAAGTTTAATTCCAACCCTGCTTCAACACACTTACCTGCAGGTTTAAAAGAAGCCTGGAGGACTCAATTATGTAGTTTGATCAGGTGTGTTTAATTAGGGTTGAAACTAAACTGTGCAGAGCTGCGGCCCTCCAGGAACTGGATTTGATACCTGTGCCCTAGACAATTATCTGTGTTTTATAAGGGCCGGGACACACTAAGCCAATCATTGCCCATTGGGCTTCATTGGACCATTGGTCAGCACTGGTCAGGCTAGTTGGTTTGGTGTGTTGCAGACATTGTCTCTTGTCGAGTTAAAGTCAGATCACGTCAGCCTGATTCAAAATGTAGCATTGGCGTCGGCTGAGGGGAGTGCTCTTATTGATTATTCAGCTTCGGATTAAAGAGTGAGAACAAAAAGTAATGTAACCAAGTAAATAATACAAGTCAAGAAGCAACACAAAGAAGTGTCCCAGTAAAAATCATCTGTGCCACAGTAAGCTTCTAGATACAATTTACTTTATGCAAGTGTATTCATCTAGAGTGGCAATCTCAGAATAAAGATGTTAGGGGCCATTCACATTTGGCGTCTTTTACATGCGCAAGTTTGTTTTTCTTTATGTGCAACTGAAACAACGCTGGTAAAAGCAAACTATGCGCACAGAAAACTATTCCCGCACGCCACGTTTGCTACACATGCCGCTTCTGCTTGACATTGAGCCTTCAATCAGCCTTAATGCGCTGCTCCTGCTCAACTTGTGAATCCTAGTTGTTTATGTAACTTTTATGACACAAGGTGTCGGCATGCAGCGAGTTTTGAAAAAAAACTGACGTTTATATAATATGATGATGATCTTATTCTAAGCATGGCTATGAAGCATAAAGGGGAATGAGTCAGGGAGGAAAGACTTATGCTGTGTTCACACTAGATGTGGTACGCACGGATGTAAATTGATGCGTGAACATTTTGAGTTTACTCGCTTTATTCGGGCATCAAATCCGCTTCATTCGTGTGTCAAATTCTCTTCACAAAATGCATCATGGGCGGAGCTTCTATCTGCCCGGTGACTCTAGCTTCGTTGCTAGCTTCCCCCAAATTGAGTGAAGGCTAACAGGTTAAATAGCTAACATGGATTTTATTGAGAGAATAACTGTGTTTTATGTGCTTTATGAAGGATGAAAAACAGCCTTGATTCATTTGGAGCCGCGCCTGAGTCAACTAGATCCATTCTAAGGTGCACCCAGCTCTGTGAGCTCATAAACTATTTCAAAAATTATTCCTGGATGATGAAGGCTTTCAGCGGTGCTTCCAACTGGTGCTACGTCATAATTACACCCCTACAAGAGAAAGCTCCTGATTTGTTAACGCGGCGCGAATGTCCACTGAAGTTCAGATTTTTAAACTCTAGCTATTCGCAAGAAACGCATGTTAAGCACGGCAATCGTGCAAAACGCTCAACTCACGCTACTTCATTCGCGTCTTTGCATTGACTTAACGTGTAAATCACTCGCGCTTGACGCTTCTTTCGCATCTGGTGTGAACACAGCACTAGGGTGCACTCACATTAGGCTATCCAAATCATGTACATTTCCCAGTTTGTTTGACTAGTGTGAGTGCTCTGAATCGGGTCCAAACATGGTTCTGTTGGCCGGCCCTGGCCTGGTTGGAAGAGGCCTGCCAGAGCACGGTTCGGTTGGGCTTTGGCGCAAGACGCTTGTAGTCTGAGTGCAAAGTGCATCTGAGCCCGAAAGTGAAGACGCAACATCACTTTTAAGGGACTTTTTCCTATGCATTTATTAATCATTATTTTATTAATCATCATACTTTTTCAATGAACACAAATGGTCATAATTTATTAAAGATACAAACCCCCCACTGCACTTCAGCTGCCACCTTCAGCAAACCTAATACATGCGTACTTTCATGAACGTATATGAGCATCAAAAGTGGTAGATCGGTCACTGCGGTGACACATGTTGATGTGTACACCCTTAATAACATTAATTCCTGGCCTTCAGTTGGGTCTAAGATGAACAGATAATTCTATAAATTTTTTTTTTTGTATTTTATAAAATTGTCATATTAATATTCATGCAAAATATTTCTTAAGTGATCTTAGAATATCACTCCAGGTTTGTCTTTATATTGTTTTCTTGTTACATTTAGGATTAATGTTATTTATTTAGAATAATATATTTATCATAATAATATTAATAATAATTTTATCTATAATGAATATTAATATTTTTAATAATCCCAAATCTAGCTTTGTCCATATTTTACCCAAAGTTGGGTTAAAAAAACTAACAATTTTTTAAAATGTACATGTTTAATGGTCCTTTTTTATATGAACTAGATATAACCTAGCTACTAATCATAAGCTTGGGGGATGGTTCGCCCAGGGTGCCATTTTAAGCTAGAACCGCCACTGAAAATAAAATCTGTAAATTAATATTTCTGTATTTTGGAAACTAGAAAATATGGAATTTAACTAACTATTACAGAAAGTTCAATTTCAGAATCCGGTATGTTCATTGCTTGGTTATCTTGTGTTGTGCCCTCAAGCACATATTAGGTTCATCTTCTTTAGTTTCCTTTTTAGGGATTGGGATCTGCCATCCTTTGATGTTGGTTTGTACAGGATGAAATAATGATCAGGTAGTCCAAGGAAATGACAACACTGAAACATACACTGTAACCCATCATGATGCTCTTCATCCGAAACTTAAGACCACTAGTCTCTGAAGGGAGACTTCATTTGCCATTCCAGAAAAAATAATGTAGAAAACATTCAAGTGCATTTTGAATATGATAGGTTTATTGAAAGATCATAGTTAAGACTGCGTGGCTATTGTTGATTCAGCAATCTTATTAAATCATCACAAAGGATTACAAAACCATCTTAAATTAACCATTAGATTTTCAATGCTGGTTTGAATTCTGTGCTGACTTTTCCCAATCATTTGTCCGTTCGCCATGTGCTTTAGAGAATCCATGCACATTCCCAAACACGTGGCACGGTTGTGTCTTTCCACTGGTGCGGAAGCCCTTTGTCTACCATTTTCTCTTACAAGGCTCCATTTCAGTAAGCACAGGATCTATATCTCCGATGAGTGAGATGTGCAAACTAAAAGAAAACAAATAAACTTTGGCGAGAATAAAGAGTGTCGAGCGGTGGAGGTAGGTATAGGCCTGAGCCAAGGCCTTTATTGTAACCCTAGTACTGGGTATGTGGGTGCACTCTTCAGGTTTTGGGCAAGCTGCAAGCTAAAACACGTCATGATATAATCTCTTCCATTGGCAGGACGGCGAAGGAAGCCGTGAAGATAAACAGACACGTCAGTTATAACACTGGCCAAGTGCACTTTTTTCGCTGTGGTTGGCGACGTCCCTGCGTCGGACCTCCAGCTCATGAAATGTGAATGCTGATAGGGATGGCAATCGAGTATCAGATAAGACCGTTGGGTTCAGACACGCCATTAAAAGTGAGAATTTGCACCTTTTTTCATGCGTCATTCAAAGCAGACTGACAGCTTTCAGCACACCTTGGGTCTTTGATTTGTCATTTGATTTAGGAACCTGATGTACTCCTCATTTTAGTGGTAAAATATGCAGTGCATTACAGTTGCATAGACTTTGAGTGGGTGGAATATCTTCATGATGGGTTTCAGTGCGTTTGGCACTTTGTGATAGATATCAGTGTGTGTGTATGAGCTAGTCTCAAATGAAATTATCCCCACTAATTCTCGATTTCTTGAAAAAAAATTATTAAATAAATAAAGAGAGAAAAATGTTGCGGTATCCAACAGGATACGTTGCATTTTAGATATATAGATGTACTTAAATTAAGGCTCTTTTTTTATTATTTTTATTATTATTTATATATATATATATATATATATTGTCACCTATCCACGTTTTAGGAACAACAAATAGTAACTTGACTTCTAGTTGACGATTTGGTATCAGAAGTGGCTTACAGTTGAAACCAGAAGTTTACATATACTCTAAAAAAAGGAACATAACTATTTTAAATGTCTAATGGTAAATCAAACTAAATGTTTACTATTTTAGGTCTGGTAGATTACTTAAATCATTTACATTTGCTAAATGCCAGAATAATGAGAGCATTTTTTTTTTTTTTTTTTTGAGAATTTTAAAATCATTTTTAAACAGTCAAAAGTTTACATACATTTTCTTGGTATTTTTTTTAGCTGTGCTTTTAAACTGTATAACTTTGGTCAAATGTTTTGGGTATCCTTCCACAAGCTTCTCACAATAGTTTGCAGGAATTTTGGCCCATTCCTCCTGACAGAATTGGTTTAACTGAGTCAGATTTGTAGGCTGACTTGCTCGCGCAAGCTTTTTCCACTCTGCCCACAAATTTTCTATAGGATTGAGGTCAGGGATTTGTGATGGCCACTCCAAAACATTCTCTCATTCACAATTTCCTGGCTGATGTCTTGAGATGTTGCTTCAGTATTTCTACATAATGTTCTTTCTTCATGATGCCATCTATACTGTGAAGTGGACCAGTCCCTTCTGCAGCAAAACAGCCCCACAACATGATGCTGCCGCCCCCATACTTCACAGTTGGGATGGTGTTCCTAAGCTTGTAAGCTTTCCCCTTTGTCCTCCAATTGTAACACTGGTCATTATGGCCAAACAGTTCAATCTTAATTCCATCAGACCACAGGACATATCTCCAAAAATTGATTTCTTTTCCCAGTGTAATTTAGCAACTTGTAATCTGGCTTTTTTGTTGATTCTGGCTTGTTGATTTCCCCATGTTGTTACACAAGGAAGCAGTGTGTTTGAGGTTTTCCTTAAATACTATTCTACAGTTGTGCCTCCATTTAACTCAAATGTTGTCAATTAGCCAATCAGAAACGTCCAAAACCTTGACACCATCATCTGAGCTTTTTCAGAGGCATAATAATCTTATTGTATGTAAACTTGACTTTCAAGAAAAGTTATAACAATTTCTCAAAAAATATCTCTCTCATTATTCTGCCATTAAGCATAACAGAAACAAATTGATAATCCTGACTTACCTAAAAGAGAAAAAGTTTAGTCACATTAACATCTGACTTTTTTTTTTTTTTTTTTTTTTTACAAATGTTATGTGCCTTGTTATAGTGTATGTAAACTTCTGGTTTCAACTGTATTAGAATCGCAAAGGCCTCTAGATTACGCTTATTTTACCAAAATAAAATATTATCATGCCTTGATTTTTAATTATTTAATTAAGACAGTAAAGTGTGACTTTGCTAAGACAAAAGTCTTGTTACTTAACAGAAATAATGTACAGCATATATGTCATGGTGCAGTGGAAAGAATTAATATTGTCTATTACTTCCATGAGCTTGAAGGACTGCATCTATACATCTCTGCAATGACTCAAATAACTTATTAATAAACTCATCTAGAATAGCAAGGAAATCATTCTTGCAGGACTCCCAGAGTTCATCAAGATTATTTGGATTCATCTTCAATGCCTTCTCCATCTTATCCCAAACATGCTTAATAATGTTCATGTTTGGTGACTGGGCTGGCCAATCCTGGAGCACCTTGACCTTCTTTGCTTTCAGAAATTTTGATGTGGAGGCTGAAGTATTAGGAGCACTCTCCTTCTGAAGAAGTTGCCCTCTCCTGTGGTTTGTAATGTAATGGGCGCACAAATGTCTTGATACCTCAGGCTGTTGATGTTGCTATCACTCTGCAGATCTCTCACACGCCCCCATACTGAATATAACCCCAAACCATGATTTTTCCTTCACCAAACTTGACTAATTTCTGTTTGAATCTTGGGTCAATGCGGGTTCCAATACTGTAGGTCTTCTGCAGTTTTTGTGATGATTGGGATGCAGTTCAACAGATGATTCATCTGAAAAATCTACCTTCTGCCATTTTTCAAATGATCACCTAGAAGTCAAATTATTATATGTTGCTCTTACAACTGTGATCAACAACAAGACATTTGTCAGGTAGTGAGATTTTATTATTATCATTTTTCACTGGAAAATAAGTCCCTTACATATTTATATTTGTGGGTCTGTGGTGTTAACACAATTTTAAAATCCTGATTTAGCCAACAAGACCAGTTTCTACAGGAAAACCTGTTGTTTAAAAAATGGCTAGACTAGCATGAAACCAGTACTTAATAGCATTAACCAGTCTGCAAATCCATTCTGGTCTGAGCTTCCCTTTCAGAAAAAGTAGGCAAAATCCTAGAGTGATAGGAGCAGTGATTCTGCTTACTTTGGCATCTACATGTTATATGTCAGTCAGCTGCGTCTACAGAGCATTTATGTGTTAGGCTTGGCTAATGCTGCTCTGACAGGAAAGGGGATATTTCTGTTATTTTCTTTCTTCCAGAACTCAGAATGCCTCAGGATTGGGTTTCCAGAGATGGCTACACTGACAAATTATAAATGCATTATGAATGCGGAGAACATAAGTCCTTTTGTGTCCAGTGAGGTTTGTAGACAATGGTTGAGAGGTGCATATCTTCCATTTCATAATTCTTGAAACCAAAGCACCTCAAATACACACCTAGGTATATTATATCAGCTCCTCTAATCTGCAGAAGGTTCAGTGAGTGTAACATACAGCTGACAAGCTAATGTTCATGAGTACAGATCGCAGGCTTTTTTCATTTTAAAATCATCATGAAAAAGTTTGGTTGATCTTTTCTTCCGTATTGTGACAAATATATGGAGTAAGACTTTTCGGTTTTGTCCATGGGGAAATTATAAGATTGCTAAAGGTGCTCGATGTAAGTTTTGACTCTTCTAAATCTTTAAAATGCCATAATATGTTTGCAGATATTTAAAGGGGTGGTCCACTACTACTGTACACAATATTTTAAACTTTAGTTGATGTGTAATGTAGTTGTGTGAACATAAACAACATCTCTGAATGTAATGCGCTCGAAGTTCAATGCAAAGGGAGACATTGGCTTTTACAGTTAGCTTAGCAAAGCCTACACTTGAATACAAGTTTAAAATATGAGATCGTAGTGGACCGCCACTTTAACAAAGTTGAACAATAAAAGTATTACCCAGTGCTGGCCTGTAGGGTTGAGGGGTCCTAGGCGAGATGAAACAAAAATTGGGCCCACTTGTGTAAAAACCGTGAGAAGAAAGCACAAAGAATTACAATTTTAATATTATACATTTTATTACATTAATATTATTAATTTAATATTTAAGTGTATACATTTTTATTAACTGTAAGATATTTAACCTATAATACATGTGTAAAAATATTTACTCCGATGTAAACGAGTGTTTTCTGGCTTGCAAACGTATTACAAAAAATAAGGTATATAAGTAAATAAAATTTGAATCAAATGCATTTTTTTGTAAATGAATAACATACAACTATATGCATAAATCACTAAAAATGCAGGAGACATTTTTAAGACAGATATGTGGAATCTGTGTAGGAATGCGTTACGTCATTCTAGTTCAGCCAATAGCCAATTGCGGGCGTGGTTATGCAAAATAGAGTGTGGTGCTGCTGGGTATGTTTCTAATATTTTTTTGCTGTTATTCATACTGTTGTTGTTTATTATTGCTTCAGCTATTTGTCATGTATGAATTATATAGAGCTATTCTTTTAATTAAATGTGGAGGTTATTTTTTCTCACTGTTGTTGTGAATTGTATCGCATTTAATGGGGTTTGTGCATTGTGCATTGCTCATTGTTCATGATCTAAACGTATGTGCTCATCTTCGTGCTTACGTTCTCAGTAAATGTTTAAGAGGAGCGCTCGTGGGGCCCTCCAAGAAACGCAGGGCTCTAGGCGGCCGCCTATATTGCCTGTTAGACAGGTCGGCACAGGTATTACCAAAGACTATAGAATACACAAGACATGTCATTCATTAGTTTTGAAATAGGAAAAGTTTAATGGTCATATGGCAATTGAAGCCCAGCCTACAAGTACAGGAGCCAATCATCGATCACTATAGACTGACTGAGAAGCTCAGTCCAAACGTGTGATTTAAAAAAAAAAAAAATTTAAGACAACAAACACACTGTAATCTCAGTGAATATTTATTTCACATACATAAGAAATATCCACATAAAACCTGAAATCTCTACTTTTAAATTAACCAACTACACTTGAAAACAAAAGTTTTTTTGGTTTTGTGATCTGTATGAAACGAACTTAAGGTACAGTACGTCTTTTCAAATGCACATCACATGACAGCAACTACTCAGATGCCACAAACTTGTAAACAAATAGTCACTGCCATTTCTGAAGGAGATTCGCCATCAAGACCAAGTTGTGAATTACTTCAGAAGACCAGCGGGGTAAGACAATCATTATTAAGAGGATGATAATGTGTAGAGCGGCCATAAATGAGGTTGGTATCATAATCTCGTTCCTTTCGAGTGCGCATTAGCTCGGGCAACCTAAAAAAAAATGCAGATTTTGTTTGATTCAGACATTTAGAAACTAAACTTATGAGACAATGGTGTTTAACTTGATTGGTGATTACACGTTTGTAATGCAATCGTTAGCTTGGCAAACAGTTTGATGTTTCCCCATTCAGATAAAATGCCAGAGCATACTGCCTGATGCTGTGTTCAGACCAGACGCGGAACGTGCGGATAAATCGCGCTATTTGCACATAAATAGACGCGTGAACATTTGAGCTGACCCACTTCATTCGCTCGTCAAAATCTGCTTCATTCGCGCGTCAAAATCCGCTTCATTCGCGCGTCAAAATCCGCTTCATTTGCGCGTCAAAATCCGCTTCATTTGCGCGTCAAAATCCGCTTCATTTGCGCGTCAATCCGCTTCATTCGCGCGTCAAAATCTGCTTCATTTGCTTTTATGAAAACTGAAAAACAGCGTTGATACGTTTGGAGCCGTGTCTGAGTCCACTAGATCCTTTCAGAGTTGCATCCAGCTCTGTGAGCTCATAAACTCCTCCAGAAACTTAACCTGGATGACGGAGGCTTTCAGCTGTGCTTCTGACTGAGCCAAGCCCAGTTTGATGAACTGTTGTCTGTGTCGGCTGGAGGATTTCCCCCGGGACACCAACAACAGGTGCTACGTCACAATCACGCCCCCACAAGAGCAAGCTCCTGATTGGTTAACGAGGCGCGAATGTCCGCAGAAGTTCAGATTTTTGATCTCGAGTGATTTGCGCGTCAAACGCGCAAAACGCTCAATTTGCGCTTATCGCGCCATCCGCGCCACAACATTCGCGTCATTCGTGCGTATCGCGCCGCAGGATGTCTATTCGCACCTTTGCATTGACTTACCATGTAAATCACTTGCGCTTGATGCTTCCGCGTCTGGTGTGAACGCAGCATGAGGCCGCAGAGTGAAATTACTTGTCTTAAAGAGACTTTAGTATTACTAATTGTTCATGTTAATAATACAATAACTAACATTAACTAATGGACCATCATTTGAAAGTGTTACCAGATTATGAAAGTCAATTTTGATTTGTCCGTGACTTACTAAAGTAACGCATAAACAGTTGATAGTCCCACAGAGTTGCTTAAGTAAACAGCTCTGCTTGACACAAGTGAGACATAATGTCTGTAGAGGATCATAAAATAATCTACAAAAGAGTCTTTAGGGGGCATACAGGAACAACGCTGTGATTTGGCATTAGAATTGATGCCAGGGTCATGACTAACCTTCCCACCTCCTGACCTCCAATGACTCATGGATGAAACCAGGGAACATTCATGGAAATGTCTTGATGCTGGCGTAACTGGTCGTGGAAAAAGCACTTGTGTTTTTCTCTATGGATGTAAGCGAATCTGACTCTTCTTTGTTTTTGTTTAAGAAGAGGGAGTGTGTTCACCGTGATGATATAAAGCTTGAATGGTGTTGTTTAATCATGATCACACCGAGAGTCCACCCTTTACCTCCCCAAAGACGACACTTGAGGAGACTGATTCGAGGGCCAGCGTTTCAACCTTTCTTTTAGCATTAAAAACAGCCTCAAAACTTCCTCTAAAAATTGGGGAAATTAAATCTTTGACTGATCTGGCCAGGTTAACCTTTAAGTCTTGTGGTTCATTCGTTTAGAGCTACGTCATTAGCTGTGTACTGACTGTTTAGATTCCTCTACTGCAGCCTACATTATCTTTCTCAGCAGGGTTGTAATCTGACACCAAACAGTAAGCCAACTCTTCTTGTAAACGTTTAGCTAATTGAAATTACAAATTGTATGTTTCAAACATGACAACCCTGCTGAGTCAGTGTTTGCCTTTTCTGACCTTGCCCTCGGTGAATGTTGAGTGATTCAGGCTAGCATACAGTCAGCAAACACTTTTAGCAAATCAAAGCCAGATAGTTTACTGTATAGGCTACATACCCTAGCATTTCCTTTTTTTCAGGAAGGGTGTATGCTATCAGCTTCATGCATAGATATATTCACTAGATCAGTAGTTCCCAACCTTTTTTTTTTTTTGCCTGAGACCCCCTTTTCCCCTGAAAAATATTGCCCCCCCCCCCTCCACATTTAAAAATAAAACTATTAAATAGGCTATTACAATTTAATACTTGCATGTTATTTGTTATGCTCTACCAGTTAGTGTGAGGATTGCTGCGAGGCAAATCAGTAAGACTCTGTCTTTTTTGTTGAGGACAGATTACAAATTTGTCAATTTTTGGTCCTCTAGGGCAGTGGTCCTCATTCTTTTTGTCACCGCGCACCGGTCAACGCTTGACAATTTTACCTCGGACTGGGGGTGGGGTTCGGTGTTTCATAGGTTGTAGGTTGCTAGGCGACCATCAACTGTTTTATCAGAGGATGACAAGCTGACAAAACATTGCTGTTACTCTGATACAAGTTTTATTTATGGAGAAAATTACAAACCACTGCATTGTTTGTGTGTTCTGTGTTTGTCTGAGAAAATTAGTCTTACAAAAATGTGAATATTCCATACAAGCTGAAGCTGATCGGTCAATTCTTATCACTCGCGGGATTCATTGGCGCGATCGCGTCACCCACTTGTGCGCACAAGCCGCGCACTTCCATTGGAAACAACAAACTTGTGCAAACTTTAGAAATACACTATATGCGAACGGCCCCTAAAAGGCCGCCGTCATTTGCGATCTCCATCAGGTGATCTTCTTGCACAGACAGGCATTCACCTGATGTTTTGACACATGGGTTGCGAATTCATTCCTTGGCAGTTTGTGGGTCGTTCACTGGGCTCCCTTAGCAAAGAAACTTTCCGAAGACATCTGATTCTTACTCATTTTGCTGCTAGTGGGTTAAATTTTTAATCTGGTTTTGAATTGCGAGAGTGTGTCTGAGCCTCAGACATTATCAGGAAGGCTATTCCAGAGTTTAGGATGCATAAATGAAAAGGCTCAACCTCCTTTACTCGACTTTGCTATTCTAGGTACTACCAGAAGCCCTGAGTTTTGAGATCTTAAAGAGTGGGTTGGATTGTAGCGAGACAGAAGGTTGGTTAGATAAACAGGACCTTGATTATTCAAAGCTTTATAGGTAAGAAGCAATATTTTATATTCAACACGAAACTTAACTGACAGCCAGTGTAAGGAGGTTAAAATTGGGGTGATATGATCATATTTTCTAGATCTGGTAAGAACTCTGGCAGCTGCGTTTTGTACTAGCTGAAGTTTGTTAATAGAGGATGCTGGGCAACCAGCTAACAAAGCATTACAGTAATCCAGCCTAGAAGTCATGAAAGCATGGACTAGCTTTTCTGCATCTGAGATGGATAGCGTACTTCGTAACTTTGATATTTCTCAGATGAAAGAATGCTGTTTTTTGACTATATGATTTTCAAAAGTTAAATTACTGTCTAATATAGCACCCAGACCATTTATATCCCTCTAATTGCGAGTCGAGTTGTAAGATCTGTTGTGTACAGGATTTGGGCCCAATAAGTAATAGTTCTGTTTTGGTCATCCAGTTTTTAACATTTAACAAATATCTATGAGATTCATGCAATTAGCTGATGTTATGAATGTATTTGTTGTTTTGCATGCTTCCTGATGAGCATGCAGACATGTGCACACAGTGTTAGCAAATGGGTGGTAATGTTCCTGAAGAAGATGCCACTTTTATGTAATATCTGATTGAATGTGTCAAGTGAAGTTCTTTAATAGCTTTACAAAACTTGCTTGTATGATGTTCTGCAGGGAAGACATATTTTTGTAGGCCCATAATATCACCTTGTTTCCCTTGACAAAAAGCCAAACTGACTGTTCCACTGGCTTTTGGAATATTAAATAAGCTTTGTGACTACAAAAGTTTAGGATGCTAATATCAAGATAATCTTCACGCAGCACGGTGGCTCAGTGGTTAGCACTGTCACAGCAAGAAGGTCACTCGTTTGAGTCCGAGTCCGGGTATTTCTCTGTGGATTTTGTATGTACTTACCGTGTTCACATGGGTTTCCTCCAAGTGCTCTGATTTCCCCCACAGTTCAAAGACATGTGGTATAGGTGAACTGAATAAACACAATTAGCTGTAGTGTTTGTGTGTGTGTGTGAATGTGAAAGTGTATGGGTGTTTTCCATTACTGGGTTGCAGCTGGAAGGTCATCCGCTGTGTGAAACATATGCCATAATAGTTGGTGGTTCCCTGACAAAGTGTAAGGGACTAAGCTGAAGGAAAATTATTGAATGAAAGATAATCTTCATAAATTAATGCAAATTTATTTAATCGTAAAGCCTAAATCCCTAGAATTATAAAGCTTAAATTAGGCTGTAAGTAAACAAACATCTCAGTCATGTGACTTTATTTCCATCTAAAAATCTTTTGATGTCTCTTATCCTTATTTGATGTAGTATGTAGTGGGAGCCACTTACCATACAGTTTATATCACAGAAGATAATGATTAACAACGCAATTTGGCTCGTCATTACTGTATAATACAATACAATATATTACTCTTACTCATCCGCTAAGAATGCGTCTTGCATATGTTTAGAATGCGCAGAATTAGAAATATTTTTGTCACAAACGCACATCGATCTGCTTCATAAGACATGGGTTAATGCATATGGGTTAGTTTTACCTCAGATTTATTTACGTTTGGAAGCTTCAAAAAATGAACCAGGACCAAAGTTAAAACTATTCTGACTGTGTTCGTCTGACAGAATATGGGATTCATTAAAAATGAACGTGCCGGTAAAGCAGCTAAGGAAGCCCTACAGTTGGAAATAACAATGTAAGATTCCTGTGTCTGATGTGAAACCTGTTTTAAATCTGTATATTATTGAGAAATGACAAATGGAATGGGATGAATGTAAAAAGAACAAATTGTATGAAGTGAATCCATTTGTAAATGAAAGAAATAATTACCATTTTGAAAGTAGACATGACCAGGTTGTACATACGAGATGCAGAATCAAACACTCAAGACTAACACACTCATATTTATTGAAAGGGGAAGAAAAACCTATTTGTGACTTGTGTAAGAATATTTTGACGATAAAATATTTCCCGAATAAAAACGTTCTCTAATATCATTTAAAAATACACATTCTATTAAAATATGTTTTAAGTAAAATGTTTGAAAAGGTGCCTTCTGAAGCAATTTTAGAATATTTATCTTTAATCAAACGAAAAGATAGTATATGACTCTTTTCAATATTGTTGCTATTTGTATGTTGTTGGTTTTTTTTTACGATGTATGTTTATGAAACTGATATGATCATATATTTAGTATATATATTTTTTGCCATGAATATAGCCAATGCTGCTGATGTGGCATTAAAACCTAAATAAATAAATAAATCGTCTGACAGAATAAAGTTACATACAGTACACCTGTGATGAGGTAATTACATTTTTGAGTGAACTATTCCTTTAAACTTGTGTCATTCTGAGCATGACATGAGTCTAAAGCTGTGGTCACACTAGACTTTGAGCTTGTGAAATTCTGTAGTACAGTGCTGCGAATGGGGCGGGATTAAACAAGATGATTAGACATTTTAAAAAGCGAGCGGTTGGTCCATATTTTACATTTTTGTCCAGAGAGGTCATGTTTTGGTCCCTGATTGGTCTCACGCAGTCAAGTGATGCGATTTCGCAGATCAGAGTTCACCAAGGTTGAACTTTCCAACACCGCGAACTGCTAAACTTGTCGCGCGAGCTTGCATTTCTGGTCTGACGCATTCACATGTGTATGAATGGAAGTCTATGGGGAGAAATGTGCAGTGTGACCGCAGCTTAATGCTGATGATACACAGTGCAACTTTTTGGCCGGACAATTTTGTAAAACAATGTTGCTTGGCTATTTTTCTATTGAGAATGGGCAACGGTATTGTGTCTGTAGCCCATTGCCCTAATTGGTTAGCCTGTGACTCACCCAGTAGCCTATATATGGCATCATTTCCCAAAGGTGCCCAGCAAACATTGCATCTCAAATGGCACACTATGCACTATGTACTTATGCACTTACACACTCAAAAGCATAGTAATATGAATTTAGTGTCATCCCAAATGAAACACTAATGTTTTTTTTACTAACCACTATTTACAAACCGTTCCCCAAATGATGTTTGACGTTTGCCAAATTAGTGAAACAATGACAAAATAGTATCTGTCATGAGTATAACCGTATTCACCATAGGGAGATGGCATATTCACTCTCATAGAAGAAATTGCTTTCACGTAATCCAATGTCAGTGCACGATAGCTCCTCCCATTCATCATTAGCCCCTCCCCTTTCACTACATAAGCAAAGCTGCAGCCGTTGAGTGTGGGAAATGTCCAACATTCCATGCTTATTTTTAACGGTTGAATTAGTGTATCATCTGGGTATTTAAAGTGCATTTATTCTTTTTAAAATAAAACAAATAATTTAGTGTAAATGGCCTATTTATACTATACTACACTGTAGAAAAAAATCCGTCATTTTACTTTTTTTATATGTGGAAAAAAAACATAAAATAACGGCTGTTAAATTACAGAAATTTACCATAAAATAGCGGATGTTAAATTACAAAAATTTACTGTAAAATAACAGACGTTAAATTACAGAAATGTACCGTGAAATAACAGATGTTAAATTACAGAAATATACATTTAAAATAGCGGATGTTAAATTACAGAAATTTACCGTTAAATAATGGCCAATAAATTACGGAAATGTAGCACAAAATAACGGCTGTTAAATTACAAAAATTTACCATAAAATAACAGACGTTAAATTACAAAAATTTACCATAAAATAACAGACGTTAAATTACAAAAATTTACCATAAAAATAACGACTGTTAAATTACAGGAATTTACCATAAAATAACGGCTGTTAAATTACAGAAATTTACCATAAAATAATGGCTGTTAAATTACAGGATTTTACCATACAATTATGGTCGTTAAATTACAGGAATTTACCATAAAATAATGGCTGTTAAATTACAGGAATTTACCATAAAATAACGGCTGTTAAATTACAGGAATTTACCATAAAATAACGACTGTTAAATTACAGGAATTTACCATAAAATAATGGCTGTTAAATTACAGGAATTTACCATAAAATAATGGCTGTTAAATTACAGGAATTTACCATAAAATAACGACTGTTAAATTACAGGAATTTACCATAAAATAACGGCTGTTAAATTACAGGAATTTACCATAAAATAACGGCTGTTAAATTACAGGAATTTACCATAAAATAACGACTGTTAAATTACAGGAATTTACCATAAAATAACGGCTGTTAAATTACAGGAATTTACCATAAAATAACGGCTGTTAAATTACAGGAATTTACCATAAAATAACGGCTGTTAAATTACAGGAATTTACCATAAAATAACAGCTGTTAAATTGAAGAAATTTACCAGAATTTTTTTTTTTAATTTAATTAAGTTTCTGTAATTTAAAATCCGTTATTTTACCGTAAATTTCTGTAATTTTTTAAACCGTTGTTATTTAATGGTTTTTTTTTTACATACAAAAAAAAAAGTAAAATAATGATTTTTTTTTTTTTTTTTTTTTTTTTTTTTTTACAGTGTACAACATGGCGTAGAATAGTGCATAAGTGTGCGATTTAGGATGCACCTTAACTATTAAACCAATCTCATATACGTGTTGTTCTTGTTTCCATAGAATCGTCTTGGTTAGGACATGAGAATGCGATCAACTCTAATGTAGTACCCACCTACAAAACCTTGATACTATTTCAAGGTGCGTATATATTCAACAAACAAAACTTGTTTTGTCAGAACACGAATTTGCAATCGGGTGTGTTGTATTTCAGACAGGAACTCCTTATTTGGAAGCAAATTCCCTTGATTCCAGCCAAGAAATTCCCCTCCTTCACACTTTTGGTTTGGTTTTGACTATTAGCCAGAGTAGTTAGTTCAGCGCCTGAGGGTATAACAACACAGCTTTTGTAATTAGGTGAAACCTCCCTGTCAACCAACTAGTCATGATGTGCATGGAACATATTAGCAGGTCCCGTTTCTACCTCGCTGATTGATAGTACCTTTGGAATAGCTGATGACGTACGTATGCGATCAATAAGCGAACTGGAGAGTTGAGTGGGACAACCATGGTGGGCTTCCTTGTGTCTCTGCATCTGCCAGCGCAGAGAGAGCAGCCTCATCTGATCAAGCAGATGACTTCACTCATTGTCCCTGGCGGAGAAAAGTATGCAGAATAGACGTTTACAAGGAGGAGCGGCGCTGTGGTCCAACTGCGATCGGTAATGGAAGAGCTGTTAGGCACACCGGGCCAAACCACACAGCATCACAATAATTTGCTAAAATGATTTAGATCAGACCACATCATGCAGGAATTAATCTTTTACATCATCCGGACAGCTTCCAGTTATCACTAAAGAGTTGCGCAAAATAACGCATAATGCCTCTGAGCTCATTTTATGACATTTGAGAACAGATAAACAAAATGAAAATACGGGCCTGGATATAAGAGGAATGCAAAGGAATGTTATAGCAGGTGAAATGTAAAGGAATCCTCTTGATGATACAGCGGAAGTCACAATTATTACCCCCCCTGTTTAACAGAAATCTGATATTCTACACATTTGTAAAAATTATAGTTTTAATAACTAAATTATAATAACTGGTTTATTTTATCTTAGCCATGCTGACAGTGCATAATAATTCACTAGATATTTTTTCCAGATACTAGTATTCAGCTTAAACACGAGCTATCTTGTTTTTTTTTGTTTTTTTTTTACCTAACTCAACGCGTTACATGCATTGGTTACATGTCTTTCACATATATTCAGAATAAGTATGCGCAAGTAATATGAAACGTTCACATATCTTTTGTGAGTTCATTATTTGAGATGTATAACGCAGGAAAAGCTGCCATATAGAGAGACACTGCAGTGCTGCTGAAGATAGTGGCTGTTTATGCTGCGTTCACACCAGACGCCGAAGAAGCATCAAGCGCGAGTGATTTACATGTTAAGTCAATGCAAACGCGCGAATAGGCATCCTGCGGCGCAATACACGCGAATGGCACGGCGCGAATGACGTGAATTTCGCGCGAATGGCGGCACGCGAATTGAGCGTTTTTCGCGTTTGAAGCTTAACGCGCAAATCGCGCGAATCGCTCGAGTTCAAAAATCTAAACTTTTGCGGACATTCGCGCCGCGTTAACCAATCAGGAGCTTGCTCTTGTGGGGGCATGATTGTGACGTAGCACCTGTTGTTGGTGTCCGGGGGAAATCCTCCAGCCGACACCGACAACAGTTCATCAAACTGGGCTTGGCTCAGTCAGAAGCACCGCTGAAAGCCTCCGTCATCCAGGTTAAGTTTCTGGTGGAGTTTATGAGCTTACCGAGCTGCGTGCACCTCTGAAAGTATCTAGTGGACTCAGACACGGCTCCAAACGTATCAACGCTGTTTTACAGCCTTCATAAAGCACATAAACAGTTATTTTATCAATAAAATCCATGTTAGCTATTTAGCAACGAAGCTACAGTCACCGGGCAGACAGAAGCCCGGCCCATGATGCGAATCCGCGTCTGTTCTGAAGCGGAGTCTGACGCGCGAATGAAGCGAGTAAACTCAAATGTTCACGCGTCTATTTACACGCGAATAGCGCGATTTAGCCGCGCGTTCCCCGTCTGGTGTGAACGGAGCATTACTGCTGTTTGTAGCTAAATTGTTAGTGGTGCCAAACAGCATTTCCCATTGTTTACATCCTTGCTACAACATATCGTTAACGTTAGACACTGTGCATGTCATAGACCAATTTTAACAAATTAAAAATACTAACAGGTTGTGGCTCACAATCCAGAGCTTCTGCATGTTGGAGCTGCTCCTTTGAGGAGTTTTTAGCCAAATCCAGCACTGAACTGGGAGAGATTCTGGAAGTTCTTCTTTGTCCAATGCTAGCTATATATTTTTTTATAATTCTCTGGAACATAATTTAAATTAAGCTGTAAGCACTTCTCTCTTTGTGTAGTGTCCTTTGTAAGCCCAAATACAGAAACAGAACAAGCTCTGTGGAAATAGCAGCGTTTGAATGGCATTTTATGGCCCGTTTCCACTGAGTGGTACGGTACGGTTCGGTTTGTTACACTTTTATGGCCATTTCCACTGTCAAAAGTGTACCGAACCATACCGTACCACTTTTTCGGCACCCTTTCAAAAGGGTACCAAAGACGAGAAGGGAGGCCAAAAGGTGGAGCTACACGTGTCACTGAACGCTGATTGGTTTACAGAGATAGATGCGTCACGATCTCGTGGAGCTAGCCAGAATCAAAACAAAAGGAACCGCCATGTTTTTTAAATACACAGCCGAGACAACTATATGCATATAATAACGATCCATGGATGACCCGGGCTCAAAACAAACCTTGTCGTTGTCTTGATAAACAGCCACAAAGCCAAGAATCTGCCGTGTCCTGTTGTTGTTTTACGAGGCCGTCTAAAAGTGCGAGTGGTTTTCACTTTCTCCAGGGAGCTCGCGTCTATATTTGATATAACAAACTTCTTGAGCTGATGATAATAACGTGTGCATGATTATTGAAATGTCTTCGACATCTGATCCATTCAGAAAAAAAAGGACAAACGCGAGAGTGAAGCGCGAAAAAAAGGAGACGCCCAACAAAACACAGGAGCAAATTGTTTCGGCAACCTGAATCATGAACAAACTGCCATGTTTATCATCGCCTTTTGGACTATTATGAACTCGGAATGACGGAATTACTCTCTAACAGAGGCTACATGTGTGATGAGAGGTTTGCTCTGACTGTGGGCTACTGTATATGTTGTGTGTTGATTTTGAACTCAAATAAGGACTAAATGTATGCTGTGTGTAGTTTTTCTGTAAGTGGTAACCTATCAGAGACTGTAAGGGGCTGTATGTGTTCATATATGTTGCATTTATTTATTTATTTTATATAGTTGCAGACCTTACAGTAGGCTGTAACACTGTCACACTGTCATTGATCTGCAGTTATAATCAAATCATGTTTATAGAAATGTTAGTAATAAACATTTATACGGAAGTATTATGTTTAAAGCATCTGTTTTGTGAGTAGAACTTCTCATATAATGTGAATGACCTGTACAGCTTTACTATAGACATTTATTCGAGCGAGAATGACGTCGACTTAAACTTTCTGTCGTACACCACGACCCATCAAAAGGGTACCCTTTGTAGTGGAAACGCAAGCCTGATAAAGGTGACCCGTACCGAACCATACCGTACTGTACCACTTAGTGGAAACGAGCCATTAGCTTCCTCTGCTATAATATTACAGCGCCTCTGGCCATGCCCCTTCGTGCAGGGTGTGTGGTAAATGCGTGTAACCGGAAACCCTTGTGATCTCACTAACCCAGATGTCTTTTTTTGTAGTAGCCAAACTTCATTCACTGTAGGCTTTGCTAAGCTAACTCTGTAAAAGCCAATGTCTCCCTTTGCATTGAACTTTGAGTTTATTACAATCAAACATGTTGTTTATGTTCACACAGCTACATTATACCTGATCTAAAGTTTAAAATATGATATAATAGTGGACCACCTCACTAAAGTTTTAATTTTTAAGAACACTATTGCTGCTCTGGTTTCCCCCACAGTCCAACGACATGCGCTATAGGTGAATTGAATAAGCTAAATTGGCCGTATTGTATGCGTGTGAATGCAAGAGTGTATGGGTGTTTCCCAGTACTGGGTTGCAACTGAAAGGGCATCCACTGCATAAAAAACATATGCTGGATAAGTTGGCAGTTCATTCTATTCTGGCGACCCCTGATTAATAAAGGGACTAAGCCAAAAGAAAGTGAATGAATGAACACTATTGCTGTGTAAATGTACCATTATCCATCACTTTACATATGCTACAACTTAGTTCTACTAACTTTGCAAGGGTAAAATAGTTGTGGATCACTTCTTTTTGTGTCATTTTGAAATAGACATCAGATTATCAGAGCAGTGGCCAGTGTATATGAAAACTCTGAGCTTCAATGTGATTACGAATCAGTTTTAGAGTTGTGAGGGCGAATGTTGGTAGATAATAACATTAAGTTTGTGTGATTTTGCCAAGTAGGATGCGATCTAACATCTTTGCTAATTCTGGAACATTATTTCTGTTCATAAATGTAATCCATACCTAATCCCTACCAATAAACTTAACTCTAACTGTACTTTATTAGCAAATTCAGAGGAGATTAATAGTTGATAATGATGCAGAAGCACATAATTCTCCCTGTAAGCCTAAACTGTAAATATATCCCTTAAATCTGATGGGCTGTTCTTATAGATCACTCGAATAAGCATTTGCAATTCATTTTAATGGCTTTTAGACTAAGTTGTGCAAAATTCATTTATTCACGAGTACAAATGTGCATGTCTGATATTCTTGCAGACTAAATCTATATAATTGTTCCTTTTGTTGTGAATAAATGTAGCATTTTTATCTATGTACATTACCTGACAAAAGTCTTGTCGCCTATCCAAGTTTTAGGAACAACAAATAATAACTTGACTTCTAGTTGATCATTTGGTATTCAGAAGTGGCTTATACAGTATGAAAAGCAAAGGCCTCTAGATTACGCTTATTTGACCAAAATAAAATATGATCATGCCTTGATTTTTAATTGTTTAATTAGGACAGTAAGGTCTGACTTTGCTTCGACAAAAGTCTTGTCACTTAACAGAAATAATGTACAGTATAGAATATAAAGTCATGGTGCAGTGGAAAAATAATTAATATTGTGTGACTCCCATGAGCTTGGAGGACTGCATCCATACATCTCTGCGATGACTTAAATAACTTATTAATAAAGTCATCTGGAATGGCAAAGAAAGCATTCTTACAGGACTCCCAGAGTTCATCAAGATTATTTGGATTCATCTTCAATGCCTCCTCCATCATCTCACCACAGACATGCTTAATAATGTTCATTTCTGGTGACTGGGCTGGCCAATCCTGGAGCACCTTGACCTTCTTTGCTTTCAGGATCTTTGATGTGGAGGCTGAAGTATGAGAAGGAGCGCTATCCTGCTGAAGAATTTGCCCTCTCCTGTGGTTTGTAATGCAGTGGGCAGCACAAATGTCTTGATACCTCAGGCTGTTGATATCTATCGAACACCCCCATACTGAATGTAACCCCACACCATGATTTTTCCTTCACCAAACTTGACTGATTTCTGTAGGAATCTTGCATTCATGTGGGTTCCAGTAGGTCTTCTGCAGTATGTGTCATGATTGGGATGCAGTTAAATAGATGATTCATCTGAAAAATCTACCTTCTGCCACTTTTCCAACTGATCAACTAGAAATCAAGTTATTATTTGTTGCTCTTACAGCTGGAATCGATGACGAGACTTTTGTCAGGTAGTGTATATAAAGATACATACATAAAAAAATAAATAAATAAATAAATAAATAATATACGTATAGGAAAGATTGGAGCACAAATGCACTGTCTCAAATAATATCAGGAACTGAAACTTTAATGAATTATAGCATGCTACAGAAGTCTGCTTTTAATGTGAGCATTTTAAGATAAGATGCCTTTAAATGTGCTAGTGTGCTGTCCTTGGTCCTATCATGTTTTTTTCTCTCTCTCTCCTTCTATCTATGGTGAGACTTAATCATACTCTGTGACAACAGATCCCCCCCCAGTTATTACAAGAGAAGTCAACAAGTTCGTTTCGCATTTATTATCTTAGATTAGCTTCTTTTTAAATCAGCTGTATACCCTGCACTGCTGATATATTTCATTTATTTCCTCTAGTTCAGCTTTGAAGAAACTATTAATTGAAATGAAATATGAAAAGTTTGAATGTAAGCACAATTATACAGTATATTTTTATATAATCCTTAGAAGTTTTTGATTGTGCTAGTCTGCTGTCCTTGGTCCTATTGTGTTGAAGAGAGAATGTTTATAAAGCAATCCATGCTGAGACTTAATCATAGTCTGTGATATTGCTGAGTCACTGAGTTCATTTAGAACAGCTCTGTTTTGTACATCAAATGTATATCCTGCACTGCATATACATTTCAATTACAATTTCTTTGAAACTAAGCTGGAAAATATAAAGTGTGCATTGAAATGAAAGGGAAACTTTGAATATAAGCAAAAGTATATATTTTTTATTTAATCCTACATTGTTTTTGATTGTGCTAGTCTGCTGTCCTTGGTCCTATTGCATTCAAGAGAGAATGTTTATAAATCTATGGCCAGTTATAGTCTGTGATATTTTATTTATTTTAAAAGTTATGAACACAGAAGTCACTGAGTTCATTTCACCTACTTTTTTTTTTGGTGAAGCTTTTATTTTATTTTTTTTTTACAACAAATTTATACCCTTGGGAGACAGGGTGGCTCAGTGGTTAGTACTGTCACCTCACAGCAAGAAGGTTGCTGGCTCGAGTCCCGACTGGGCCAGTTGGCATTTCTGTGTGGAGTTTGCATGTTCACCCCATGTTCATGTGGGTTTTCCCCTGGTGCTAGAGTCACCGAGCAGACAGAAGCCCTGCCCATGATGTGAATCCGCGTCTATTGTGAAGTAAATTTGACCACGAAAGAAGCATATTCACATGTCTATTAACGCACGATTTATTTGCACGTTCCACGTATGGTTTGAACTCAGGATTAGATGATAGAGATATTAAAATCATCTTCTGAACATGTATTCATATTACAATATTTATCGCAGAAAAATAAAATATCGCAATATCAGATTTTTCCAATATTGTGCAACCCTAACGTAAATTCCCGACCTTAATTTCTCTCGCACCTCATCTTACATCTTCACTTTTATTTCTTAGTTTTTGTAGCTGGCAGCAGAAGCTGCTTGGTGCTTTTGTGATGTGTTACGTGATGCCGAAGATTTGTGGACCCCATAAACATTACTTTGCTATGTACTACTTGGTATTGTTACCTTATCAAAGAAATTAATACAATTTTGAAAATAGATATTCCCAAATATTTAATAGGTTATAGAGCAGGGCCCCGTTTCAGAAAGGAGGTTAAGTGAAAACTCAGAGTATGTTAACCCTGAAATGAGAGCAACTCTGGGTTTTCCATTTCAAAATGGCTGGTTTGTCAAACTTGACAAAGCAGGGTAAGTCAAGCCTGCTTCTAAAAGAGAGGTAACTTTAACTCAGAGTGAGTTACTGTGGTCGGGAGCAGGTTTTATTCTCGGTCTCCTCCCCTCTGTTAAAGGATGAAGCGGTATTTTCTCGCCTCAGCCTTAAGTTTCCACACACCTATTGTAATGTGCATTTTGGAGATGCACTAAAAAAAACGGTTGATGGAAACGCCAAGATGCGCATAACTTTTGAAAACATGCATAAAAAATGTGTGCGCATAACTCAGTAGGATAAACTTTTTATTCGATAAGAAAAGATGCGCATAAACTACGATGGAAACGCTTTTATCCAACAAATTCTAGTATGTGCATTAAAAAAGGTTTGTTATAAGAGATCATATGATGATGAAAATGTGTGTGAATGGACAAACCAGCAGGCTGAGCACATTGTAAAACATCTGACATGTTGTTTTGGTCATTCTAAAATGCCTTGACCATTTCGGTATTAGTGTTATTATATTATTAATTACCTCCAAAGCGTCTGGAGCGTGTCAAGAGCGTCTGTTCTCCACGTCTCATGGCTTCAAACGCCACCACGCGTTGTGTGTCAACATTGTCTTCTGAGGTGAAAGTAATTTATTAAATAAAGAAAAGATTCATGCAGCTTCTCCTACCGCAGTAAATTCAGTTTTTACTGTTGATATTTGGCTCCAGTTAATCAGGATGTGTCGATTTTGTTCTCTTTGATTCATTGGATGGAAATGCTGCTTTATTCGCACATCTTTTATGCAATATTCCAGTTTTGCACATAAATTTAATTCACATTTTTGGATGGAAACATAGCTATTGCCTACATTTCAGTCACACAAAGAACAGTCACGTACGAGAATGGCTTGTCTTTTTTTAACAATTAATTAGCTTAAATTCACTGACCTTCAACAGGGACATGTACTGTAACTAGATTAATGGGATTATTACTCTTTCTAAAAACTATTTTTTACTACTGCTTACATTCTAAATGTCATATCAACCTCCACACTTGATCAATAATAAAGACAGACACACAAGTGCACTTTTAAATCTATTAAAAACTTTACAAATGTTATCTTAAACTGATCAACGTGTGTAAAAGTGGGAACCTTAAGTTAAACATTAAGTTAAGGTTATATGCGTTCTTGTTTTGTCAAATTTGTTGTAGAAACTATGCAGTAGCCTATTTTATGTAATTTAAAGCAATTATATCTGAAATAACTTCAAAATTACGGCCAATTCCCCACTTTTTCAAATGAAAAGTTAATAAACGTCACATTACATTACTTATTTTATTATACTTAAATATTTAAATACTAATGTAAACTTATGCATTAACTTGAGCAGCTGTTTTTCCACGCTAACTGTCTTTGATTCACTGATGCAGTGGTGTTGCTTTTTTTTAAATATATGGTCATATTTGCTATAACTTTGCATAAGCACATCAAGTTCCGCTGGAGAAAGAAATGCTGATCTCTTTTTTTCAGATGTTGCCATGATAACTTGTGATATCTGCACTTCATTGATAATGCCTTTTTATAGTTGCGGTGTGCGCGCTTAACTCTGAGGTCTACTCAAAGTTCCCAACTCAGATCAGCTATTCTGAAACGGAAAACTCTGAATTTTTAATCTCTCGGTACGTCAACTCAGAGTTCAAGTTTAAACTCCGAGTTGGTTGAACCTCCTTACTGAAACAGGCCCCAGGGGTGCTCAAAGTTTTTCGAATGAAGGGCCAAAAACCAAATATCATTGAGAGCCTTGGACCAAAGATAAATATACTAAACTATTTTACATTAAAGTTGCCATGGGTAATTTTTAAATTTATTTCATAATGTTTAAAAATAAATAGAAAAATCTCTTTGAATCGCATTAACTAATGCAGTATACATTTTTGAATATAACCTATTGCAATAAAAACATAATCACTTTTATGACACAGTAGAGTTCCATGCTGAATACACTAGTCAAGCAGAATCTGCCTTTGACTTGATTTGCTCACCGAAGTCTCTGCATTGTCCTCTATCAGTCGGGTGACAGTATGTACATTTTAAACTAAACCATAGCATTTAAATTGAAATGTTTAATTTCAGTTTTTGCAGCTTGACAGTAAAACAAACAAATAAAAGCTTACAAAATAAGATAAAACAAAAGCCCTATTTTGGGCATCTCTGCTATAGAGAATTGAACGCAACATGCGTTTAAAAAATAAATAAAATAATTAATGACCTGCACAGCAAATAAACTGACAATTTCTTTACCCGCCCCAACCTGACCCGTGTGGTCTGTGGGTTATAAGACGGCCCGTGCATCACTACTGCACTGCATAAACATTTAATTAATTTTCTCTAGTTTCAAATTAATTTTATGTATTGACTTGAAAGTTTGAATACAAGTAAAACTATATATTTTTATTTAATCCTAAGTTGTTTTTGATTGTGCTAGTCTGCTGTCCTTGGTCCTATCGCGTTCAAGAGAGAATGTTTTTAATGTTATCTATGGTGAGACTTAATCATAGTCTGTGATTTGTTTTCCCCCAAGTTATAAACACAGAAGTCACTGAGTTCATTTCACGTTTTAGAATAGTTTATTTGTAATTTTTTTTACACCAGCGTTATATCCTGTACTGCAGATATATTTCATCCATTTTTTCTAATTTAGTTCCAAAGAAACTTTATGCATTAAAATCAATTGGCAAATCTGAATTCAGTTATTTTGGGTTCAGAGACTGAGCAGGGAATATGATTCTCAGTGCTTGCATGGCCTTCCTGCCAAGTTCCTTGTTATTGTACCATGTCCTTCAGGTCGAGCGCTTGTCTGATAAGCAAAGGGTGGCTGCTCTTTTCATGAGGGCGAACGGTGCTGGAAAAGTCCCCATCCTTCCCGGGTGTCATCTGAATCACTGCTGCCTGGCATTAACTTGAAAAGGCAAAACCACTGACCAGGAGGGGAATTCTCAAATGTGACGAAGGAAGAATCAGATAATTGCTGCGGGGCGTCAGGTTTTCCTCAAATTGACAACAAGCCTGACCAGTTTCTTAATTTGTCGGAAGGTGAGCTATACTGAAAAACAGCCTCCTAGTAAGCTGGAGGAAGTGAACAACAAGTGGAAAGTCCCTGAGAGGCAATTATTGTGGAACTTTCTGGATGGGGAAAAATAGCTACGATACCGGTTTTGTTTGTTTTGACAATTTATATTTAGATTGAACCGAACGCCAGCTATTTTGAAACTGAGTGATGTCACAAACTGGCCATATTAATCATGTATATGAAAGCTCTGTGAATAGCTTATTTGTTCCCTACATGTGGCATTAATGAACTTCTTAGTCTGCTAAACGTCTGCAAAACATGTCAACTTGTTGGTTCCATCCCAGGGTGAAAAAAAGTGCAATTTTGCGATCAAATGTGCATACTATTTTTTAAACAACTTCTAGTAGATCATTTGGTATCAGAAGTGGCCTATATGAAAGGCAAAGTCCTCTAGATTATGATTATTTGACCAAAATAAAATGATTATGCCTTAATTTTTAAATATTTAATTAAGGACAGTAAGGTCTGACTTTCAGGACAAAAGTCTTGTCACATAACAGAAATAATGTACAGTATAGAATATAAAGTCATGGTGCAGTGGACAAAGAATGAATATTGTGTGACTCCCATGAGCTTGGAGGACTGCATCCATGCGTCTCTACAATGACTCAAATAACTTATTAATAAAGTCATCTGGAATGGCAGTGAAAGCTTTCTTGCAGGACTCCCAGAGTTCATCAAGATTATTTGGATTCATCTTTAATGCCTCCTCCATCTTACCACAGACATGCTTAATAATGTTCATTTCTGGTGACTGGGCTGGCCAATCCTGGAGCACCTTGACCTTCTTTGCTTTCAGGAACTTTGATGTGGAGGCTTAAGTATGAGAAGGAGCGCTATCCTGCTGAAGAATTTGCCCTCTTCAGTGGTTTGTAATGTAATGGGCAGCACAAATGTCTTCATACCTCAGGCTGTTGATGTTGCAATCCACTCTGCAGATCTCTTGAACGCCCCCATACTGAGTGCAACCCCAAACCATGATTTATTTTCAAACTTGACTGATTTCTGTGAGAATCCTGGGTCTATGCAGGTTTCAATAGGTCTTCTGCAGTATTTGTGATGCAGTTCAACAGATGATTCATCTGAAAAATCTACCATCTGGCAACTTTCCAAATGATCAACTAGAAGTCAGGTTGTAATTTGTTGCTCTTACCACTGAGATCCATGACAAGACATTCATCAGGTAGTGTACCTTTTAATCCAGTTCAATGCTTAAAGACCATGCCATTTGTAACTTAACATCCCCGAAAAGTGTAAAAACAATATTGTTGAGTGTATCAACCCATCAGTTTTGAGGTTAGCTTGAGGTTGTGCCTGCATTACCTGTTTGCTTGACCAATAAATGACCTGATTGAAAACAGTCATTATTTTTGCAGTTCTGTTTTGCCAATGCTAATGGTGCAGAAATTGTACGATTCACCTTTAACCTAACCAGAGTTGCAAAATATTCTCTAGCTATGAATCTTGCAAGGTTTCCCAATAGGCCGAGCTGAGAAGATGCTGTAATTTAACAAAGCTGTGAGGGACAGACTTAATGTGTTACACTTAATGTCTTTGATCATGTCTGACTTGTGAAGTTAGCGTGAAGCTGAAAAAGTAATTTCTTCCCTATTGTGAGGGATACATGAGTCAGAATAGATGGAATATTTCTTATAACTTTTCATTTAATGGGGTGTGCTGTTGGATACCTTGTTGTCAACCAGAAAAACATTGAAAATACATCATTACAAAACCTGTTCAATTGACAAAAACAGTGGTGACAAAGTAAAGTCACAGATAATAGAGTATTACTTTGGTAAAAGTATAAATCTAAATTTTAAATTTACTTTAATCAAAGTACAAAAGAACTTGAATTTAACTTTTTCTAAATGATAAATGTTTGTGTAAAGAAAACTTTAGAATTTTTTTTTACTGATAATTAATGATAATTCAAGCGTGCAGGCAATTTAAAAATAACAAAAAATATATCATATGCTGTTTGCCAAAAAGGGGAAAAAAAAACATTAAATGTGCGGTAATAAAATTAAAAAGATTATAAAATAAAGATGCATAAATTACATTGCACTATAAAAGTTTTTTAAAGTTAGTTTACTTTAAAAAAGACAGTAAACCCATTGAACTAAAATTAATAAACAAATGAACTGTAGAATACAATAATAATTTATTATAATTAATTATGAATTAAATCAACTTAACAGTTGCAAATTACAACTGGTTTATTCACTTTAAATAAAAATAACACTAAAATATGATTTCTACATTTACAATACTAATACTAAATATTTACAATACTTACAATAATAAATCTTATACTTTGACATGATAAACTAAAAGTACATTTCATACTATTGATTTCAGGCACTTTTTGATTCAGTTTGGAAATTAAGCGAATAAACTTCATTCTCAAAATCGGAGGCTGGTTTGAGATCATCAAATAATTATATATTTAATATTAATTATATATTTTAAAATATCCTGTATTTAAATTGGTGAGCTGTAGATTGGAAAAACAGGTGCAATCACATCAGTACAAATCACACATTTTTTGTTCAGTCTGGTTTGGTCAGGAATCAGACACCGGTATGATGTTTCTGAGTAGGAGATAATTGCTTCATTTTTTTTTAAATAAATAAATCATACATTTTGAAACAAATAATGTATACTGGTGTCAAAAAATATATTGATATTTCAGCCTGATCTTACGAGGATAAGCCTGATTTTAGTGCCTAATTTGTAAAAATGTCTTTTTTTTTTTTTTTTTTAAGGAGGCATGGCACCAAACCCCACCCCTAAATCCAACCATCATTGGGGGATGAGCAAATCATACTAAAATGTACAAACGCGATCGTATGATTTCACAAAAGATTAGCCACTAAATCAAAGTTACAAATTGCTGTGAGATAGCATTGGATATTTTGAAAAGATATCAATATTAAAATCTTTAAAACGATAAAATCTTGATTTTGGTTAGTATCAACACCGGCTTTGCTCTCTCTCACATTTCACCAGCAACAGTTGACAAATGCCCTGCATGTGACCCTCTGGTTTCTTCGCAGTATTAAAAGAAGTATCGAATATCGATATTTTTCAAGGTAGAGTTTCGAAGTTATACATTTCAATATGATGACAACACTAATGTGTACAAAACAGAAGAATTTGGTCAACATGGCAAATGATGCTTTCAAATTTGGAATTCATTATGCTGGTGTCCTTTTGGAAATTATATATTTCAATATTTAAATGATGTTTAGTTAGTTGACTTTACTTTTAAACAAAAAAGTGAGTAAACCAACTGTAGTGCTTTTAAAGCATTTGGTTGACTTAGAATGTAAATAGTCCTGTTACTTTAAAAGCGATTAGTTAACTTAAAGTGAGTAAACCCGTTGCTTTTAAAGTGATTAGTTGACATTAGCTGAAGATATCGTATTGAAGTTAGAAATCCCTGCATTGCGACAACACTAATGTGTACAAACCAGAAGAGTTTGGTCAAACTCTGGCTAAAATGTGAATAATCCTGTTACTTTAAAAGTGATTAGTTGACATTAGCTGAAGGTATTGTATCGAAGTTAAAAAACCCTGCATGGTGATAGCACTAATGTCTACAAATCTGAAGAATTTGGTCAAACACTGAGTTGACTTTATTTAAAGTAGGTAAACCCATTGCTTTTAAAGTGATTATCTGAAATTACTTAAAGCAGGGGTGTTCAAACTCGGTCATGGAGTGCTAGTGTCCTAAATAGTTTAACTCCAACTTCCTTCAACACACCTGCCTGGAGCTTTCTTGTATACCTAGAAAGAGTTTGATTAGCTGGTTCAGATGTGTTTAATTGGGGTTGGAACTAAAATATGCAGGACACCGGCCCTCCAGGACCGAGTTTGGGCAGCCCTGACTTAAAGTAAACTCGTTGCTTTTAAAGTGATTAGTTGACATTAGCTGAAGGTATCATATCGAAGTTAGAAATCCCTGCATCGTGATAGCACTAATGTGTACAAATCTGAAGCATTTGGTCAAACACTGACAAACGACACATGCAAATTTTTAATTTATATGGCTGTTGTCCTTTTGGAAATTATAGATTTTAATATTTATATGATGTATGTTTTTTATTTTTTCCTTTTAGACAACCTAGTAGTCAAACCCAAAAGTCAATTTAAATTAAATGAACTTGATTAAACCATCTGTGCTAGCTGTCTATGGTGAACATGTCATGCATTTAATAATGACATGTTTAAAAGTACATAGATAACACAAACTAGAAAAAAATAAGTAAACTGAGTGGTTAATTGACTTTACCTAAAAAAAGAGAATAAAACTACTGTACTGCTTTTAAAGTGATCAGTTGACTTTAAATGTAAATAAACATGTTGCTTTAAAATCAATTACAGTTGAAACCAGATGATGGTATCAAGGTTTTGGAAGTTTCTGGTTGGGTAATTGACAACATTTGAGTTAATTGGAGGCACAACTGTAAAATATTATTTAAGGAAAACCTCAAACACACTGCTTCCTTGTGTGACAACATGAGGAAATCAACAAGCCAGAATCAACAAAAAAAGCCAAATTACAATTAGCTAAATTACACTGGGAAAAGACAGATTTTGGGAGACATGTCCTGTGGTCTGATGGAACTAAGATTGAACTGTTTGGCCATAATGACCAGTGTTACATTTACAAAGGGGAAAGCTTACAAGCTTAGGAACACCATCCCAACTTTGAAGTATGGGGGCGGCAGCATCATGTTGTGGGGCTGTTTTGCTGCAGAAGAGACTGGTCCACTACACAGCATAGATGGCATCATGAAGAAAGAACATTATGTAGAAATACTAAAGCAACATCTCAAGACATCAGCCAGGAAATTCAAACTTGGCCACAAATGGGTCTTCCAAACAGACCATGACCCTAAGCATACTGCCACATTAGTTATAATGTGCTTTAAGGACAACAGAGTGAATGTTTTGGAGTGGCCATCACAAAGCCCTGCCCTCAATCCTATAGAAAATTTGTGGGCAGAGTTGAAAAAGCTTGTGCGAGCAAGACGGCCAACAAATCTGACTCAATTACACCAATTCTGTCAGGAGGAATGGGCCAAAATTGCTTCGAACTATTGTGAGAAGCTTGCGGAAGGATACCCAAAACATTTGACCAATGTTATACAGTTTAAAAGCACAGCTAAAAAAAATACTAAGGAAAGGTATGTAAACTTTTTACTGTCTAGAAATTAATAAAAAAATTTCTCAAAAAACAAATTCTCTCATTATTTTGGCATTTAGCAAATGTAAATCATTTAGGTAATTCTAACGGACCTAAAATAGTAAACATTTAGTATGATTTACCATCAGACATTTAAAAAAATGGTTATGTTCCTTTTTTTAGAGTGTATGTAAACTTCTGGTTTCAACTGTAGTTGACTTTACTTAAAGTGAGTAAACCCGTTGCTTTTAAAGTGATTAGTTGACATTAGCTGATGGTATTCTATCAAAGTTAGAAATTCCAGCATCATGACAACACTAATGTGTACAAATCTGAAGAATTTGGTCAAACACTGACAAATGACACTTGCAATTTGGAATTCGTTATGCTGGTGGAAATTATATATTTCAATATTTAAATGATGTTTAGTTAGTTGGCTTTAATTAAAAAGAGAGAGTAAATCTACTGTAGTGCTTTTAAAGCGTTTGGTTGACTTAAAATGTAAATAATCCTGTTACTTCAAAAGTGATTAGTTGACATTTGCTGAAGGTATCGCATCAAAGTTATAAATTCCAGTATTGTGACAAGGCTAATGTCTCCAAATCTGAAGAATTTGTCAAACACTGACAAATAACACTGAGTTGACTTTATTTAAAGTAGGTAAACCCATTGCTTTTAAAGTGATTATCTGAGATTACTTAAAGTATTCCTGTTGCTTTAAAAGCAAATAGTTGACTTTACTTAAAGTAAGTAAACGCGTTGCTTTTAAAGTGATTAGTTGACATTAGTTGAAGGTATCGAAGTTAGAAGTTCTAGTATCGTGATAACAATAATGTGTACAAATCTGTTGTATAGTGTGTACAATAATGTGTACAAATCAGTTGTGGTCAAACCCATGACATTTGCAAATTTTGAATTCATATTGCTGTTGTCCTTTTGGAAATGATTTATCTCAATATTTAAGAAATGTATCAATGTTTACTTTTTGACAACAAGGCAGTCAAAGATTGATTAAACCATCTGTGCGAACTGTCTATGGTGCACGTATCATGCATTCGAGAATGACATGTTTAAAAGTACATGGATAACACTCATCAGACTCGACTGGTCCTTCGCTCAAGGTTTTTCACTCCCACTGCACCTCAGCTATTTTCAGGAGCTGCAGATACTGGTGGTGAATGAGTGGCGTCTCTCTGAGGTGAGTCAAAACAAATACCAGACTGTGCATTCGGAATGAAGAATGTCCTTGCAGGGAAAATCCTTGCAAAGACAACCATGCTAAAAACAACCCTAGTCTTGTCTAAAGCACTCGTTCCTGTCCCAGAAGTAGCGATTTTGCTTGAAGGTGTCTATATTTTCTCAGAATTTAAACACGTCTGTCTGTGAAAGTGGAAATCCTCTATGTGTGAAAAGAAAAAAAAAAGCCTTGTGACACTTTCCACCTGTCAGCTTGAGGAGGATGATTGGACGGGAGCGTGAGTGAATACACAAAGAGAGTTTAAGTGAATGTAAACATGTTTAAACTGGATCGGGACGT
Organism: Danio kyathit; assembly: GCA_903798195.1. Lineage (NCBI taxonomy): Eukaryota > Metazoa > Chordata > Actinopteri > Cypriniformes > Danionidae > Danio > Danio kyathit. Next base: position 57,066,899 of record LR812527.1, read on the forward strand.
GTTCCAATTACTCTCACACTTGACAGGTTGACTTTAACCAGTTTCCAAAGCACCTTACAGTTTGTGTTCTTTGGTCAACCATTCACTGGTGGTAAAAAGATGATGTTATCTCTTCCCAGTGTGCATGTTTGATCTATGCTGTAATTTTTTTTTTTTTACACCAGTTTTTCTGTCGTGCTCGAATTGGCAGATAACGTACAATTGACACGTGAGATGCATCACTTGAATGGAATTTTAATGGATCGTCTTGATTTCTCATAAACGACACCCTGTCCCTCTTTGACGTGTCGGTGGGGATTTTTTTTTTTTCTCTTCACTATCGTTTTCATGATGTAATGTTGATAAGATCCTGGCTTTTGCTGGATAAAAGACAAGCAGTCATTCACTTCTTTCACAAATTGGCCCTTAGGAAACAGTAACACTTACAGGAAGAATAGGTGTAGTCGGGTCCAAAATGGACACTCGCCAAGCACCAAATGAGAGGAAACATTGCTTAGATATTTGTTAGAACTTTATTGGGAATTTTTAGGAACTTTACATGTCTGAGACCAATTGTAAGAACAGTAGTCTGACCTGATGTAAGACATGTAAACAGTTAAAGCAACACGTGCTACACTTAACTTATGTGAGCTAACATTAACATCGACAAACTTTAATAAAGTTGGTATAAATAAACAAATGAATCAATTGACAATATTGTATTTACAAATGAATGTAAACCCAGAGTGGCATGGTGGCTCAATGGTTAGCACTATTGCCTCACAGCAAGAAGGTTGCTGGTTCGAGTCCTGACTGGGTCAGTTGGCATTTCTGTGTGGAGTTTGCATGTTCATGTCCATGTTGGTGTGGGTTTCCTCCGGGTGCTCCAGTTTCCCCCACAGTCCAAACACATGCATAGGTGAATTGGGTATGAGTGTGTGTGAATGTTTATGGGTGTTTCCCAGTGCTGGGCTGCAGTTCATTCTGCTGTGGCAAGTTTTGATAAATAAGAGACTAAGCCGAAGGAAAATGAATGAATGATTGTAAACCGAATTAATTAGTCCCTCCAGGAATACAGGGAATGCAGAATTATTAGGCAAGTTGTATTTTTGAAGATTAATTTTATTATTGAACAACAACCATGTTCTCAATGAACCCAAAAATATTCAGCTTTGATATTGAGTTTTTTGGAAGTAGTTTTTAGTTTGTTTTTAGTTTTATCTATTTTAGGAGGATATCTGTGTTTGCAGGTGACTATTACTGGGCATTATTATTAGGCAACTTAACAAGAAACAAATATATAACCATTTCAATTATTTATTTTCACCAGTGAAACCAATATAACACCTCAACATTCACAAATATACATTTCTGACATTTAAAAACGAAACAAAAACAAATCAGTGACCAATATAGCCACCTTTCTTTGCAAGGACACTCAAAATCCTGCCATTCATGGATTCTGTCAGTGTTTTGATCTGTTCACCATCAACATTGCGTGCAGCAGCAACCACAGCCTCCCAGACACTGTTCAGAGAGGTGTACTGTTTTCCCTCCTTGTAAATCTCACATTTGATGATGGACCACAGGTTCTCTATGGGGTTCAGTTCAGGTGAACAAGGAGGCCATGTCAATTGTTTTTCTTCTTTTAGACCCTTTCTTGCCAGCCACGCTGTGGAGTACTTGGACGCGTCTGATGGAGCATTGTCCTGCATGAAAATCATGTTTTTCTTGAAGGATGCAGACTTCTTCCTGTACCACTGCTTGAAGGTTTCTTCCAGAAACTGGCAGTAGGACTGGGAGTTGAGCTTGACTCCATCCTCAACCCGAAAAGGCCCCACAAGCTCAATGGTTTTTCCGTGCCGGAACGCTGTCTTTGTTTAGGTAAAGTTAACCTGCAGAATGCCAGTTTAGCCAATTATAATTCAGCACTCCGGGTTGCCTTGTTGGAAAACAGCGTATTTCATTCATTCATTCATTCAGAAAGGCTCTGAAAGCATGCGCCCATGACCGAAATAGACAGTATCAGACGTCGAAATGAGACAGATTCAGTTCCACATGAGGTTATTAATTAGCAAATTATATAAATATTACGAACGTAAACATTAGGTGAGAAGGTTACATTGTAATCTCGTGTCCTAACAACACGCAAACAGCAGTTTGACTCTTTGCACCAGACGAAACACGACAAAAATGTAAATACAGCCTTTCAGAAGCACAGAATAAGCACTCACTCACGAAACGGTAAGGTTTAGAATCCATTCAAACTCACATTGTTAGCATTTAGCACTGAATAAAACACACGAGGCTTACCTGAGGTGCACTGTCATAGGTTTCACATGTTGAGCTGAGAGAAATAGAAACCGTTTCTAATATCTCAATTCGAGGTGTTGGTTAGAACTAAAACTCCTTTTAATATGGAACATAATTCCTTCTATCGCATGTCGTTGATTTTATTTAGAACACGGTTTAAATCACTCGCTCCTGTGTTTAAATCACTCGCTCCTGTACTCAATCTCTGGCATCCCACGCGTGTGTTTATTTTGATCTAGGAGTGCAATACCCAGTTCAACCACTGGGTGTCAAACTTACATACTGCACCTTTAAAGTGAGTGAACCCGTAACTTTTAATGTAATTAATTGACTTAAAAAAATGAGTAAACATGTCGCTTTTAAAGCAATTATTTGACTGTACTTAAGAAAGTGAGTAAACCTGTTACTTTTAATGTGATTAGTTGACTGTACTTTAAAAAAGTGAGTAATCCCGTAGCTTTTAAACCGATTAGTTGACTTAAAAATTTGAGTAAACCTGTTGTTTTTAATGTGATTAGTTGACTGTACTTTAAAAGCAACTGGTTTACTCAAATTTTTAAGTCAACTAATCGGTTTAAAAGCTACGGGATTACACACTTTTTTAAAAGTAATTATTTGACTGTACTTAAAGTGAGTAAACTTGTTGCTTTAAAAGCGATTAGTTGTCATTATATAACGTGAGTAAACCTGTAACTTTTAATGTGATTAGTTGACTTAATGTAAATATACCTGTTGCTTTTAAACAATTAGTTGACTGTACTTAAAGTGAGTAAACCTGTTACTTTTAATGTGATTAGTTGACTTAAAAATTTGAGTAAACCTGTTGCTTTTAAAGCAATTATTTGACTGTACTTAAAGTGAGTAAACTTGTTGCTTTAAAAGCGATTAGTTGTCATTATATAACGTGAGTAAACATGTTACTTTTAATGCAATTAATTGACGTTTCTTAAAGTGAGTAAACCCATAGTTTTTAAAGTGATTAGTTGACGTTACTTAACATGAGTAAACCTGTTGCTTTTAAAGCGATTAGTTGACGCTACTTAAAGTGAGTAAATCCATTACTTTTAATATGATTAGTTGACATGACTTAAAGTGAGTAAACCCATTACTGTTAATATGATTAGTTGACATGACTTATAGTGAGTAAACCCATTACTTTTAATATTAGTTGATATGACTTAAAGTGAGTAAACCTGTTACTTTTAATATGATTAGTTGACATGACTTAAAGTGAGTAAACCTGTTACTTTAAATGTGATTAGTTGACATGACTTATAGTGAGTAAACCCATTACTTTTAATGTGATTAGTTGACATGACTTAGAGTAAACCTGTTACTTTTAATATGATTAGTTGACATGACTTAAAGTGAGTAAACCTGTTACTTTAAATGTGATTAGTTGACATGACTTAAAGTGAGTAAACCTGTTACTTTAAATATGATTAGTTGACATGACTTAATGTGAGTAAACCTGTTACATTAAATATGATTAGTTGACATGACTTAAAGTGAGTAAACCTGTTACTTTTAATATGATTAGTTGACATGACTTAAAGTGAGTAAACCTGTTACTTTAAATATGATTAGTTGACATGACTTAATGTGAGTAAACCTGTTACATTAAATATGATTAGTTGACATGACTTAAAGTGAGTAAACCTGTTACTTTAAATATGATTAGTTGACATGACTTAAAGTGAGTAAACCTGTTACATTAAATATGATTAGTTGACATGACTTAAAGTGAGTAAACCCGTTACTTTAAATATGATTAGTTGACATGACTTAAAGCGAGTAAACCCGTTACTTTAAATGATTAGTTGACATGACTTAAAGTGAGTAAACCTGTTACTTTAAATGATTAGTTGACATGACTTAAATTGAGTAAACTTGTTACTTTAAATGTGATTAGTTGACATGACTTAAAGTGAGTAAACCCATTACTGTTAATATGATTAGTTGACATGACTTATAGTGAGTAAACCCATTACTTTTAATATTAGTTGATATGACTTAAAGTGAGTAAACCTGTTACTTTTAATATGATTAGTTGACATGACTTAAAGTGAGTAAACCTGTTACTTTAAATGTGATTAGTTGACATGACTTATAGTGAGTAAACCCATTACTTTTAATGTGATTAGTTGACATGACTTAGAGTAAACCTGTTACTTTTAATATGATTAGTTGACATGACTTAAAGTGAGTAAACCTGTTACTTTAAATGTGATTAGTTGACATGACTTAAAGTGAGTAAACCTGTTACTTTTAATATGATTAGTTGACATGACTTAAAGTGAGTAAACCTGTTACTTTAAATATGATTAGTTGACATGACTTAATGTGAGTAAACCTGTTACATTAAATATGATTAGTTGACATGACTTAAAGTGAGTAAACCTGTTACTTTTAATATGATTAGTTGACATGACTTAAAGTGAGTAAACCTGTTACTTTAAATATGATTAGTTGACATGACTTAAAGTGAGTAAACCTGTTACTTTAAATATGATTAGTTGACATGACTTAAAGTGAGTAAACCTGTTACATTAAATATGATTAGTTGATATGACTTAATGTGAGTAAACCTGTTACATTAAATATGATTAGTTGACATGACTTAAAGTGAGTAAACCTGTTACTTTAAATATGATTAGTTGACATGACTTAAAGTGAGTAAACCTGTTACATTAAATATGATTAGTTGACATGACTTAAAGTGAGTAAACCCGTTACTTTAAATATGATTAGTTGACATGACTTAAAGTGAGTAAACCTGTTACTTTAAATGATTAGTTGACATGACTTAAATTGAGTAAACTTGTTACTTTAAATGTGATTAGTTGACATGACTTAAAGTGAGTAAACCTGTTACTTTAAATGTGATTAGTTGACATGACTTAAAGTGAGTAAACCTGTTACTTTAAATATGATTAGTTGACAAGACTTAAAGTGAGTAAACCTGTTACTTTAAATGTGATTAGTTGACATGACTTAAAGTGAGTAAACCTGTTACTTTAAATGATTAGTTGACATGACTTAAAGTGCGTAAACCTGCTACTTTAAATGATTAGTTGACATGACTTAAAGTGCGTAAACCTGCTACTTTAAATGATTAGTTGACATGACTTAAAGTGAGTAAACCTGTTACTTTAAATATGATTAGTTGACAAGACTTAAAGTGAGTAAACCTGTTACTTTAAATATGATTAGTTGACATGACTTAAAGTGAGTAAACCTGTTACTTTAAATGTGATTAGTTGACTTAAAAATTTGAGTAAACCTGTTGCTTTTAAAGCAAACTGTTGACTGTACTTAAAGTGAGTAAACTTGTTGATTTTAAAGCGATTAGTTGACACTACTTAAAGTGAGTAAACCTATAACATTTAGGCCCAGTTTCACATACAGCGCTTAGATTAAGCCAGGACTAGGCCTTAGATAAATTAGGCTATTTAAGCCACATTTATAAAATGGCCTAATAAAAATATATTACTGGTGTGCACCTGGAGACAAAAAAATGACACTGACGTATTTTAAGAAATCTCACTGCAAGTTATTCTGAGTTGAGACAGCTCAAACATGCAATTTAATCTTGACTAGCCTTAAACTTTGTTTGTGAAACCGGGGGTTAATGTCATAGTTGACTTAAAACTAGTAAACATGTTGCTTTTAAAGCAACTATTTGGCTTAAAGTGAGTAACCAATTTGCCTTTAAAATTATTAGGACAATGAATGTGCATAATTCTAAAAAAATAAGTTGTCAACTTAAATATATTCCAGTTACAATGGGTTTACTCACCTATTGAAATAAAGTAATGACTATTGGCACATTTGATAAATGTTAATTTTAGAGCTTAAATGAGTCAAGCATTGAACCTGGAAAATTATTTAAAGAATAATTCAGCCAGAAGTTAACATATCAGACCCCTCGAGCATTCCTGAATGTGTTAAACTTGTCGGGAAATCAACGCTTCTAGCTGTCCAGGATAGGAGTGAGGGTTTCTGAATCTAAACATTAACGCACATCAGCTTTAATGAAGAGCGGCTGATCTGATCTGTAACAGTGTTAATATGATGGTTGGGTTGGACAGGATGTATCTCAGACGCAGTTTATTGACTAAACCACATCGCTGCAGGGTTGAGATCAATAACCACCGACCGTTTTCCCACACTAGCATGACCTGCTGACCTCTGATGATCCCTCAAAACCACGTGCCTCATCAACAGTGCTTTCGGAGAGGCACATGTGCAGTATGTAGATATAAATGTATCTGTAATATTTGTCACAATGTATGAATTATACTCGTTTATGACAGGGCAGTTGAATGCTTGATTAATGTTGATGTTGTTAGGTATGCATTTATTTTCAGGAAAATGCATGGGTATTGCGGTTCTAGGTAGGTTTTGACAGCAATTCAATTTCATTTGACTTTGCAAAATGATTTCCAAAAGGTCCCCATGGTTTACAACAGCAAAAGAATTCAAACTTGCAAAGATAGTGAACAATCAATTGCACAGAATAAGCAATAGAATAAAAATGACAAACTTTTTTTTCATGTATTGGCCATTTATGCATTTATTATACATAAAGTAAGCACAAAAATATACATAAATACATGCATAAAAAAATGAGTTGAAGGCAAAATGATTAGCTCTTAATGTGAAATATTAATTATTTTTAAATATTTACCAAGTGCTGTTGTACAGAGCAAGGATTAATATTATTTTTTTCTGGAGAAATGTATTTTATTATGATTTCATTGTCATATTTTATTATTATACTGTATATAATATAATATATAATTATATATTGTAATTTTTATTATTTATTATCATTATAATTGCTGGTTAATATTATTAGCCTCCTTAAGAAAAACAGAAGAAAAAAAACACAAACTGGAACAAGTGAAGGGAGAGTAAACAATGACAGAATGTTCAATTTTGGGTGAACTATCCTTTTAACTTAACTTGCCTTGTTAACCTAATTAGCTTAGTTAAGCATTTGAAGGGCATTTTAAGTGGAATAATGTAATATCTTTCAAAATAACTAGTATAAGACATAATAAATTAGTGATTAGAAATTAATTATTAAAACTATTATGTTTAAAAATGTGTTTTAAAATATTTAATATATTTATATTCTACGTATATACATCTGAATTCAGTGAACATTCCGTTTAAAGTTCAGTAACATGTTGTGTGAGTAGAATAATCAACTCTGATCCATTGAATTATTAGAAAATGATATACTCCCAAAATGTAAGTTCAGCACCTCAAGTATATTTTCTAATAATTATCAGTTGTGCATGTATTGTCAAGTGGCTAATAATTTATTACATATTAAAAGGGATACCAAAGAATTTAAATATACTCATTTACTCTCAAGGGTTTAAAATTTTAATGATTAAAAAAAAAATATTGAACACAAAACAAGATATTCTGAAGAATGTTGTTTAAAAACATTGATTTCCACGGTAAGAACAGAAAGCCAATGGCTGTTTTATTTTTTTATTTAATATGCATGATATTTTTTTTCATAACATGATGTTTTATACTGTAAAAGAAACCTAATTTTACTCTAACTTTACTTTTAAACAAGAATCATATTTTAATTCTTACTTTATTCAATTAGAGTGATTGATGCATATAGGGAAATGTACATTAGTGTTTCATTTGCTACCTGTTAATCTATTTGAATGCTTTTACAGCTGCAGAGATTTTATGTGTTCTCTTTCACATACCATGTTTGCAGCATGTTCATTTATAACCAGCAATAATATAATTATGGACAATGAAGCTCTATGCACATGGGTTATAGGCCTCATAATTATACTCATGCCATGAAAAACATTAACAATTTTTCTTTGTTTTTTGTCAAATCCATAGGGAACGTACTTTATATATTTTAATGCTTTTTTAGCATTACAGCTTAAGCATGTTTATGTCTGACTAATAAAAATATCATTATGGACAATGGAGCGTTATGTATTATACACATTTAAGCAAAAATATGTTTATTCCCGTATATAAATCTAAATTTAAAATGCTTCTATTTTATCCTTTTTTTTTAAAGACTAATGGGCTTTTATTTGTCATTACAATTCCTATCATCAGGTATTATTTTTAAATCCATGCAAAATTAAAATGTTTTTGCATAAAATAAAATTGGACAAAGCTAATTTAACCCTATATATATATATATATATATATATATATATATATATATATATATATATATATATATATATATATATATATATATATATATATATAAATATATATATAAATATATATATATATAAATATATATATAAATATATATATATATATATATATATATATATATATATATAAATATATATATAAATATATATATATATATATATATATATATATATATATATATATATATATATATATATATATAAATATATATATTATTTTTTTTTTCTTTTTAGTTATTTTATTTATTGTTATTTAAATTTTTGAGTTCTGTAAAAAGTAAAATTAGCTTTTCAATTGTATTATTATTTTTTTAATATATGCAAAAACATGTTTTTAATCAATTTAAAAATGTTACCCTGATAATAGAAATTGTAATAACAAATAAAAGACTGTAATTAATTAATTAATCTGTAAAAAAAAAAAAAAAAAAAAAAAGGTTATTAGAGGCATTTAAAATTTAGATAGTTATATATATATATAAGAAATATAGATTTTTTTTTTATATAATAATCCAAATTTTAAATGCCTCTAATTATCCTTTTTTTTTTTTTTTTTTTTTTTTTTTTTTTACAGATTGAGCTTTAATTTGTCATTACAATTTATATTATCAGTGTAACATCTTTAAATTGAAGTCAAATTAGTACATGATCTGCATAAAATAAAATAAAATTGGACACACCTAACTTATTCCTTAGGTTATTAGGTTATTCCACAACCTAAAATAAGGAAAAAAAATCATAAAAAAAAAAATTCATTTTACATTGCACACTTTTGGACCCCACTATACACTGCACAATTTCATTTTTTCTTCCTTCTCTTTCCACATGATGTGATCTAAGTCACTCCTGACATGTTGTACATTACTTAAATGGTGCAGAGCGGAGGGCAAACCCCACTCATGCCTCCATTATTAGTCTGCAGCGTGTTTTATGAGTTGAGTTTATAGAGCCGGGCCTGGGGCGACCGTGAATTTCACCCGCTAATCCGTCTGCAGGTACTGTAAAAGCTAAACTCGTCGCTGGAACCAAATTTATGTCCTGAGTAATCTGCAGCTGACTTACGACATTACGTAGCTTGTTTTTTTCCCCGGTCAAGGTCAGGTTTATTTATATTTAAGTATCATAAACAAGCATGTTAAGACAAACACAACAAATCTAATTCAATCCGTCAGTCCTGTGGAGATTAGTTGATAAATACATCGACAGAGATGAAAATGTGAGAGCTGGAATGAGGGAAATGATCCTAAAAATATCCCCAGCTCATTGATCGACTGTTTATCATGCCATTTTTTTTTAAAGTCAGGAATAAATCCTCATAGATTTATTTTGTCGTTTAAGGTCAGAGCATTTCCTTTAACTGCAGAGGAAATGACTAGCCTATTTTCAATCTCCACCCCTGTTGACAGATCCAACAAATTTGTTGCAACGTCTTGAGAACAGCGAACAACCTTGAGTTCTCAGGACGGACGTTTTTGACCGAAAAACATTTCTCAGCATAACAGGAGATTATAATCATACTTTGATAAAAAAACGGTTGCCCGTAACACATTCAAGGCCTCGGGACTCCAACATATCAGGTCAAAGAGTTCGTTCTCAGTATGTCAGCTTCACAAACCGCAACAATGACTCAAGCTGAGAGATGCATAACAACACAGATTGAGAAAATACTCTTCTTTTTTTCCCTCTTCAGTTTCATCACTCTGTAAATAACCTTTGGTGATTCGGTGGCTTCTCAGGCTGGGCTGGTTTTGCGAGTTCAGCGTTGATGGATCTCTGGGGTGTTTACCAAGAAAATGTCTCCGTGAGGTTTTTGGAGTGATGTTTATCTGGATAGCTCAGCTGTGATGTTTTAATCCTCCTCTAACCAGTGCATAATTCTCTGCAGTGGCTGTTTGTCTCCAGGGTCTGGAAGTCTTTCGAGGATCCCGAAATATGTCGAATTAACTTTCAACGGCTGAGATGAGATATGACAAGATTTACATACGTGTCAGTCAGTCTGAGCTGGAGATAGACATCATTTTAAGGGGGCCTATTATGTCTCTTTTAACAAGATGTAAAATAAGTCTCTGATGGGCCATGAGTGTGTATGTGAAGTTTCAGCTCAAAATACCACATTAATAATGTTTTATAACTCTTTTAAACTGCTCCTTTTGGGCTTTGATGCACATTGTGATGTTTTGGTGACTGTTGCTTTAAATGCAAATAAGATTATGCTCTTTTCAAAAGAGGGCAGAGCTATAAACACCTATTTGTCACCATAGCAGCAGATTTAAAACTCTAATGGTAAATGGCTGCTTCTCATTCAGGGCTGTGTATGCTAATAAGGGTGAGATCATCACTAATGGGCGGGGCTTTCCCCCTGTGATGACATATACATTCACCGGCCATTTTAATAGGTACACTTTACTAGTAATAATAATAATAATAATAAATAATAATCATAATAATTCCTTACATTTATATAGCGCTTTTCTGGGCACTCAAAGCACTTTACACATTTGGGGGAATCTCCTCATCCACCACCAGTGTGTAGCATCCACCTGTATGATGCGACCGCACACCACACCAGCTGATTGGTGGAGAGGAGACGGAGTGATGAAGCCAATTATGGTATGGGGATGGTTAGGAGGCCATGATAGACAGAGGCCAATGGGCAGATTTAGCCAGGGTGCCGGGGTTAAACCCCTACATCCTGGGATTTTTAACGACCATAGAGAGTCGGGACCTCGGTTTAACATCTCACCCGAAAGACGACGCTCACTGAGCAGTATAGAGTCCCCATCACTATACTTGGGGCATTAGAACCCACACAGACCACAGGTTGGGTGCCCCCTGCTGGTCTCGCTAACTCCACTTCCGGCAGCAACCTAGATTTCCCATGTGGTCTCCCATCCAGGTACTGACCGGGCGCAGCCCTGCTTAGCTTCAGTGGGTGACTATGTGAGAGTTGCAGAGAGCTAGCTGCCGACATAGTACCGGGCTGGACCCTCTTTTTACCTTAAGAACTGGGTTAATCCTTCGTGTCATAGATTCAGCAAGGTACTGAAAATATTCCTCAGAGATTTTGTTTCATATTGACATTATAGCATTACACATATTCGGATTTATCGGCTGCACATCCATGATGCAAATCTCCTGTTCCACCACATCCCAAAAGGTGCTCTATTAGATTGAGTTCTGGTGACTGTGGAGGCCATTTGAGTACAGTAAACTCATTGTCATGTTCAAGAAACCAGTCTGAGATGATTCACACTTTATGAAATGGCGCATTATTCTGTTGGATAGAAGATGGGTACACTGTGGTCATAAAGGGATGGCACGATGCTGAATTGGTACTAATGGGCCTAAAGTGTGACAAGAAAATATCCCCTTCACCATTACACCACCACCACCACCAGCATGAACTGTTTATACAAGGAAGGATGGATCCATGCTTTCATGTTGTCGATGCCAAATTCTGACCCTACCATCAGAATGTCACAGAAGAAATCGAGACTCATCAGACCAGGCACATTTTTCCAATCTTCTATTGTCCAATTTTGGTGAGCCTTGTGCGAATTATAGCCTCTGTTTCCTGTTCTTAGCTGACAGAAGTGGCACCCGGTGTGGTCTTCTGCTGCTGTAGCCCATCTGTTTCAAGGTTCAATGTGTTGTTCGTTCAGAAATGCTCTTCTGCATACCTCGGTTGTAACGAGTGGTTATTTGAGTTACTGTTGCCTTTCTATGAGCTGGAACCAGTCTGGTCATTCTCTTCTGACCTCTGGCATCAACAAGCCATTTACGCCCACAGAACTGCCGCTCACTGGATATTTTCTCTTTTTCAGACCATTCTCTGTAAATACTAGAGCTGGTTGTGCGTGAAAATCCCAGTAGATCAGCAGTTTCTGAAATACTCAGACCAGCCCTTCTGGCACCGAACAACCACTTTCAAAGTCACTTAAATCACATTTCTTCCCCATTCTGATGCTCGGTTTGAACTGCTTTAGATCACCTTGACCATGTCTATATGTCTAAATGCATCGAGTTTCTGCCGTGTGATTGGCAGAATAGAAATGTTGCGTTAACAAGCAGTTGGACAAGTGTGCCTAATAAAGTGGCCAGTGAGTGTACAATGGGGTGAATGTCCATCAAAGTGTATCTACAGAGCGTTTTTATAAAGTGTGATTATAAAATAAATATAATACATTTTTTTTCATTAGGGGCTGGCTCTATATTCACACTGTTGTCAAACTACTGTTTAAACCCCCTTTAAAAGTGATCTGTGCATAATGGGTTCCCTTTAACGGTTTTTCTTAAGTGGTTTAGGTCTTTCATGGATGAATAAATGACACTAAAACTGCCAGTAGATGATGGCAAGTCAATGAACGTCAATGTTTGAGTACATTAATGGATAAATTAATTGATATTCAATTCACCTTTATTTGTATAGCGCTTTTACAATGTAGATTGTGTCAAAGCAGCTTCACATATAAGATTATAGTAAATTGAAACGGTGTCAGTTCAGTTTTCAGCGTTTAAGTTCAGTTTAGATCAGTTCAGTGTGGTTTAATAATCACTACTGAGAGTCCAAACACTGAAGAGCAAATCCATCAATGCAGCTCTACAGATCCCGAACCATGCAAGCCAGTGGCGACAGCGGCGAGGAAAAAACTTCACCAATTGGCGAAAGTAAAGAATTAAAAAATCTCGAGAGAAACCAGGCTCAGTTGGGCATGACCATTTCTCCTATGGCCAAACGTCTTGTGCAGAGCTGCAGTCTAGGCGCAGGAAACTGGAGAATGCTGGACCTCAGCGAAGACTCGTCTGTCCTTGGAGCGTCACAGGAATCAGTCTCATGCTCTCCACTCCACCATGACCACCACAGCAGCTGCTCAGGATACAGCCTGGTCCAGGATTATGAAAACCTTGGGATCATCTCATCGCTGGTCTTGGATTGCATCAGTGGCGCTGCATAGTCTGAGGGCCTCGGGATGAGTACCCCCAGGTGGAAATGCAGAATAAGGAGAATAATTAGCGTAGCTGCTGTTCATAGTGTATATAAACGAGATGCAACACCTGCGTGGGGCACAACATGCGTCATACTGCTAAGTGATGCATTGAGTGTATGCTTTGCTAAAATGTTTTTAATCTAGTTTTGAATTGCGAGAGTGTGTCTGAGCTTTGGACATTTTCAGGAAGGCTATTCCAGAGTTTAGGAGGCATAAATGAAAAGGCTCGACCTCCTTTACTCGACTTTGCTATGATAGGTACTACCAGAAGTCCTGAGTTTTGAGATCTTAAAGAGCGGGTTGGATTGTAGCAAGGCAGGAGGTTGGTTAGATAAACAGGAGCTAGATTATTTAAGGCTTTGTACTGTATGTAAGAAGCAATATTTTATAATCAATACGAAACTTAACAGGCAGCCATTGTAAGGAGGATAAAATTGGGGTGATATGATCATATTTTCTAGACCTGGTAAGAACTCTGGCAGCTGCATTTTGTACTAGCTGAAGTTTGTTAATAGAGGATGCTGGACAACCAGCGAACAGAACATTACAGCAATCCAGCCTAGAAGTCATAAAAGCATGGACTAGCTTTTCTGCATCTGATATGGATAGCATACTTCGTAACTTAGCAATATTTCTCAGATGAAAGGCAGTTTTTGTGACATGGGAGATATGATTTTCAAAAGTTAAATTGCTGTCTAATATGAAACCCAGATCATTTATAGTAGAGCTAAAGCTAACTTTGTATCCCTCTAATTGCAGGTCGTGTTGTGAGAACTGCTGTGTACAGGATTTAGGCCTGATAAGTAATAATTCAGTTTTGTCTGACTTTAAGAGAAAAAAAAATTGTTGGTCATCCAGTCTTTAACATCTTTAATACACCGAGTTAGCTTAGACAGTTCAGACATCTCATCAGGTTTAGTTGAAATATATAATTGAGTATCATCTGCATAGCAGTGAAAGCTGATGTGATGTGTATTGCTCACCCAGGCCTAAAAAAAAAATGACAAATCGAAGGTCACTTTTTAGTAGCATTTAATGCCAATTGTGTCTCATCATGCATTATGTTCTAGAAATCAATTGTAAAACTCTGATGAGATGTCGCGGAAACCTTTCCAGTGCAAGTTAGATATCAATGATAACTGCATATCATTTTGTATTAAAATGTGTTGCATATTTTATTGAGACTGCAGAATGCTTTCCACTTCTCTTTAGCATTTAAAGGGTTAGTTCGCCCAAAAAATGAAAATTACCCCATAATTTACTCACCCTCAATCCATCTACTTTTTCTGTCAGATGAACACAGAGTAGTTTTACATTTTTATCCTGGCTCTTCCATTCTGTTTAATGGTGTTGGATAGTGGCTTTTATTTTGAAGCTTCCAAAAGCGCATAAATCCATCGTCAAACTAACCCATACACCACCAGGGGGTTAACACATGTCTTATAAAGTAGATTGATGTGTTTTCTTGTAACAAAAATATTTCAAAATATTGAATTATATACTCCAATCACTGACTTCCAGCTGCCGGATGCCTGTTATGAGTGACTGATATATACAATTTTGTGCTTTAGCTCAAGATGCTAACCTCAAAATAGATACCACATGTCTAAAGGAGAATCTCCTTTTCATCATATTGTTAAAAAATAAAGAAATTAACGAAATATCACAATATAAGAGTTGATTGTTGTGACTGTTATGCCTTTTCTTAACTGATGTGACGGAGTTTACCAAAAGGGTCAAACACAAATTTTATATCTTTATGACTGAAAATACAAATAATGTTTTATGTAAATTCTTACATTATGACTTGGTAGAGTTAGTGTAATTATTTTATGATAATTGTAGCCGATAATTGTAAGATTTGGGAAGTGGAGAAAAAAATTAGGTATAGGTGGATTCTTTAACGGTGCAGTATGTAAGTTTGACATCCTGTGGTTGAACTAGGCATTGCACACAAGGTTCAAAATACACGCAAGCGCAGGTTGCCAGATTGATGGCATCAACAGCAGTGCGCCTGACTCTCGAGCCTAAAGGCTGATTTATACCATGTTTTAAATAAAAGCAATGGCAAGTCAATGCCATTTTATTGCCAAACTACTGAAATGAGCAGCAGATAGTTTACCTCAGTGCAAGCCAGCACATATCAATCATTCAGCATGTACATTTAATAATGTTAAAGAGGTTTAATATGCATTAATTAGACTGTAAACCCTACCATTTCGTTAAAGTGCAGTGAGTCCACTATTCTGTGCTCCTGAAAGGTTGTATTTAAATTTTGGTTGTGTTTCGTCTGGTGCAAACAGCCAAATTGCTTATCACTGCAAATCTCGTCATATTGTATGTTTTTAGGACATGGGGTTACAATGTAACCTGCTCACCTAATGTTTACGTTCGTAATATTTATATTATTTGCTAATTAATAACCACCTCATGTGGAACTCTGAATCTGCGTCTCATTTCAGAGTCTGCTACTGTCCAATGGAGGTCGCATTTCAGTCACGTACACATACGTTGAGAGCCTTTTGGGCTGAATGTATGAAATATGCTGTTTTCCACCAAGGCAACCTGGGGTGCTGAAATATAATTGGCTAAAGTGACATTGCCAGGTTAAAATGACCAACACAAAGACAGCCGTTCTGGCACGTAACACACATTTCCAAAACAGTATATCTGGCTTTAGCAATGTTTTTCAAGTAAACAAGAATGTTCCCTTGGCATGTTTCTTAAATATACCTGCAAACATATTATGGTATTGTTATGCTTTAGAAGAGTCAAAAATGTGCATAAAGCACCTTTAAGTTAATACTTTCAAGATATAATGTCTAAAATCTTAATATGAATTTCTGTGTCATACATGTAATTTGTGTATTTGTCAATATATTTCTATATGAAGAGTTCAGATGCAAAAGCTCTAAACGTCACTTCCGCCAAAAATGAGATAATGACATTGAGTGAATGCTTTAGGCACGCATTACACCATCAACAAATAGATTTGCTTCTAATCATCCAAATCCCAGCGTCAGCGCATTCAGAAATAACAGTTTGTTGGCAAAAGCCGCTAAACGCCACTTGCCTTTGAAAGCAAAAGCCGCTATATCCCGAAAACCAATCAGAAGGCGCGAATCGAATCATGTGTTTTCAATGTAGCAGCTCGCTGATATGCCGGCTTTTATGAAGAGACTGTTCCGCTTTGATTTTAAAAGACAGAGTTTGATGAACTGGATTAATCTGTCCTACTGTCAGTGAATGTCAAATGAAAATGTCCCTTATCTCAAAACTCTGTGCATTATAAGAAAAAGAAAACGCAATGTGCAGTCGTAAGTGTAGCATGCATTCATCATTTTTTTTTTTTTTTTGCACAGTGACGCTACTTTGAATGAGTCCGATTTACTATACATTAAACGACAACTGCATTTCACGAAAGAGAGTTAAGATGCCGTTCTTTTATCCCACGTGGATGCTATGAGGATAAACAAGAGACCAAGACCTTAAGTATGGTGAGAATGAATAAATGACAGCTTCTAAAATTGTCTGAGAGACATCCCCTTTTTGCCCAGTAGGCCCACCTTGTGTTTTATTAGGTAAGTTAAGCTATTTTTAAAAAGATAAATGTAATGTATAAAACTATACATTATTTTTATTACTTCATAATACCTATACGTCTGATAAGCAGTGTTGCCAGATTGAGCGGTTTCACAATCGTCACAATCCGCAAAATCATATTTAAAAAACACCCAATTGTGCGGGGTAAAAAATGACATAGACGGGTAATGTACATTTCGTGAATATTGGGGTCCAACCCCCTCCCACTTTTTGTTAAAATTGGGGCCATCAACCCCCCCCCCCCCACACACACACACACACTTTTATGAAATATCGTGACCGTAACACCCCCTCCCCCCCACACGCACACACTTTTGAAAACCGGGACATAGGTGGGTAGTGTATATTTCGTGAATAATGGGGCCGTCCAACCACCCCCCCCCTCCCACTTTTTGTAAAAATTGTGACCGTCAACCCTCCCCACATACACACACACACACAAGCACTTTTTTTGTGTTTTTGCATTTTCGGCGGGTTTTGGGTAGTTTTTGGACTGGAATCAGTCAGCTACATCTGGCAACACTGCTGATAAGCTTTTTATATTAATGAACAATGCACAGATATTGATGTCGCATAATGTTTTTACACTACATTATTTGAATCTACCAAGCTTAGCTTACAATGTTTACATTGCTCTACTTTAAATCTAAATCCCAAATATCAGTAAGTTCTATCCTCTGATCCAATAAAAGCCAGTAATATTTACAGCCCCCCCTAAAAAAAAAAAAGAAAAAAGAAAAATCCTATTTCAACTAAAATGGTTACAGATCACGAACCTTTGGTACACCAGACACAATTGTGGTCTTTTCTGTAAGAAGACACTTGGGAGTGTGCTGTCCAAAAGTCAGGATTAATTAGTCACAAAGGAATATACTTCACATTTATTGCAAAGTGATCAGCAGTTTGAACTGGAGAAAAGAAACATTAATTTAATTCGACATGGACACCAAAATGGAACATTGGGTCAAAGATATAATGTTCCATTTTGGTTTCCAAATCAAATAACATTTACATTTGAAAGCACATTAAATGCAAACATAATATCTAATTTATCTTCAGTTTCAATATATTTTTATGAAAGTAAAATGTCAGAACAGATTTATGCAACATATTTATGCAAACTGAAACACCTAACACTTGTACTTGTTAAAATATATAAAATAATAAGTGATCCAACAAAATTGTGTTTTATAAATCCTACTGAGACACAGGAATGGACTTCTGTCTGCTCTAATGGACATTATATTTGAGTTGATGTTTTGTTCTTGGGTGGCGCGGTGGCTCAGTGGTTAGCACTGTCGCCTCACAGCAAGAAGGTCCTCACAGCACGCGTTTGCATGTTCTCCCTGTGTTGACGTCCAAACACATGTGCTATAGGGGAATTGAATAAACTAAATTGACCGTAGTGAATAAGTGTGAATGAGTGTGCATGGGTGTTTCCCAGTACTGAGTTGCAGCTGTAAGGGCGTCCGCTGTGTAAAACAATTTCTAGATAAGTTGGCGGTTCATTCTGCTGTGGCTACCCCTGATAATAAAGGGACTAAGCTGAAAGAAAACTAATAAATGAATGTGTATTATAAATCAGCATCTCAGAAAAATATTATTGAGTTGTACATCAAAATATGACTTTGTGTTTTGTAACAGGCCATTGATTTCGTGCATGTCCACTGTTGCAGACACTGGGATTAAATGTATATTAATTAAGCACTTTAGAAGACACAATAAGTGAATAAGGAAATTTTATCATAAAATATAAGATCAAATTATTACAATCCTGTTAATTATTCCCATTATTTCATTTCAAGTTGCCACTAGAACACTAATATGATAATATTTTAATATGCTAATTAAATACAGTGTAGATAAACATTGTATGCAATTGGAAAACCCTCTTATGGCTATTTTACACACATTCAGCATAAAAAAGGTATATTAGATGATTCCGTTCATATCTTTCATAACATAATACAATACATTTCACAATACATTTTGCCACTGGGTTGCTTTGATTTGTAGAGCTGCCCATCCATGGCTTTCTTCTTCGTGTTTGGACTTTCAGCAGTGAAATTTAAACCACATTGAACTAAACTAAACTAAACTGAACTTCAACTTTGAAAACTGGACTGAAGCAGTTTTATTTACTAGAACTTCTATGTTTAGCTGCTTTGACACAATCTACATTGTAAAAATGCTATAGAAATAAACATGAATTGAACTGAATTTAAATACAAATACACTTAATTGAAAATGTATTATACTCATAGACATCACCTTTTTGGAAAGGACACTGTATATTGTATAAGGTTAATTATGTTTATGTACTGTCCACCTGGCAAGGCAAATTTATTTAACACATTTCATACACAATAGTAATTCAAAAAGATTTATAAACAAGAATAAATGAAATGTATAATGCAAGTATAAGAAATAAAAAAAACAACAAAGAATAAAAATGATTCAAAATGTGTTAACCGGTTTAAATGCAATGCAAAAAGAAAGAAAGACACAAACAAAGACTATAGAAAACACAAGACATGTCACTCGTATAGTTTTGAATGGGGAAAAGTGTAACGGTCAATATGGCAAATGAAGCCCCGTCTTCTAGTGCAGGAGCCAATCAGCGATTGCGATAGACTGACAGTTCTCAGAGGGAGGGGCTCAAACCAGAGATGAGTTTCTGCAGATTTTGTGTGATTCGAACGTTTAGAAATGAAACTAAAGCGAGACGGTTGTTTAATTTTATTGCTGCTTCCTAATATGACATTTAATAATAAGCTTGGCAAACAATTTTTCGAGAACTTGATGTTTCCCCATTCAAACAGAATGCCCGAGCATACTGCCAAAGAAGTGTTTTAAAGATGGCCGCCGAGTGAAATGACTTTCCTTAGAGACTTTGACACAAATAGTGCGGTCTAAAAGCAACCAAATATCAACGCCAGCCAAAAATCAGGTTAATTAGTCAAGTTAAAAAAAAAATATTGCTTAAGAGGGCTAATAATATTGACCTATATATATATATATATATATATATATATATATATATATATATATATATATATATATATATATATATATATATATATATATATATTAGGGCTGGGTGATTTTATTTATTTATTTATTTTTTTTTTTTATTTATTTTTTTTTTTCCCCGATTAGTTCGAATTTACGTTTTAAGACTATTTAATTTTTGATAAAATTGAGGTATCGCGATTTTTTTTTTTTTTTTTTTTTTTTTTTTTTTTTTTTTTTTTTTAATATCAAAATATTAAAGCAGCTTTTCCACTATCGTGCCAAACCGTTCTAAACTGTTAGACAACCATGCTGAATTGTGCTGATAGATTCTGTGTGTTGACGTCGCGGCTCTGTTGATGAGCTACCTCAGCAAGCGCGCTAGCCCATTGTCGTGAGGTGCGTGCGCAGTCAGCGGAAGTATAAATCCAGCTTAACACTCAGGGCCGGCATGTCCATAGAGGCGACCTAGGCAGAATAGTGAGCGAGAACCCCCCCCCAGTCCTCACTTTCATCCGCGACACCTACCCCCTCCCGGTCCTCACTTTCATCTGCAAATCGGTAATTTTCTATTTCACTTTCGGGTTGAGGGCTGCGTGATTGCTGTTCGCCTAGAGCGCCAGTTCAGCTTGCTCCGGCCCTGATTACACTATATACATTACACAAAATAATAAAATAGGCTAAAAGTTTTATTCATGGCTAGAGCTTAATTAATTTGATTGACATATAGGCAATGAGACCTTTACTTCGCCTGACTGAGCGTGAGTTTATTGCATGCTACGCTGTGTTCGGTAGTACAGATCACTCTGATCTGGGTGAGAACTTTACCAGTGACTACATGCACTGCTGAAAGCTTTTTTTTCTGCTGCGCATCGAATCAAAAAACAACATATATCCATGGAACACGAACTTGCAGACTCTTTGAACAACGAGGAAATAATTGCACCTAATTCAAAGCCCAGACGTCTGGTTTTGTATTTTATACCTGCGCACCACCTGAAGGACGGTTATGGCGTGTTGTGAATGTCGGCTGTCACCGCAGAAAGTCAAATATTTCTTTAATTTGGACTTTTGCTTGAAAGCTTTACGGAGTGGCACAGTAGCTGTCCAAGGTACTGTAGCTATGAATTAAATCATAACCCATATATGCACCAATAAACAAGTAAAATGAATGAATAAATAAAATAAATATGGATTCTTAAAAGTCGGAATTGTTTTTACTCCAAAAAAATATCAACACGTTTTGACAAATGTTTTATAAAAATAAATTGAGCAATTTCCAACATTTCAGCTATAGGCTGTTATACGATTCTGTTAAATATAAGATAGACATTTAAATATAGATAGATATGTAACGGGTTTCTGTGGGGTTTTTTGTTGTTCACTGGGATCTTTAATATATACTGGGTGGTGTAGCTACGCACAAATATGTTCTAAAACGTCAAGCAGGAATTTGTCTATAGGAATGTAATAGGCTACACCTTATTGACTAATTTATGCATGTATGGCCATTAAAAATACATGATCCTTAACCAGATGGTTTTTCAATTTACTTATTAAGAGATTGTTACTTCAGTCATGTTGTTGTAATGTTTTAAGTTGACTATAGTTACACAGTAAAAAAAAAAAAAAAAAAAAAAAAAAAAATCGAAATTGTTAATCAGTCAAACTTTATGAAAAAATCTAGATTTTTTTTTTTGCCATATGGCCCAGCCCTAATATATATATACACATAAACACACACTTCCACAACAGTTCTGTATTCAGCAATATCGCCACTTGTGCAGCCTCTTCACCCTTGTTTATTACTCTAATCAACACCTTAACTTTTCTGATTTTGACATTAATTTATGAATAGCGTGCACCTTTTTTTAAAAACTGCTTTGGAATTAACATTATTGTGAAAATCTATATACAAATTACCTTGAATTGAATTGAACATAGAGGATATTTAATATTTATAAACAGTTTAGTATTAGAAATGCTGAAAAACCTTAAACAGTTTTATATATATATATATATATATATATATATATATATATATATATATATATATAATATATATATATTATATATTATATATATATATATATATATATATATATATATATATATATATATATATATAGTTGAAGTCAGAATTATTAGCCCCCCTGAATTATTAGACACCTTTATTTTTTTTCCCCAATTTCTGTTTAACGGAGAGAAGATTTTCTAAACATAATAGTTTTAATAACTCATTTCTAATAACTGATTTATTTTATCTTTGTCATGATGACAGTATATAATATTTCACTAGATATTTTTCAAGACACTTCTATATAGCTTAAAGTAACATTTAAAGGCTTAACTAGGTTAATTAGATTAACTAGGCAGGTTAGGGTAATTAGGCAAGTCATTGTATAACAATGGTTTGTTCTGTAGACTATCGACAAAAAAAATTGCTTAAAGGGGCTAATAATTTTGACTAAAAAATGTTTTTAAAACATTTAAAGCTGCTTTTATTCTTGACGAAACAAAACAAATAAGACTTCCTGCAGAAGAAAAAATATTATCAGACATACTGTGAAAATTTCCTTGCTCTGTTAAACATAATTTGCAAAATATTTAAAATAAATAAATAAATAAATGAAAGGGGGTTTAATAATTCTGATTTCAACTGTATATGTTTTTTTTTTCATATCCATATCACTTTTTTTGTTATTGCAGTCCTGATGTACCCTACAATAGACATTGCATGACATATACAGCTCTAAATTGTTAATTAACTGTTTTATGCTTAAAACAATGTAATGACATGAACAAATACTAATTTTGAAAACTTTTTTATTCTCTGCTTTTAGGAGGATAAAAAAAAAAATCCTTAATGACATTTCAGTGGGCATATTGAACAAAAATCACCCTGTGTTTGTGATGAAGTGCAGTAAGCAGAAGAAATTTCCTTGCAAGAAAGTCAATATTAGCTCTGTATTATGGGGTGTGATTCTTTATTGTCATGGCAGATTTTAATAAGCTCGGCATAGTAATTTCAGTCTGTGGGTTTATTTTAATTACTTGAAGTTTTGGTATTTCTCCCACAGTTGTTCTCGACTCCATTTGTGGCACATCAGGGAAATGTTTTTTTGAACAGGAATCCCAATGATTGAGCAGAACATGGCCCACTTGCTTCAAACAACCATGAAATTGTGTGGAGCCAGATAAGACCTGCTTAGACACGTCCCGCTCTGAATAACCTTCTCCACTTGCATCCAAACCACTCTCCTTTTAGCATCTGCTGTATTTTATCTACTAGCCTGTACCACATACGGTTGAAGTCAGAATTGTTAGACCTCCTGAATTTTTAGCCCCCTGTATATTTTTTCCTCAATTTCTGTTGAATGGCATAAGATTGTTTTCAACACATTTCTAAACATAAAAGCCAACTTCTTTTATCTTTGCCATGATGACATATTTTACTAGACATTTTATTAGTCATAGTAGTAGTAGTTGTAGTCGTCGTAGTAGTAGTAGCAGTCGTCATAGTAGTAATAGTCATAGTCATCGTCGTTGTAGTCGTAGTGGTGGTTGTCGTCGTAATAGAAGTCATTGTAGTAGTAGTAGACGTCATCATCGTAATTAGTAGCCGTCGTAGTAGTAGTAGTATTTGTTGTTATCATAGTAGTAGTCTTTGTAGTAGTAGTTGTAGTAGTCGTCGTAGTAGTAATCCCAGTAGTAGTAAGTAATCATCGTAGTAAGTCATCTTAGTAGTAGTAGTCGTTGTAGTAGTAGTAGTAGTAGTAGTTATCATCGTAGTAGTAGCAGTTGTCGAAGTAATAGCAGTAGTAGTTGTCGTCATCAACGTAGTAGCAGTCGTCGTAGTAATAGCAGTAGTAGTAGTAGTAGTAGTTGTCATCATCGTAGTAGCAGTAGTCGTAGTAGTAGTCGTTGTATTAGTCATCGTCGTCGTTGTAGTAATAGCAGTGGTAGTCGTATTATTAGTAGTAGTATTAGTTGTCGTCGTTGTAATAGCAGTAGTCGTAATAGTAGTCAGTCAAAGTAGTAGTAGTCATCGTAGTAGTAGTTGTTGTAGTAGTCTTCATAGTAGTAGTCGTCATCATAGTAGTAGCCACAGTCGTCATAGTAATAGGAGTAGTAGTCATCATTGTAGTAGTAGTCTTCATAGTATTAGTAGTAGTCATAGTAGGAGTCATTGTAGTAGTAGTAGTCGTCATTCATAGTAGGAGTCATCGTAGTAGTTGTCGTTGTAGTAGTAGTAGTAGTTGTCATCATCGTAGTAGAAGCAGTTGTCGCAGCAATAGCAGTAGTAGTAGTAGTTGTCGTCATCGTATAAGAATTCATCCTAGTAGTAGTCGTCGTTGTAGTAGTAGTCTTTATAGTAGTTGTAGCAGTAGTAGTAGTAGTAGTCGTCGTCATTGTAGTAGTAGTCTTCGTAGTAGTAGTAGTCGTCATAGTAGTAATCGTAGGAGTCATCATAGTAGTAGTCGCCGTTGTAGTAATAGTAGTAGTAGTCGTCGTCATCGTTGTAGCAGTAGTCGTAGTGATAGCAGTAGTAGTAGTAGTTGTCGTCATTGTATTAGGATTCATCCTAGTAGTTGTCGTCGTTGTTGTTGTTGTAGTAGTAGTCTTCATAGTAGTTGTAGCAGCAGTAGTAGTAGTAGTCGTCATCATCATCAACATAGTAGTAGCAGTCGTTGTAGTAATGGCAGTAATAGTAGTAGTTGTCATCATCGTAGTGGCAGTAGTTGTCGTTGTAGTAGTCATCGTCATCATTGTAGTAGTAGCAGTCATTGTAGTAATAGCAGTGGTAGTCATAGTAGTAGTTGTCATCGTTGTAACAGTAGTTGAAATAGTAGTAGTCATCGTAGTAGTAGTTGTTGTAGAAGTAGTAGTCTTCATAGTAGTAGTAGTCGTCATCGTCGTTATCATAGTAGTAGCCACAGTCATCGTAGTAATAGCAGTAGTAGTCATCGTAGTAGTAGCAGTAGTCGTTGTCGTCATAGTAATTGTTGTCGTAGTCCTAATAGTACTCGTAGTAGTAGTCGTCATAGTCGTCGTTTTAGTTGTTTACTATACAGCAGACAATGGACGTCACACAGATGTAAAAATTGACGTTGGACTCCAATGTCAGACCAAATTAAAATTTTGGTTGTATATGAAAATCAGGTTGACGTCAGATTTCACCGACAAGATGGATTATGACATTATGACGTTAAGCTGATGTTGGATATTAGTTACCATATTTTATGAGTATGTGTCAGTGTTTGATGTCAAATGATGTTGGTTTGAGACGTTGACTAGATGTTGAAATTTGGATAGTTAATGACACAACCTACATTTCACTTAAGATTGATGTCATGTTAGATTTTGACGTTGTATAGATGCCATATCACGGAGCTAAAATTTTGTGTTTTAGTTAGTTAATGCCGCAGCCTAAAACCAACCAAATATTAACATCAGCCAAATATCTGGTTATTTAGTCAAGTTAGGGTAATTTAGTCAAATCATTGTATAATGATGGTCGAAAAAAATATTGCTTAAGAGGGCTAATAATATTGACCTTTAAAAGTGTGTGTATATACACAACAGTTCTGTTTGGTTCTCGAATTTGACTGGCTGATAGTCGTGCAATATTCAGCCATATTGGCACTCATACAGCTTCTTCACTCTTGTGTATTACTATGCCTACATGACAAGCAGAGGAATAAACTCACTACAGTTTGACAAATATTGCAGCTGTTAGACAACATAATGTACTTTTGAGGCTTTTTAGGTGAGAATGTAGTTGTTTAGATTGCAACTATGTAGTTGATTTATAAGGATAGTGCCTATTTTAAATATTTATAATTTCGGAGATTCAGCGCATCGGCGGCCATCAGCCTGTCATGCTGAGCAGAGCAAAGACGGTTGATGTCCCGCCACAAGATGGCGACAGAGACCGCATAATATGTCCTTAGGGGAGAAAAACTTTCTTTTTGCATTTCAAACTGCAGCTGATCAAATCATTATAAAAGGATAAGTGACATTCTAAGTCGATCTCCCTCTTTTGAATGGTGTAGTGCTGTATTTATACCATAGTAATCTGGTAGTGTTTGCTTTGCTTTGGCTTTTTCGGGGTTAATTATTGTGATCTCCCAATTGCAGCAGAAAAATACTGGGAAATCTCTGTAGACTGATGGCATTTCATGCCGTTCAGCCTTATAATCTTAAAATGTGAGCAAAATCACCTGTTTTGTCATCATTTTAGACATTACGCTACAGAATCATTCAAAGTTTGTGAATTAGCAACGGTTTCTGCTGTTCTGACCTGCTGCATATACAGTATGAATGAATGGCGGAAGAAAGTAGTTCCTCATACAAAAGGGTTTTTAGACTCTCCGTGTTTGATTTTCTTTTTTATATACACAATTTGCCGTCGAACCGTTGTACTGTATAAACGCAATATCACACTCATAGCAGTGAGATATGGTTGTATATCGTCACTGGTGGGACAATAAAGCACTCAGCTTGTACATACCAGCCCACCAGTGCCGGTATACAGCCATATCGCACTGCTACTCGTGTGATATTGCTCATATGATTTCATTCTAGCCAAAATAAATCTTAAAATAAATATAAGTAATGAAATAAATAAAAGTAAGACTTTCTCCTGAAGAAAAATATTATAGGAAACACTATAAAAAATTCCTTGGGAAAGGAACATAATTTGGGAAATATAAAAAATAAAATAAAATAAAAATTACAGAATTTTGACTTCAACTGTATAAACTTTGTTCTTATCCTTTGTAACCGCATCAACCAATCAACCAGCCATCGCTTTAAGCCCATTGTTTTGGTTTAAAACTTGTTACAGTGTTTACAGGATTGTTAAAGTCTTAAATTTGCTGTTCTAGGTCTTAAATATTTTTGCACAGGTCTTAATTTTCCGATGTCCATGTAACGATACGTCTAATGCTCATTTAATTTTTTTTTTTGTTGCTGTTGCTTGGTTTTCGTGGTGTTGTAGTTCTTTATTTCACTAGTCCAATTGTAATATCCGGTATTACAACTACAAATGAGACCAACATGCAGTGCGCGCGGCGAATGTGACGTCATCGCTGTGTTTGCGCGACATGATTTCGGCTGGCGGGGCTCACGTAATGTTTTGAGACTCGAGTGAACACTGAACAGTTCGCGCGACGCCGCATTTGATTTGAGTTGAATATGAAACACTTTGAAGAGATTTTATATGAAACCGGTATGACTGTACACTCATCTTCTCTATGATCCGTCCATGCGTGATCATAGAGATAACCAGATGACCAATAATTATTGGCTAGAAATTGCATCAGCAGTGGGAAAGGAGGAAAGTTTTTGGAAAAGTTTGGAAAACCTAAGGGGGATAAGTTCGTTAAAACAAAAAAAGAGGCCAAGGCAGGAGTGGAGACCCAGGTGGTTTTAATATTACAGAATATGTTTTTCCACCAGTCATAGGTTTTACACTGATGTATAGGTTACAATTTTGAATTTATAACAATTTACAAACTAAAATTAAGTAACAAATTATGTCTTTGATACAGTTGAAGTCAGAATTATTAGCCCCCCTTTGAAATGTTCTTTCTTTTTTAAATATTTCCCAAATGATGTTTAACAGAGCAAGGAAATGTTCACAGTATGTCTGATAATATTTTTTCTTCTGGAGAAAGTCTTATTTGTTTTGTTTTGGCTAGAATAAAAGCAGTTTTTAATTTTTTAAAAACCATTTTAAGGTCAATACTATTAGCCCCTTTAAGCAATATATTTTTTCGATAGTCTACAGAACAAACCATCGTTATACAATAACTTGCCTAATTACCCTTACCTGCCTAGTTAACCTAATTAGTTAAGCCTTTAAATGTCACTTTAAGCTGTATAGAAGTGTCTTGAAAAATATCTAGTAAAATATTATTTACTGTCATCATTAGAAATTAGTTATTAAAACTATTATGTTTAGAAATGTGCTGAAAAAAATCTTCTCTCTGTTATACAGAAATTGGGGAAAAAGGGGGGCTAATAAATCTCACTCTAACTGGAAAGGACTATATATGAACCTATCAGTTTACAATATATTGATGCCCAATTTCTAGGCTTTATTGGTGATAATTGTCACGAATGTTGGATCATTATTGCCTTTTTAGCTTATAAGTAGAGGACAGAAACTAGCCAGACAGTAATGTGTGAATTGTTAAGTGGGGAACATAATAATAAAAAAAAAACGTTAGTATTTTTAGTAAGTGTACTTCTTTTTTGTTTTTATTCTTGCCGTAATAAAAAAATATATAATTGTACAGCAAGCCAAGTTCTGTTGCCATTAATATTTAACTTTAATAGGTAGAACTGTCCGAGATATGAACAAAAGCAAGTGATGCATCATTTAGATTTAAAACATTTTAGATATAAAAAATCTTGAATGGTTATAAAAATCTTTGTAATAAATTATTAAAATAATAAAAAACAATTATCTTGAATGATATTAATGATATGACCTAGTTCCGGAAACTTTCTACTTCTCTTTATCCATCTGATTTTACTGTCTGTTTCTTTTGACCGGCTCCTGTCATTTTAATCCCGAGGGGTCGAAGACCGTGTATATGTGTTTTGAAGAGTTTTCACATGAAAACACCAAAAAAAAAACTTAAATTACACTTTCAGTTTTGATCGTACAGATATGAGCAAAACATCAATCGAATCTGTTAGGTGTCTAGTTTTTTTGGGTACACTCACAATAACAACAAAAGTGTGTGCTTTTGCAAAATAAGGAAAATAAACAGTGAAGGCACTTTCTTTTTTCTCTCTCTCAGTGAACTGTTTTTACAAATGCGTCAGTAAAATCTTCTGAAACTCTGGAAAAACTAAACACACAGACATGAGACATATATCTATCGAAAGCTTAAAGTGTCTACTTGAAGACAAATAATGCTTGATAAAGTAATCAGTATGAAACCAACGCTATGTCTAGCTTCTCTGTCTAAGCTCATTATTTTTAATGCGACCACGCCCACAAGGCTTTGTTATTACAATAGTCCACATGAGACGGGCTCCTTGTAAACTATGGTCAGAAAAAATGCGGAATCTCCACGATTACATGAGACATACACATGACAGACATATCTGCATAAAGCTTGCAGGGTGAACTTTCCAACTCATTTTGAAAGCAAATGTTGTCTCGCTAGGTAATATATACAATTCTCCCGGCAGAGCACGCATCATGCCGGCTCTTCCCACTTTCGCCATTAATACAAACAATGACGTAAGCTGCCCACACGCCCACAGCGTGCTGGCTAGAACGTGACGCATGTTATACGTGTTATTAATTACATTTTTATTTATTTTACCATAGTTGAACCTGTTAAAGTTTGGAAAAAGTTAACCAAAGCTGCAACTATTTGGGCAAAATATATATAAAAGGTCTTAAAATATTATTTTGATTATTCTTGTGTTTTGTCATTATGCCAGAGTCATTCAGAGATTATTATTAAATGCTGGATTAATGCACAAGAAAGTTTTTATTACAACAGTTTTGCAAACACGTTTTATACCATTTCAAATATTTCCCTCCATTTCTCCGTGAATATAGGCAGTGTATTTTGATGCATTTAAACAAAAAAGATTTATTAAACAGATATATTTATTAAAATAATATTTTAGTCACCAACTATATTCAGAAATTGAAATAATACAATAAATTCAAGCCAAATATTGAAAAAAAAAATTACAACCTACAAAATTTTAACTAAATGTAACAAGCATTTAGTTTGGCCTAGCTTTTGCAGATGGACATTGCTTTACAATGCCCTTGATGGGTGAGTGGGGGAGTGTCTTTTGTCTCTCCACGTGTGAATTATTCATGACCATTGTCACTCACGCATAGAGCTGAGATGAGCCAAACAAACTTAACAAAATGTAAATCTTTGTAATGTTTCCTTTGAATGAGAGAATAAAATAATTTTTACATAATTGTGAAGTAAATATTCTAGCCCACCAGACTGGTTACTCAAAAGTCTTGTTCAGGCACATTTAGTGTGTTTCTTTGGACCTTATTTCAGCTACATTTTTTTCTCCACATCCTACTAACCACGCATAATATTTTTTTTTTCTAAAAAACACAAGCATGTACATTAATATTTGTCACATATTATTGTAGCACAGTTTGTGCTGAATACAAATAAAATACATGTTGGCCAATACCACTTAATAAGCAGCTGAAATTAGCACAAATGTCAGGGCATGTCAAAACATCTCAGGGGCCCCCAAATCACCTCAGACCTCTTTATACGCGTTAAGTATAAAAGCCTCGTCCGTTTCGTGAGGTGCACGATGTGGCGCCAGGCGAAAGTATAAATCCGACTTAAGATGTTTGTTTGTTTTTTCTGTAGTTCAATGGTGCATCTAACCTGTCTTTAGTACTGTTTAATTTTAATACATTTATTTTACCACAAATTTTGTGATTTTGTATTTTCTCTTTATGTGTATGTGTGTTTTTGATATTGTGATATAGGTCTTAAATTTAAAACTTAATGGTCTTAAAAAGGTCTTAAAGTCTTAAATTTGACATTATGATATCTGCAGAAACCCTGTTAATACAATTTGTGCGTTTCATTTTGGTGCACGATTGTCAGAGCCTATTAGTATGAAAACTAAAGCGTACAACACGCTTTGCCTTGTGTAAGCACGGCTGCTTCCAAGAGGCTGTGGAATCCGCAAGTTGTTATTCATTTTCTCAATTACAGCTTACATGCAATTACTCCCATGGTTCTCCTCCTTCTCTTGGACCGTGTTCATAGCCGCAGTTTGCTCGTCACAAAATGAATTAATCTAAAATCAACTCAATGTGTAGTTAAATATACCCCGTACAATATGCTCAGATAAAAATAAAATGTATCGTGCAATTAAGTGCCGAGGTTTTTTACCCACCAACATCCTGTATTGATTTACTGAGCTGGGATCCTAATGGCAGATGATACTTTACTGCTGCGGTGTATGGCTTTCCCGCGGAATAACTGGGAATAAGACCAAGCTCAAGTGCTTGGCCAATGATAAATATATAGATGCATATATATTATCAGTGTTAACAGGGCTTTGATATTAAAAATGTGGTTGAATTGTTTATGTAGTGTTCAACTCTTAACCTCAAGAGCCCTTGTAATCATAAAGCTTTTACTTACCGAATGCGAACATAGATAAACAGATTGCATTCTCTTAAATGCACAAGAGTTCAAACTGCAGTTTTATATCGATGCTAATTTGCCTATGGACAACATCATCCATCATCTTATTAAATATTTGGTTGCCAGGGCATTAGTGTGTGGTTTCTAATGTGTTATTTGTGGGTTTTAGTGTGTTTCTATGATTCCTAGTGTTGCTAGGTGATTGTTTTTTTTTTTTTATTCAATAGTTTTTATGATATCCTGATTCACAGACGGCACTCTTCCCTCCTCAAATATTTTTTTTTTAAAATTATTATTCATTCATTCATTCATTTTCTTTTTGGCTTAGTCCCTTTATTTATCAGGGGTCGCCACAGAGAAATGAACTGCCAACTATTCTAGCATATGTCTTATGCAGCGGATGACCTTCCAGCTTCAACCTATTACTGGGAAACACCCATACATTCTAGCATTCTCACACAACGGCCAATTTAGATTATTCAATTCACCTATAGCGCATGTCTCTGGACTCTGGGGGAAATCGGAGCACCCAGAGGAAACACACGCAAACACGGGGAGAACATGCAAACATCACACAGAAATGCCAACTGACTCAGCTGGGGCTCGAACCAGTGACCTTCTTGCTAACCACTGAGCCACAGCGCCACCCTCATTATTGTTATTATTTCCTAATTTTTTTTTTTTTTTTTTTTTTTTTTTTTTTTTTTATACAGAAGTTTAATCCCATTTACACCATGTTACCAAAAAGTCCAAATTTATTTATACGTTTAATAAAATTAATTTAACATTTTTGGCATTTTTTTCTGTCAATTTTGAGTTCACATGTAACAAAACGTATTTTTTTCTTCTTGCACTTCTGCTGGAGATAAAAAGTCAGAATTACAATACATAATCAGAATTGTATTAACTGAAACTCTGGAAAAAATAATAAAAATATATACAACGTGAATTCAGAATTGCAGTATATAAACAATTTTTTGCAGTTCAATTTAACATCATATAATTCAGATGTGTTTTTTTCAGAATACATTGTGCATAGTTTACATTGTGCAATTCACACACTTATTTTCTTATTTCATCTTTATTTCTTCCTATAATGAGTTTATATGTTATCTCACAGTTCTCACATGTTTGGTAGGATTTGTGTAAAAACTTGCAGCTCAGAGGAAAGAAAAGAAAATACATTTAATATTAAGAAGTCACTAATAGTATTGTAATTAAATTTTTTGTATAGGGCTGTACAATAGAGGAGAATGGGACCGTTGCAACACTTTTTGCATTTCCTTCAGTTTCTCGGAGACAGTTGTGGAAACCCAAAATTTTAATATAGTAAACCCACATCTTTTGGACACCCACCCACATTGCTATAATATGTGTATATATGATAATATATGCAGAATTTAAACTTGAACAGACAAAGTCAATTGTTGCAAGTGACCCTGAGCAGGGAGATGATTGTAACAACCCATAGGAACAGTCGCAATATTTATTAAATTTAGTCATTCATTCATTCATTTTCTGCCGCTTTTCCGAGGCCGGGTCGTGGGGGTAGCAGTCTTAGGAGAGAACCCCAGACTTCCCTCTCTCCAGACACTTCCTCGAGCTCCTCCGGGGGGATCCCGAGGTGTTCCCAGGCCAGCCAGGAGACATAGTCCCTCCAGCATGTCCTGGGTCTTCCCCGAGGCCTCCTCCCGGTGGGACATGCCTGGAACACCTCCCTAGATAGGCGTCCAGGAGGCATCCGAAACAGATGCCCGAGCCACCTCAGCTGACTTCTCTCGATGTGGAGGACCAGCGGTTCTACTCCGAGCTCCTCCCGCGCGAGAGATTTCCTCACCCTGTCTATAAGAGTGCGCCCTGCCACCCTTCGAAGGAAACTCATTTTAGCCGCTTTTATCCGAGATCTTGTCCTTTCGGTCATGACCCAAAGCTCATGACCATAGGTGAGAGTAGGAACGTAGATTGACCGGTAAATCAAAAGCTTTGCCTTTCGACTCAGCTCCTTCTTTACCACAACGGACCTGTACATCGACCGCATTACTCTTGCCGCTGCACCAATCTGCCTGTCAATCTCACGTTCCATCACGATCGCCACAGAGGAATGAACAGCCAACTTATCTGACTGAACTGCCAACTAACCCAGCCAAGGCTCGAACCAGCAACCCCACCCCATTTGGTTTTTTATGCAATATATTATGCAATGATTACAAATTTCACTCGATGACTTGAATAGCTGTATTATTTTTTTAAAAACTCTCATAATTTTAAGTGTATAAGGATTAATCTGTATAATCAAATTACACTTTGCAATGACTATCTACACTACCTGACAAAAGTCTTGTCGTCTATCCAAGTTTTAGGAACAAGTAATATCTTGACTTCTAGTCGATCATGAAGTATGAGAAGTGGCTTATATGAAAGTCAAAGGCTTCTAGATTACGCTTATTTTACCAAAATAAAATTTTTTCATTCCTCGATTTTTAATTATTTAATTAGGACAGAAATAATGTACACTATAGAATATAAAGTCATGGTGCAGTAAAAAAAATAAAATAAAAATTAACATTTTGTATTTATGCTATGAGCTTGGATGACTGCATCCAT
Source organism: Danio kyathit (assembly GCA_903798195.1). Classification (NCBI taxonomy): domain Eukaryota; kingdom Metazoa; phylum Chordata; class Actinopteri; order Cypriniformes; family Danionidae; genus Danio; species Danio kyathit. The sequence continues at coordinate 57,100,805 of LR812527.1, forward strand.
ACATCTCTGCAATGACTCTATTAACTAATTAATAAAGTCATCTGGAATGGCAAAGAAAGCGTTCTTGCAGGAGTTTATCAATATTCTTTAGATTCATCTTCAATGCCTCCATCTTACCCCAGACGTGCTCAATAATGTTCATGTCTGGTGACTGGGCTGGCCAATCCTGGAGCACCTTGACCTTCTTTGCTTTCAGGAACTTTAATGTGGAGGCTGAAGTATGAGAAGGAGCGCTATGCTGCTGAAGAATTTGCCCTCTCCTGTGATTTGTAATGTAATGGGCAGCACAAATGTCTTGATACCTCAGGCTGTTGATGTTATCATATACTTTGCAGATCTCTTACTGAATGTAAAGTTTTTTTTTTTCTTTACCAAACTTGCCTGATTTCTGTGAGAATCTTGGGCCCATGTGGGTTCTAGTAAGTCTTCTGCAGCATTTGTGATAATGGGGATGCAAAGAAAAGAAAAAAAAAACTACTTTTCCAAAACTACTGACACTTTTCTAAATGATCAACTAGAAGTCAATTTATTATTTGTTGCTCTTTCAACTGGGATCAGTGACAAGACTTTTGTCAGGTAGTGTTTTGTAGCTGATCAACTATAATCATGACTGAACATTGCTTTGTATAGATTAGAATATTGCTCAATAAAGATGCTCAGATAATATATTGTACATCCATATTCTGTAGCATAAACAAGTTTTATACTATATTTCTATGAATATTTTCATATTGAATAGTACCCTCACACCTGTCCTTTACAAAGCACATATTTGCACTAAGATAATGCATGTAACACAAGCTTTGCTGGCTCAAATCACTTTATGTTTTGTTCAAAAACACATTAATGAAATTTATGTGTTTGCTTACATTCTTTGCACTGTGCAGCTGATGTTGCAAAATTGGACAAATAAATTCTGATCAAATTAAATCCTGAGATATTTTCCGATGTTTGGCTTTTTGCTCAGCGACAGATTTTTTCAATTATGCATTGTTTAACTCAAAACTAAATTGCCTAACAATGATGTCAACAATGTACTGAAGAAGTTAGTCGATTATTATTATTATTGTTTGTGCTCTAAATGAGGTGGAAAGTAAATTAAAACTGTGTGAGACATCTGAGGATGTCATGCGGGCCATTAGCTAGAGTATTTATTATCAGCCTTCAAGCTACAATATTGTACTAAATCTTTTTTTTTTAAATAATGCAGTGTTGTCATTGGCAGCTTCTTGCCTCTTCCAGATCTGACCTCATAAGGGGTGTTAGTATTACCCTTACCTCATCTTCTAGTAGAAACAGGTGCAAAGTGACCTGTAGAAGGAAGTTTGAGCTTCTGATGGAGTGCAAACTATACAACCCCAAATCAGAAAAAGATAGGAGAGTGTGAAAAGCACACATTAAAAAAGAAAAAAGTGATTTCTAAATTGACTTTGACTTGTATTTCGCATTTTTTTTTAAAAAAATGAGTTCCTCGTGATTTTTTTTTCAATTTTTTAAATAAATACATATTCCAATTTTGGTTCTTGCAACACATTTAAAAAAAAAGTTGGAACAGTAAAGCATTTACCACCAACTGTAATGTTGCCATTCCTTTGTAATGTTCCCATTAGGGACTGAAGACACCAAGTGATGAAGTGTGTTAGGTGTAACTTTGCCCCATTCTTCCAGCAAACAAGTCTTAAGGTGGGCAACAGTACAGGGTCTCTGTTGTCACATTTTGTGCTTTAAAATGTGCCACACATTCTTTATCGGAGACAGGTTGGGACTGCAGGCAGGCCAGTCAAGTACCTGTATACTTTTCCTCCAAATCCAGAACTTTGTATTGTGTGTAGAATGTGGTTTTGCATTGTCCTGTTGATATATGCATGGGATCCCTGGAAAAGAAGGCAGCATATTGTGCTCCAAAATCTCTATGTACTTTTCAGCATTAATGATGCCATCACAGAAGTGTAAGTTACCTTTGCCAAGGGCACTGACACAACCCTATACCATGACAGACCTTGGTTTTTGGACTTGTTGCTAGTAACGGTCTGGATGATCCTTTTCTTGTTTGGTCTGGAGCACACTGCGTCCATTTCTCATAGAAAATACCTGAAATACTGATTCATCTGACCACAGTACACGTTTCTGCTGTTTGATGGGTTATCGCAAATGCCTCAGAGGCCAGAGAAGTTGACAGAGCTTCTGGACACTGTTAACAAAGGGCTTTATTTTGGCAAAGTACAGTTTTCACTGGCATTTGTGCATGTAACTATGTATCGTGGTACTTGACAAAGGACTGCCAAAGTAGTCCTGAGCCCATGTGGTGATATTGCTTATAGATGAATAACTATTCTTGATGCAGTGCCACCAGGGATCGGAAACGATCTGAAGTTAAAGATAACACAAGTGAACACATTGTGCAGTTTTGAAATGAATATTTTTATTAATTAGGAAAAATCTAATCTAATACAAAACTACATAGCCCTTCGTGAAAAAAAAAGTGTTTGCCTCCTAAAGCTAATAACTGTTGGGGCTACCCTTAAGAGCAACAGCTGCAATCAAGTATTTTCAATAACTTGCAATGAGACTGTGCTGTGGAGGAATTTTGGCCAACTCATCTTTGCAGAATTGTTGTAACTCAGCCAAATTGAAGGGTTTAAGAGCATGAGCTACCTTTAAAGATTACGCCACATCATCTCAATTGGATTCAGGTCAGGACTTTGACTAGGCCACACCAAAGTCTTCATTTTGGTACTTTCTAATGTAGTAAAAATCGTTCTTAATTTCAAATGTATACATTTGTGGGTCTCCTTGCTTCCTTGTGTAGCCATTTTACTGCAGTTGGTGTATTAAGGGAACATTCTCATACCTCTTCAGTTCCATGTACACTTATGCTTCCAACCCAAAGAAAATCAAGACACCTCTTCCCCTTCACATCAATGTCTGAAACAGAGGGGTCAGGGGAAATTGATGGGCTAAAGAGTAAAAATGGGAGTGGGCCTTAGAGTCAGATAGGTTTGGAAAATTATGACAGAATTATTATTATTTGTGTGAATGAGGCAGTTTTAATGACACCACGATTCCACTTAAATGTCATACAGCAGGATTTCATATCCTAAACTCATGACGTTGGTTAGGTTAGGGCATTTTCAGACCTGTAGATTGTTTGTTTTGCAAGGACACCTTTGTTACAGTGTTTCATGTTTCTTCTTGGTTCAGTTTGCTTTCCCACATCAGTCTTTCAAAATTCACCAAAAATATTTTATGCATGTTGTAGCTATATCAGTAAAACTGTCCTCTTATTGGTCAGAATAAACTGTTTACGTTCCTTGGCATCATCTATGAACATGGGTTGACATGTTTGCTTCATGGTCTTATTGTAGCTGTCATGAAACACACATGTACATAGCTGTCATTCCTGCTCTACTTAATAAATTTAGAATAACATGTAAAATCTATAATACAGTTTTAAAGTATGAATCAAGGCCTTGTCAGGGCAGCATTCTTGCCATGCTCAGAGAAAAGCAATTATACAACGTTTTAAGATAAAGAAGCACTCCTTAATTTTCAGCTGTGATAACTCATGTGCTCACACACAGTATCAGAAACCTCTGCTCTTTATGTAACACGTCTTCTGTGATGAATTGTGATACTGCCTGGTTTGTAGATTCAGAGTGTTTCTTACCCTCTCCATTGCTAAAGTTGATTTTCAATCAGGCCAACCACCTCGTTTTGGTGATCTCAGACCTGCTGTTTTGGTCAGGATCTGAGCACAATTTGTTAGTTGTTAAATGGATAAAAGAACTAAACTAAGGAGGAACATGCGCCAGGTTCTGAAACAAACAATTCAAATTAGTCACATTTTATATATATATATATATATATATATATATATATATATATATATATATATATATATATATTCATTCATTCATTCATTTTCTTGTCGGCTTTGTCCCTTGCGGGTCACCACAGCGGAATGAACCACCAACTTATCCAGCACGATTTTTACGCAGCGGATGCCCTTCCAGCCGCAACCCATCTCTGGGAACTTCCACACACACATTCACACTCATACACTATGGACAATTTAGCTTACCCAATTCACCTGTACTGCATGTCTTTGGACTGTGGGGGAAACCGGAGCACCCGGAGGAAACCCACGCGAACGCAGGGAGAACATGCAAACTCCACACAGAAACGCCAACTGACCCAGCCCAGCCGAGGTTCGAACCTGCGACCCAGCGACGTTCTTGCTGTGAGGCAACAGCACTACCTACTGCGCCACTGGGTTGCTGTGTATATATATATATATATATATATATATATATATATATATATATTATATATATATATATATATATATATATATATATATATATATATATATATATATATATATATATATATATATACACAGTATATATAACACACACACACCTATAATATGTCAAGACAAACTTTTAATTTGGAAGTGATTAATCTTTTGCTCGGCACTAATATACACTCAGTGTTGAGGAGGTTACTTTGGAAATGTAATAGATTTCAGATGAAAAATTACCCTATTTCAAATGTAATAAGTAGTGTACCTTTTCGATTACTTTATAAAAGTGAAGTAACTGATTACATCTGAATACATTTTGATTACTTTAGAATTTCTAATGGATATTTTCAACTAATTCATTTTCAAGCATTTGTACCAAGCAGGTGTGACCTTACAGTAGCTCTGTTTATGGTTATAATTTTAAAATCTTTCATCACTTGAATTAAGTTTATATTCATTTAATTTTAAAGTATAGCCACCACAAAACCAGACCTTATAACAACAAAAAAAAAATGTTTACTGTTACAAAATCAAAATGTTAGTTAGTTTTGCAGGGTGATTTTTGTGGCATTTGCAATAATAAAAAAAATACATCTAAGCAATTTAATTTTTAAATCAAAGGAACTTTAATCCAAGTCAATCATATCTTAGTGATCAATAAAACTGTCAATGAAACATATGAGGCATAACTGTTCATTTCAGTTATTTACTGCCAATAATATGCTGTACCAAACAGAAACTAATTACAGTATATAACAGCAAAAACTTAAAATCCAATAAAATCAGGTGTTACACATTTAAAATACTATAGTAATTTATGGTAAAGGGAAATATTTAAGAATAAGCATTATATTGTATATTTTACTCTTCATTAATAAATTACACTACATAATGTAGTATCATTAGTAACTATCATGAACTTATAGTAATTACCATAGTGTACTTTAGCCTTTACTACATTAAACTATATATATATAGACCTCCTCTCCCTCAGTCATCTTTCCATCAAGCAAATTTCTCGTGTTAGTCTTGGTTGGTGACGTCACCGACCAGAGCGAGAGTTGGCAGTAATGCACCAAAAAGTTTGTTGATGACCACCAAAAAACAGGTAGAAGAAGAAATGATCATTTTTGCCATCATATGGTTTTATTTTCATTGGCTAGACATCGGACTCACAGCTCTAAATGCCGGCGCCGTCACTTATTGATCCGCGATTGGTAAATGTAGCTTGTGTGGATGCTACAGCGCAACTTGACTAATAAAAAAGCTTCGCTACTGAAAAGCTATTTGATTCAGAAAGTAGCGATGCTACCACCACGTTACTGAGAAATGTAGTTATAACAGAATAGCACCGCTTTAATAAATGGCCTTAGCAGAAGGCATTGTACGTATCAAAAACAGGCAAAGCAACAGATTTATATTATTCAACATATTCCAGATTTTTGAAGAATATTTTTAGATGTAACCCCATTTGTAATTTTTAACATTTTTATAAGTAACTAATTTAATTACACTTTTTTTTTCTCAGTAACTGTAACGAATTACTATTACTTTTATTTTGTAATTCAATTACGTAACGCCGTTAAATGTAACTAGTTGCTCCCCAACAATCTAGGTTTACCCAACTACAGTATGATGACTTGCGCTGCTGAGAAACCCTAAAATGTGAAAAGAGTCTATAGTGCAGGGGCTCTTCAGATTCCAAACAGCATTTGACCGGGCAGAACATTTTATTAGAAACTGAAGTGCAGAGTAATGTTATCAAAATCATTCATCCACATTAACAGAAGTGAGAAACACGGTGCATCTATCTTCTAAATGCACGTTTTGGGTAAGTTGAAGGCTAACATACTCAAACTGAAAGCCTAAAAACCTCAATTTTGAAGATGTTGTGCTGGGCCACTCGAACAAACCGTGCAATGTTTGAGAACACCGGAGCCACAGTGTTTACATTCCTCGGGAAAATCAACTTACCGATGGTTTACTAAAAGTTGTCTTGCATATTAAACTGGCACAGGAGAAAGTGTTTTACCACTAAAAACATCACACACATCAGTGTTCACTGGCCATAAGGGGGCTGTCCTACATGAAGGCTTTTAATAACACAAACACTGAGCCTTGGAGATTATCTCCTCCTTAAATTCCCTGACTCATATTTCACGCAAGAACCAAACCGTAACCGCACTGTTAGTCAGACAGCTGTGACGTAATGCGTCTGCTTCTATCTCGTCCAGCGAGCGTGGCGGAGACGCATTTTGTCCCGATCTATGTAAATATGTCTCCAGCGCCAATCTTTCCTCTCACATTTCCTTATCTGCTGAATATCTTCCATGGCCTTACGCTTGCAAACTTTCCATACACAAGTTCAACTGCTTCTTATTCTTCTTTATCACATTACGCTTTGCATGCAAGACGTCGTCCCATTTATCACTGGAAATAGGGCATTAGAAACTGATTATAGCGCTCATGCATTTAAGGGCTGATTTTGCATTTGGCTTGTTTAACCCCTACTGTTGCTTTTGGAAGGGCTCGTCTTTTACAGCCAACCAAACGTGAATCAGATATTGAGTTCGGTGTGTGCGTTATGCATAGATTGGTTGATCTCTGTAAAGGGTCATTTGAAGTTTGCAACCGGATTAGTTACAGAGGCGTGATGGCATTTTTTTTATCTAAAGGGTAGGTGGCTAAAGGGTAGGTCTAGGATTACTTCAAACCTTTTTTTTTTGAGCATGCAAAGAAAACGCTGCTGTACTGTACCTGCAGGGGCTGGAATACAATCAAACTTCTCCATTTTCTCCTGTTTCTGAAGGAGTTATATCCATAGAGCACACTAAATGCATTATTCTTGCACAGCGTGTCTTTGTAAATTCATGTTCATGTAACCTCTTCCGAGCAGATTAAATGTATCTGAAGTTGTCATTCAAAGTGACATGACTTGGAAAAGAAAGTTTTTTGTTCCTCAAGAGAGCCAATAAGGCGCAATAATAGGGGAAGTCAAATTTCAAGTTATTTTTCCTTAGGAAAATGTTTTTAGTGCTATTACATAAACATTTCAAGATGCAGATTCCAATCATTCATTCATTTTCCTTCAGCAATAGGCTGATTTATACTTCTGCAATGAGTAATCGGTGTAACCCACCGCGCCTGCCTTGCGCGTAGTCATGCATTTATACTTCTGCATGCTGCTTGTGTTGCTCTGCAATAACACTTCCGAAACAATAGCTGGCTGTAGGTTTTTATGTTGTGTCGTGTTTCTTCATGGGGGTTTTGTTTTTTCTGAATGCTACCTTAATGTACAAGTAGCTAAAACTTGGTCATCCAGAGGCGGGAACCGGCAGACGTGTAACAACATTAAGGTAAACAAAAAAAAAAAACAATAGTTTCAGTTACTTTACAGGTCTCGACACTTGTAAACACTTGCTTCAATGGGTTAGCATGGCTTTCGGTCCCGCCCACACTGGCCACAGCTACCAATGCCGACCAATTACAGAGCTTGCCTTATGCGTTGTTGCGACGTGTACTTAAATTTTTTGAGAGGTGTGCGTCGACGTCAGCCACGGCCCTTGATGCAGAAGTATAAATCAGCCTTTAGTCCCTTTATTTATCAGGGGTCGTCACAGCGGAATGAATTGCTAACTTATCCAGCATATGTTTTACGCAGCGGATACTCTTCCAGCCACAACCCAGTTCTGGGAAATACCCATACACTTTCGCATTTACACACATACACTACGGCCAATTTAACTTATTCAATTCACCTATAGCACATGTCTTTGGACTGTGGGGGAAACCGGAACACCCAGAGGAAACCCACGCGAACATGGAAAGAACATGCAAACTCCATGCAGAAACACCGACTGGCAACCAGCGACCTGCTTGCTGAGCCACTGAGCCACCGTGCTGCCCCTTACAGATTCCATGACATGTATAGTTTTCAATTCAAATTAAATGAATATAGTAAAAATTTAATATTTATATGAATGATATTAATTTATTCATTCTGTTATTGTTTTAAATTTCATTTTATTTTTTTCTGTCTTAGAAAAAAGTTTTTATACATGAAAAATACTTCCAAAATGTATTACACACTTTACCATGGTTTACAGAAGCCACCAACTAAAATGTCACTATTGTGCACAACTGTGTTATATTATATGGCAAAATATTTAAAATAAAAAAAACATGAATTGGTTACTCTGAAAGAAAATTGACTTGGATTTAAAAATGTTTTTTTGTTTTTTATAAAAAATGCAATTTTGTAAAGTATTACTTTTTGTCTGCATAATATAGAATAAAAATACAATCAGTATTTTTATTTTCAACCATGTTGGTGCATATTAATTAGACTTTTGCAAGTATATTGTCATTTTTTTACAGATTCCCTATACCTGGTCTTTAGCTTGAAGGTGTAGGGCTAGAGGAAGGGGTAGATAACCCTTCGAACGGAGATTTTTCAAGACCACACTCAAACCAAGGGGTAAGAAAATTTAACAGAATACACCAGCCACAACAGCAGGATAGCTGCACCCGGAAGAAAGAAGATCCACAAATTAATATTTTTTGTCATTATTATGAATTTTTACAACAAACAAACACATGTTTTAATATATTCATAACCGAGTTCGTGTTTTACCATCATGCTTTAAAAAAAGAAACGCTAAAATAAAAAACGCTAAATTTTGCTATCTATAATCCATAATAATAACTCTCGTATAGCAGTCCCACAACATTCTGACACTCAATGACACTCGAATACCCTGTCAGAAAAGTCTAGTTCAGTCAAGTTTGGTGAATGAAAAATCATGGTATAGGGTTACATTCGGTATGGGGGTATGCGAGAGAACTGCAGAGTGGATGGCAACATCAACCGCCGGAGGTATCAAGACATTTGTGCTGCCCATTACATTACAAACCACAGGAGAGTGCAAACTCTTCAGGAGGATAGCGCTCCTTCTCATACTTCAGCCTCCACATCAAAGATCCTGAAAGCAAAGACGGTCAAGGTGCTCCAGGATTGGCCAGCCCAGTCACCAGACATGACCATTATTAAGCATGTCTGGGGTAAGATTATGGAGGAGGCATTGAAGATTAATCCAAAGAATCTTTATGAACTCTGGGAGTCCTGCAAGAACACTTTCTTTGCCATTCCAGATGACTTTATTAATAAGTTATTTGAGTCATTGCAGAGATGTATAGATGCAGTCCTCCAAGCTCATGGGAGTCACACACAATATTAATTATTTTTTTCCACTGCACCATGACTTTATATTCTATACTGTACATTATTTCTGTTAAGTGACAAGACTTTTGTCTAAGCAAAGTCAGACCTTACTGTCCTAATTAAATAATTAAAAATCAAGGCATGATCATATTTTATTTTGGCAAAATAAGTGTAATCTAGAGGCCTTTGCCTTTCATACTGTATAAGCCACTTCTGATACCAAATGATCAACTAGAAATCAAGTTATTATGTGTTGTTCCTAAAACTTGGATAGGCAACAAGACTTTTGTCAGGTAGTGTATACATATTATTTAAAGCAAAGGTTATTCATCCCGCCTCTCATTGGGCTAGTTAATTAACTAAAGAATTTCTTGAAATGCCAATGAATAGGGGAAAAAGCTCCAGGAACCAAGGCTGCTTATATATTGCCCATTCACTGTTGCACTCTTTTATGCAGTGGGAAAAGAGCTTTTGCACTGAACTGGAGGGCTGACAGAAGCAAGAATGAAAACATCAGAAGGATTATTCTAAGCCTTCAGTTGAGGACTGGATTTTATTTCTTTCTTTCTTCTGATTTTCCTTTTTTTTTTTACAGTTCTAATTCTGAAAGGACCCTGAACAGATTTACAGCAAAGATAAGGTGTTTTGCTTTCCTCAAAACTAATATGACGCAGTTAATTTTAGTGACTGTGAGGAACTGTAAAGGAAGTTATGAGACAAGCCAATCTTGGCTAGAATCCACACATATGGGTTCACCTTTAGAAGCTTCTAATTTGTTGAGATAATGAGCTGATTATATTTAATTTCTCTTGCACTCTGACATGACCTCATATCTGCAGTGAAACGGAAAAGTCTTGTTTATACCTGTAATTTTCTCATTGTTGCATAACCATTGTGACTCAGGCTAAACGTTAAGTCGAAGGAAAGCTGGAAATGCAGCAGTAGTGTAATTCCTTTATGAAGCTGTAATGTAATTCAAGACTGTCGAACAGATGGTACCCCAGTTGACTGCACTGATGACGATCATCAGGAAAGTGTCATTGTCAACCACCGCCAACAGTTTCCTGTGCCGAAACCAAGTGTTAATTGGTCACATGGTATATTCATTAAACTGCCTAAATACCCAATGCTTCATCGCCTAATGCTTGTTTAACTAATCCAGGAGTCACCGGTGCATCCAAGATTCATCATTTTATTTTTTAAGACAGAGTTTACCTAAAAAAACACTCTACATTTGTTCAAAACCTGTTTAAATTTCTTCTGTTAAACACAAAAAAGACATTTTAAAAACTCTTAGTAACAGGTAGCTATCGGTGTCCATGTGTAACCCAGCCGGTCCTACATCACCCAACCCGCTCTGAGCTAAGATTGAACCGGCGACTTTCCACATGGGAGTCGGTTGCTCTAACAAAGAGGCAAAAGACCATGGCCTCTAGCGTCTGTCGCTAGAACACCTTTTCAGGTTCAGAGAAGTGAGGTTTACCTGCACAGCACCTCACAAGCTGGCCTCTGTTACACTCACCCCCCTAAATCTCACACCCATCCGCGTTATTGCACAAATGTAACCCTGATGGTCCTACACCACTCAATGCGCTTCGAGCTGGAATCAAACCGGCAACTCTGCAAATAAGTTGGTTGCTCTAACAAGGAGGCTAAAGACCATGGTCTCTAGTGTCTGTCACTAGAGCACCATTTCAGGTTCAGAGTAGTGTGGTTCACCTGCACAACCCCTAGCCTCTTTTACACTCACCCCTCTAAACTTCACACCCATCCGGGTCATGGCACCCATCTTACCCTGCCGGTCCTACACCACCCAACCCACTCCAAGCTGGGATTTAACCGGCAACTATGCACATAAGTTGGTTGGTCTAACAAGGAGGCTAAAGACCATGGCCTCTAGTGACTATCACTAGAGCACCATTTCAGGTTCAGAGTAGTGTGGTTCACCTGTACAACCCTTAGCCTCTTTTACACTCACCCCCCTAAAACTCACACCCATCTGGGTCATGACACCTATCTAACCCTGCCGGTCGTACACCACCCAACCCGCTCCGAGCTTGGATCAAACTGTCAACTATGCACATACGTTGGTTGCTCTAACTAGGAGGCTAAAGACCATGGCCTCAAGCGTCTGTCGCAAGAGCACCTTTTTGGGATCAGAGGAGTGAGGTTTACCTGCATAGCACTTCGCTAGCTGGCTTTTGCTAAACTCACCCACCTAAACCTCACTCCTATCCGGGTCATGGCACCAATGTAACCCTGTCGGTCCTACACCAACAAAACCCGCTCCGAGCTGGGATCGAACCGCCTACTCTGTGCATAGAAGTCGCTTGATCTAACAAGGAGGCTAAAGACCATGGCCTCTAGCGTCTGTCGCAAGAGCACCTTTTCGGGTTCAGAGGAGTGAGGTTTACCGGCAGAGCACTTCACTAGCTGGCCTCTGCTACACTCACCCACATAAACCTCACTCCCATCCGGGTCATGGCACCAATGTAACCCCACCACTCCTACACCACCCTACCCACTCCAAGCTAGGATCGAACCAGCAACTCTACGCATGCAAGTCGGTTGCTTTAACAAGGAGGTTAAAGACCATGGCTTCTAACGTTTGTCGCTAGAGCACCTTTTTGGGCTCAGAGGAGTGAGGTTTATCAGCATAGCACTTCACTAGCTGGCCTCTGCTACACTCACACCCCCGAAACCTCACTCCCATCTGGGTCACAGCACCAATGTAACCCCGCCGGTTCTACACCCACCAAACACGCACTGAGCTGGAATCGAACCAGCAACTCTGCGCCTGGAAGTTGATTGCTCTAACAAGGATGCTAAAGATCATGGCCTGTAGCGTCTGTTGCTATAGCACCTTTTCGGGTTCTGAGGAGTGAGGTTTACCAGCACAGCACTTCCCTAGCTGCCCTCTGTTACATTCACTTCCTTCAACCTCTCTCTCATCCGGGTCACGGCACCAATGTAACCCCACCCATCCTACTCCACCCAACCCACTCCGAACTTGGGCCAAACCGGCAACTCTGCGCATTGAAGTCGGTTGCTTTAACAAGGAGGCTAAAAACTATGGCCTCTAGCGTCAGTCGCTAGAGTACCTTTTTGAGTTCAGAAGAGTGAGGTTCACCAACACAGCTCTTCATCAGCTGGCCTCTGTTACACATACATTAGGTATTGTTTTAAAAATCCCTTTGTATGCCGCTATTGTATATAATGGTTTGGTTAACACTTTACTTGAAGGGGGTGTTCATAAAACTGTCATGGCATGGGCTTTATGACATATGTCATGAATATGAAGGATATTTAGTGCATGCTTATGACACCTAACTTGTAATAAATCTGTCATAAACATGATTGTCATAAGGCCATTCAATTTGTGTCATGAATATTTTTCTAATCATCTCCAATTCATTTTCAGTAGAACAAACTGATTTGTCATTAAAATGTCTTTTGTAAATGTGTCAATATCAGCATCATCGCTATTAATAATTATTTATATTATTTAATATAATTTCCCATTAATTGTGTTTTATTAACCTCTACCCCAACACTAAACCCAACCATCACAGTAATGTAAAAACTGACCTGGTGTCTTCTGTATTAGTGTAGCTGATTAACCATGTGGATGGATAAAGGCCTTCTGAGCTTACCAGTAGGCGCAGGAGGCCTCTACTGGCCCATATCTATCAGCTGATAACCACTGATAATGCTCATTTAATCAAGTGATAACATTCGAAGTGGGTGCTCATGATGATTATGTTGATGACAGATTTATGACAAGTTCAGATGTCTTGAGAATATATCTCAAACAATATCACCTTTGCATTTAAAATGACATAACTGAGCTATTGATACTTAATTAGTTGTCATAAGCATGCATAAAATCTCATTCATATTCATGAAGTGTCATGTCTTGCTATAAAGTTTTCATGACAGTTTAATGAACACCCCCTTGACGTAAAGTGATTCCTGTTTTTTTTTTCTCTAGAAAATGGTAAACTTCCACTAAATCTGTGATTTTGAGGTAAACAATGTTTCTTGTGTTTATAATAGTTATTTGTATTTCTCCAGAAGCCTGCAAGCATTACATCATATCCCGTTGCCCATGAGTCTGAGATAATTTACATGCTTAAAGTCTAGCGTGACCATACCTTCAAGATGAAAGCCTTTTGTACACTAATTATTGGTTAAGTTTACATTACATTACAACACCACTGTATAACCCTTGTAGCTGAATGTATTTGGTATCCCGGTGTTGTTGATTTACTGAACTAAAATGAAAAATGTAATGAATGGGGAAGGAGATCTTAATTTCAAATTAATAGTCAGTGATTGGCTTCAGTTAACAACAGATGCAAAAGATCTGCACAGTCAAAACCTGGAGCACATAAACTCCAGGCCATTGTTATCCGAAATCCAAACAAAAGTCTGGTTATGGTCAATCTTGTACACTGCACACAGCTGAGCTGAAACATAATGCCACACTATGCTTCATAAATCTCCAATATAGTCATACAAAAGAACTGCACAGTAATCATGGCCCCAGTAATTGTGGCCAAAAGAAAGGGGGAAGGTGGGAAGCTGAAAAGCATGCAGTAAAAGAAAATGTCTCTTGATCGGTGCTGTGATTGCCAAGCCAAGGTATGAGCTCTTGTACTAAAGCTAAGCTTGAAGGTTTCACTTTCAATAGGATGAGGGGAAAAATGCAGTAATGCTACAGATTTACAACCTGTTGTTGCAATGGCAAATCACCAAGCCACAACTGAAAGGAACACTTGAGCCGATACTTTTTGGTTTTTGTCTTTAGTTTATGTGAAGCAGACACTCTGTTCAGTGTGTCCCCCAAATGGAAGTGAAAGAAAGCCCCAGGAAAAGAGGCGATGTCATATTTAGGATGAAGAAGAAAGAGAAACATGCACCTGATTATAAATTGTGTTGAGGAAGGGAAAAAAAATCCCTTTAATCCTTCATTTGACACCAGGAAGGATTACATCGTTTCGGAGAAGTTGACATTGCAATGTTTTGTCATGTCTAGGTTTACCAGAAACAACACCTCCACATTTTAGTATTACTTAAGTGTTTACTTAGTAAAATTGTATTAGTTTGGACATTTGTTTTGTTGGAGAATTTAATGTGTAACCCCACCAGTCCTACACCACCCAACCCGCTCTGAGCTGGGATCGAACCGGCGACTTTCCACATGGGAGTCGGTTGCTCTACCAAAAAGGCTAAAGGCTATGGCCTCTAGCGTCTGTCGCTAGAGCAACTTTAGAGGTCAGAGAAGTGAGGTTTACCTGTACAGCACTTCACTAGCTGGCCTCAGCTACACTCAACCCGCTCCAAGCTGGGATTGAACTGGTGACTTTCCGCATGGGGGTCGGTTGCTTTACCAAGGAGGCTAAAGACTATGGCCTCTAGCGTCTGTCGCTAGAGCACCTATAGAGGTCAGAGGAGTGAGGTTTACCTGCACAGCACTTCACTAGCTGGGCTCAGTTACACTTACCCACCTAAACCTCACTCCTATCCGGGTCACGACGCCAATGTAACCCCACTGGTCCTACACCACCCAACCCGTTCTGAGCTGGGATCGAACCGGCGACTTTCCACATGGATGTCGGTTGCTCTGCCAAGAAGGCTAAAGACCAAGACCTCTAGCATCACTAGCTGCCCTCTGCTACATATGCTTTAGCAATATTTGAGATACAGTGGTTCCTCTCAATAACGCGGTTCACCTTTCGCGGCCTCGCAGTTTCGTTGATTTTTTTTGTAGTGCAATTTGACATGCCTTTTTTTTTGTCATACAGCGCATTGTGTTCTGCGTCCTGACTGGCTGTAGACCATTGTCAACCAATTTCCTCCTCTCCTCCTGTATGTAACTGGTATTCGACTATCACTGTTATGATCTGTGTTGTGTACAATAAAGAAGCAGGCCACTGGTACTGTTGCTGATGGTGGGATTATTAGACAGAGCAGACTGGATGGAGCAGAAAACAGCACAACAACGAAATATGATTTCACTTGTAAATTTTCTCACCTCTTCTCATAACATACCTAATTAAAACTAGGTAAACAGATAACAAAGATGTACAAAAGATAAATAAATAAAAATAGCAAATGGCAACCGTTTCATATGTTGTGATATTATTACTTCCCTATCTAACTTCATATTAGAGATTTAATCTGAATGAGAAACATAAACACAAATAAAAAATATACTGTATACTGTATATATACTGTAACTGCCCGTCGTAAAGGGAGTCGCAGACCGGATGCGCCACACCACGCAGCGCCATGGATTTTAGAATTGTAAACATAGGTTTATATCAAGGTATGCACTGGCGCCACAAGTCGGTGACCATCTGCGGTGCCCAGCTACGACTCAGGACACTGTTTATATTTTTTGCTGCGCCACAGAGCGCCATCTGAATAATTTCATTTTGAATAACATGCGAATATGCACGTCCGGTGTGTGTTACTTCCAACTGTCATGTGTGCAGCGCATTCAGTGTGAGACCCCCTTTATAGATGGCGTCTGCTTTAGTTTTGTGGATCAGTCACTGCAGAAAAAAGAACATTAAGCTAGATGCCAACATTACCCGCACAAAAGCCAAAAAGCTTTATGAACCTTTTGCTTACAGTGAAGAATGTTTGCGCCTGACAACAGGTTTTGATCTTTGGTTTCATTCTATAATATTGAACTTACTTTTCTACGAAAGTTTGAACTTTAAGAAAAGTGTAAAAAATGTTAATGCCTGTCTGAAAAAAAGAATATAAAGTGTGTAGTGAGGGGTTTTACTGCCTTAAACATGTATAATAATTGTAAAAAATAAAGCTGACTACTTTGCGGAGTTTGTCTATTGTGGACTATTTTTAGAACGTAATTCCCGCGAATAACGAGGGACCACTGTATTGCAAATTTTACAGCCCTCCAGTGAGTTTTGTTAACC
This sequence comes from Danio kyathit, assembly GCA_903798195.1. NCBI lineage: Eukaryota > Metazoa > Chordata > Actinopteri > Cypriniformes > Danionidae > Danio > Danio kyathit. The sequence continues at coordinate 57,117,282 of LR812527.1, forward strand.
ACAGAAACATGACTGTAGATGAAACTATTTTACAAAGTTTAGGTTTAATGGATGTTATTTATTTATTTGATGGATAATGCAACCAACAAATCCTGGATAGAGTTATATGTTAGCAATTCAAATGACAATAACTTGTGTAATCTTTGTAGCAGTTGTGAATCTTTAAGTTGTGATTGTTTTCAGACTGAGAAACCGGGTCATGAACTGAGAATCAAAATTCTTATTAATAATTGTTTATTATTTTTATTAGTTTTTACATTTGAGGTCATTGCACTAAAACACCAAGTACATTTCAGAATTTAAAACATGCCTCTGAACATGTTAAAACTGGACCTTGGAGACAGTACATAATAATAAAAGGGCCCTTCACCCATCAAATACAATTTGCTAGCAAATCATAGAGGTTTTGCTATACCAGGCTTCTGTAAAGATCAGATTTTCTTATAAAAGACTTCATGTTTTGTCCACATAGGCAATTTCCACATGTGTGCGGCGCATTCAGTGTGAGACCCCCTTTATAGATGGCGTCTGCTTTAGTTTTGTGGATCAGTCACTGCAGAAAAAAGAACATTAAGCTAGATGCCAACATTACCCGTACAAAAGCCAAAAAGCTTTATGAACCTTTTGCTGACAGTGAAGAATGTTTGCGCCTGACAACCGGTTTTGTTTCTTGGTTTCATTTTATAAAACTTGTCTTATTTTTCTACGAAAGTTTGAACTTTGAGAAAAGTGCAAAAAATGGTAATGCCTGTCTGAAAAAAAGTATATAAAGTGTGTAGTGAGGGGTTTTACAGCCTTAAAACATATATAATAATTGTAAAAAATAAAGCTGACTACTTTGCGGATTTCATCTATTGCGGACTATCTTTAGAACGTAATTCCCGCGAATAACGAGGGACCACTGTATTACAAATTTTACAGCCCTCCAGTGAGTTTTGTTAACCACAGAAACATGACTGTAGATGAAACTATTTTGCAAAGTTTAGGTTTAATGGATGTTATTTATTTATTTGATGGATAATGCAACCAACAAATCCTGGATAGAGTTATATGTTAGCAATTCAAATGACAATAACTTGGGTCATCTTTGTAGCAGTTGTGAATCTTTAAGTTGTGATTGTTTTCAGACTGAGCAACCGGGTCATGAACTGAGAATCAAAATTCTTATTAATAATTGTTTATTCTTTTTAATAGTTTTTACATTTGAGGTCATTGCACTAAAACACCAAGTACATTTCAGAATTTAAAACATGCCTCTGAACATAATAAAAGACCCTTCACCCATCAAATACAATTTGCTAGCAAATCATAAGGTTTTGCTATGCCAGGCTCCTGTAAAGATCAGATTTTCTAATAAAAGACTTAATGTTTTGTCCGCATAGACAGTAAACATGTTATGACCAATATTCAGTGACAACTGCAAGAAATATTTAGGACAAATTAAAAAAAAGTTTTATTTTGAACAAGTTACTAAATGAGGCCTTCAAACAACCGCAAACATTTGAGTTTACATGACAAATCTAACAACTGCTGTAGCAGCCTGTTAGCAATTTAGCAGTCTTCGTAATATACAGTATATGCTGCCCTGAAACTGGTCTCCCATCCTGACCAGATGAAAAGTAGCCAAAAACCTCATAAAACAGCCAATAGGGCAGGGTGATAGTCCAGCTAAGACCATGCTGGTTTGTTTTCAATCTGGATGTAAACAAAATGCAAGGTCAAAATGGGTGTGTTTTTCCAGCCCCAACCTAAATCTTAACATTCCTGTTTAAAGTTGGAAACGCAGAGACATTTTGCCTACACACACTCCAGAATATCTCAAGAAATTCCTTGGCACGGTTATGCTGTAAACGTACTTTTAGAAAAGCTTTTCCGTGCTCGGTCTTTAGGTACAACAAATTAAAGATCCTCCGTGAGGTTTGTCGGGTTAACCTCTGATTAATTGTTTCTGTGTAGCGCAAGTCAGTTGTGGTGAGAGCATGCTACTGTAATTTTGCAGCTGCTGTCTTTAGCATGACCAATATGATACACAATCCAACTGGCCTTCCAACCTCATACCAGAGCACTTGAAATAGTTTTCTTTCTGTCCTTCTGCCTATTGCTCCATCATTCCAGCAAGATGGGATTGTTAATATTAAGGCACTTCGATATTGTAATCCATCCCAAACCATTAGGCTAGTTTGAGGAATGTAATAATGCTGAATTATACTATTGGTTGAGCACATGTCCTCTTGATAAGTGCAGACAGCTCCAAGGTTCACAGCACCAGGCAAGTCAGGTCACAGAGACCTGGCAAGAGGCGTCCTTTAGAGGATCATTTTCATGCTTTCTTGAATGATTTAAGCAGGCCACTCCGATCTCTAGTTTTTATATTCACTGTAATTGGAATTGATCAGCCGTACCCACCCTTAACCAAGGGATATGCAGAGCCCAGGCAGGCGCAGAAACAACCTCTGGGCATGAAGTAGGACATTACCCATGGCTGCCTTGGAGGAAGTCCAGACCCTGACCGACAAACCAGAGTGAGTCGGCCCCACGACGTGGCAATGCCTCCTCCAGTGCCTGGGGAAGTATTTGCGAGATTCCTCAGCTATATTTTCATGGCTAAATGATGTATTTATCTTCCTCTGTGGTGAGTCAAATATATGCATGAAACACATCTCTAGAGAGGAGAAGGAAGAGGGAGAAATGAGGGGAGAAAAGGCCATGATTCGATCAGCTTGTCAGGGAAAAGACACGGCGAAGAAGGGAGAGCGACATAACACAGAAAGATTCACTGCGAACTCATTATTTCACAAAACAAAAGGGTTTCACCCTCCAGTTCAGCCACTTTCACTCGCCTCCAACCTGACAATAGTCCTCTGGAGAAGGAGGTCACAGGTGAGCGAATTGATTTCACACTCGTCCCCCGGCTTTGATAACCAACATTGTCTCATGTTCCGTGCTGTTAGCGACTGTCCGCACGGATGGCCCTCTCCTGGCTGATCTGCTTGAGGTATTCACTAAATAAGATGTGAGGAAGACAGCTCTTTTGAAGTAGCTCATTAAGTATTCCCTGCAGATGATTCCACACTTAGGCTGATTAAAACGAGGTAAATGGGGCCCATGCGAAGAAGCTGGGAGTTCAAAATGAAGGTGGCATGCCAAGCTAAAAGGACTGAACTGTTGAACTTCCTACCTCTCCAAGCTCTTTGTGAATTCTTGGTCCGTTTGACACTCGCTGATGATCCAATCTTTGAGGTTGGACTTTTGTTGAACTTTTCTCATTAACCTGTCCAACCTTCTTTATACTCCGAGCCCTTAAAAGTGCTTAACCTGTCTTCACATGCGGAGAAACCCACACAACACCCTTTAATGCCTACAAACCTCAGCCAATGCGACAAAAGCTAGAGTTTAAGTACTTTATTAGTTTTAGCAGAGCTGTTTCATGCATAATAAAACTTGGTAAAAGCAGCGATGCTAAGCCAGTTTAATGGTCTTCCAACCTGGTTTGCTGGTTTTAGCAACTTTTTAGATGTCAAGTCCAGCTGGTGGACTAGCTAAACAGCAGATTTTTTATTCAGTAGCATGACAGTAGCTAAATAGTGTCAGTTGTCCTTGAACAAGCTACACTATTCAACAAGTATTAGTGTAGTGTGACAAAACAAAAATGTGTATTTTAAGCTAGAAGGTTTGAGAGATATCTTTAAGCTACAAGAGTAACCTATTTCACAGTTTTGTTGTTGATGGAATAAAGGCTATATAATAATTGTACTCAACAAAAGGCACATACAGAGCTGTAATGTGAGTTGTATTTTGAAGCTTTGATATATCTGAAAAAAAATAGTTTTATTGAGAGTATTGGCATCCTTACACTTCAGAAAAATCATACTTAGAGCGGACCCAGCAGGCACACAACATCATAAGATGGTAGTATTAGGTTAGATTTAGGTCATGATGTCAGGTGACCAAAATTCAATATCGACCAGCATCTAAGGGCAACTTTATTTTGACGTCCAATAACGACGTCAAATGAAGTTGATATTTGGTTGATTTTAGGTTGTGTTAGAAAGTGACCAAACTCCAACGTCTGATAGATGTCATAATGGTAATGTCCACACAACGTCAAGGTGTAACATGATTAGACATTGATTTTAGGTTGGGCATTGGACATTGATGTTGGCCTGACGTTGGGTTCTGACATCAATCTGATTTTCATTTCCAAACAAAATCCAACGTCAATATGATGTCCTGTGCCTGCAGGCGAGTGATGCATAGACATGTTTAATGGTCTTCCAACCTGGTTTGCTGGTTTTAGCAACTTTTTAGATGTCAAGTCCAGCTGGTGGACTAGCTAAACGGCAGATTGGCACAGCTGGGATATCAGCAAATCCATTCACGCTTTTTTTTTATTCAGTAGCATGACAGTAGCCAAGTAGTGTCGGTTGTCCTGGAAAAAGCTACACTATTCAACAAGTATTAGTGTAGTGTGACAAAACAGAAATGTGTGTTTTAGCTAGAACGTTTGAGAGATATCTTTAAGCTACAAAAGTAACCTATTTCACAGTTTTGTTGTTGATGGAATAAAGGCTATATAATAATTGTACTCAACAAAAGGCGCCTTCAGAGATGTAATTTGAATTGTATTTTGAAGCTTTGACATATCTGAAAAAAAATAGTTTTATTGAGAGTATTGGCATCCTTACACTTTATAAAAATCATACTTAGAGCGGATCCAGCAGGCACACAACATCATAAGATGGTAGTATTAGGTTAGATTTAGGTCATGATGTCAGGTGACTAAAATTCAATGTCTACCAGCATCTAAGGACAACTTTATTTTGACGTCCAATAACGACGTCAAATAAAGTTGATATTTGGTTGATTTTTAGGTTGTGTTGGAAAGTGACCAAACTCCAACGTCTGATAGATGTCATAATGGTAATGTCCACACAACGTCAAGGTGTAACATGATTAGACATTGATTTTAGATTGGGCATTGGACATTGATGTCGGCCTGACGTTGGGTTCTGACGTCAACCTGATTTTCATTTCCAAACAAAATCCAACGTCCCCATGACGTTGGGGTACAACGTCAATATGATGTCCTGTGCCTGCAGGCGAGTGATGCATAGACATGTTTAATGGTCTTCCAACCTGGTTTGCTGGTTTTAGCAACTTTTTAGATGTGAAGTTCAGCTGGTGGACTAGCTTAACAGCAGATTGGCACAGCTGGGAGATCAACAAATCCATTCACGCTTTTTTTATTTAGTAGCATGACAGTAGCCAAGTAGTGTTGGTTGTCCTGGAACAAGCTACACTATTCAACAAGTATTGGTGTAGTGTGACAAATCAAAAATGTGTATTTTAGCTAGAACGTTTGAGAGATATCTTTAAGCTACAACAGCAACCTATTTCACAGTTTTGTTGTTGATGGAATAAAGGCTATATAATAATTGCACTCAACAAAAGGCATCTTCAGAGATGTAATGTGAGTTGTATTTTGAAGCTTTGACATATCTGAAAAAAAAAATTGTTTTATTGAGAGTATTGGCATCCTTACACTTCAGAAAAATCATACTTAGAGCGGACCCAGCAGACACACAACATCATACGATGGTAGTATTAGTAGTAGTATTTAGGTCATAATGTCAGTTGACCGTCTAAGGACAACTTTATTTTGACGTCCAAAAATGACGTCAAATTATGTTGATATTTGTTTGATTTTAGGTTGTGTTGGAAAGTGACCAAAATCCAACATCTGATAGATGTCATAGTGGTAAGGTCCACGCAACCTCAAGGTGTAACATGATTAGACTGATATTTGGTGGATTTTAGGTTGGACATTGGACATTGATGTCGGCCTGACGTTGGGTTCCGACGTCAACCTGATTTTCATTTCCAAACAAAATCCAACGTCCCCGTGACGTTGGGGTACTTTAGGTTACAACGTCAATATGACGTCATGTTGACATCCTGTGCCTGCAGGGGAGTGATGTATAGACATGTTTAATGGTCTTCCAACCTGGTTTGCTGGTTTTAGTAACTTTTCAGATGTCAAGTCCAGCTGGTGGACTAGCTAAACGGCAGATTGGCACAGCTGGGAGATCAGCAAATCCATTCACGCTTTTTTTATTCAGTAGCATGACAGTAGCTAAGTAGTGTCGGTTGTGCTTGAACAAGCTACACTATTCAACAAGTATTGGTGTAGTGTGACAAATCAAAAATGTTTATATTAGCTAGAACTAAAAGCTTATTTGAGCTAGAACTCTTGAGAGAGAGGTCTTTAAGCCACAAGAGTAACCCATTTCACTCTTTTTTTTTTTTGTTGTGAAATAAAGGATATAAAATAATTATACTCAACAAAAGGCACCTGAAGAGATGTAATTGCAGTTGTATTTTATAGCTTTAACATGTATGAAAAAAAGTGTAATTCGTTTTATTGAGAGTATTGGCATCCTTACACTTCAGAAAAATCATACTTAGAGCGGACCCAGCAGGCACACAACATCATAAGATGGTAGTATTAGGTTAGATTTAGGTCAGGGCGTCAGGTGACCAAAATTCAATGTCTAGCCAGCGCCTATGGACAACTTTATTTTGACGTCAAATTACGTTGATATTTGGTTTATTTTAGGTTGTGTTGGAAAGTGACCAAAATGCAACGTCTGATTGATGTCATAGTGGTAAAGTCCACACAACGTCAAGGTGTAACATGATTAGACATTGATATTTGGTTGATTTTAGGTTGGACATTGACGTCGGCTTGATGTTGTTTTCTGACGTCAATCCGATTTTCATTTCCAAACAAAATACATTGGGGTACAATGTCAATATGACGTTGTGTTGACGTCCTGTACCTGCAGGGGAGTGATGCATAGACATGTTTAATGGTCTTCCAACCTGGTTTATTGATTTTAACAACTTTTCAGATGTCAAGTCCAGCTGGTGGACTAGCTAAACAGCAGATTGGCACAGCTGGGATATCAGCAAATCCATTCACGCTTTTTTTATTTAGTAGCATGACAGTAGCAAAGTAGTGTCAGTTGTCCTGGAACAAGCTACACTATTCAACAAGTAGTGGTGTAGTGTGACAAAACAGAAATGTTATTGTGCAAATAGCTTTGCATCCTTTGGAAAGTGTGATAAGGTTTGTTCAGAATGTTATTGATTCTTGCAGAAAAGTATTTTTGGCATTATTTAAATTTACAGAAGTGTTTCAGAAGTTCAAATGCTAAGCAACCCTGTAGCTAGCACAAAACTATAGCTTGAGTTCCTTAAACAATGGATTAACTACAAATTGAGAAGCTTCTTTAGCACTGCAAAACACATAGCACCTGTCTTACTCTCACTCACACTTTGTTTGACATGATAAGACTGTTGTCTTTAGAGTGACACCTCATTTTTTTATTTCACTGACCCTGAGATAAGAATGTAAGTGTGGTTTTGAAGTGTAATTCTCATGAATAATGTGGACTGTTAAAAGATTTGGATTTCACATAGAGGCTGAACACCTGGAGCCAATTATTTAACCTCCAAATGAGGCATCCAACAGCAGCTGTTTTGGCTGGGACCTTTGCCCATTTACTGGATGGAAGGATTGAGCTTGTCTTTAAGATGCTTGGCTCACGATCCAGCCTACTGCCATCACTCAGAATCACGTTCCAGGGCCCGAAATGAGATGGTGCACTCTTAACCCCAGAGAAGGATGCTTTAGCGTAATTACCATGACAGGCACATACTTATTGCTGTATTTGAGATACTGAATGGTCTGAAATCTTCACATTTAAGTGTGGTAAATGTACAATGATGATCTTCTTTAGAAGGTCTGATTGGAAACACATGCTGACAAAACCTAACATGCTGTATAGTGACTGGACATAGGGTAGATCTTAAACCTGCTAGCTTTTAATTTATAACAGTTGGCATGCAATCCATCCTACTATCTTTGTGTGTCTAGCAGGAATGCTGCATTTATTGTAATCATGATATACTTTTTCTTGTATAACTGATAAAGAGATTGCTGTAATTTCCACCATTCATCTTATGAGCGTCCGTGTCCATCACGCTTCACAAGAACTGAGTGGCAGACGTGCACAGGGGATGTATAGATGATAGAGATAATAATAGTGAGAATGTCAAAAACTTTGTCAAAAGTCAAAAAGTGCATCGATTCAATATCTTAAATTGTTTTCTGATTTCTACATGGTAGGTTTGTGGCTAAGCTAAGTTAAACAATTCTCCAGAAATTATTTTATGTGCTCTTTCATAACCCTTCATCTAACCAGTAGAATGAAAAGCTCCATTTTGACCATATTTGGAATGGTTGATAATATTAATAAGCTCTTGATACTCCTGCAGCTCAGTGCCTATTTTAACAAATTGAGAAGATACCATGTTAAATCTGTTCAACTGAGAGGTTTATTTTAGCTAGAAGGAGTGAGAGAGATATCTTTAAGTCACAAGAGTAGCTAATTTTTGCTCCTGAGTTTAGTTGTGGATGGAATAAAGGCTAAATAATAATTATACTCAACAAAAGGCACTGACGGAGGTGTATTTGGAGTAGTGTTGGGCGATATACGAAATTTTCGGCGATACACGATACTATCGCATGGGGGCGCAATAGTGTTATGTTTACTTATTTGTTCATTTATTTAACCATTTCTAAACGTATTTACCTTTTGGCTCTTTTTTTTTTTTTACTTATTTAATAATCTACTTCATTTGTATTACGTTTTATCTTGAAAAATAATTCAAACCAATGCGGCGCGGGACGAGATTTGATGGTGACTTCTTATCCATGCAGTTATTGGCAGGAATGCCGCCAAATTGATATAATATAAATAAATGAAGGCAAATGAAATGGTATTTATCTACACACAGAAGAAACAATGACTCATTAAGGTTTTTTCAGGCGGGAGGACTCGCTGACCGCGGGTGACTATTTCTGTGCGGTGAAGGCGTTTTCTTCATGTTTTTGTTCAGTTGAGTGCGACTTGGCTTCAGGTCATCAAACTGTCACATTTGTATTTGTTAAAATCTAACATATTGTTGTGCTTGGCAAATGTGTTTGTTGTTTTCTGATAAGATAAATAGTTTCATTTTAGACATAGGCTATTTTTTGACTGTATAGGCCTACATATGAAACTTTTTACTGAGCTCAGTAAAATGTTCTTTGATAGGTTATTAATTATCTGTTCAATAATTCGTTAAAGCCAAAACGAATGATAAAATGCATATTGTAATTTAATTAAATATATAATATATATATATATATATATATATATATATATATATATATATATATATATATATATATATATATATATATATATATATATATATATAGGCAAGTTTAAATAAACAAATAAAATAAACATTTATAGCCTATAATTAAATATAGGCCTAACATTTTTAAATTAAATAAATAGGCTATTTTCTAAACAAATGTGCATGTCCTTGTTTATCATTCCATTGAATTGAACACAAATAAGGCACATATATTACGTGTATTTAAAGAAGCAGTCAATACATGCACTGAAAAAAATAGGCTACTTACAACTTAAATAGGCTTTTAATAGAGGATATAAATGAAAGATAAATAACTTTTTTGTGAAAGCAAGAGAGAATCTTGCAGGAGTGCTGTCTTAAATGACCAATGATTGTGTATTACCGCAACACCTTTTATTCCAGAACATTTGAGCTGGTTTCAGCTCTTAGTTCTTTCATTTTCTTTTTCGTTTGTTTCGTTTTTACAAATAGTTTTCTTTAACTTGTTTGTTAATTAAATCCTGTTTTGTTATTTAGCCTATTATTTACCCTACAAAGTTGCAAATTAATTTGCTGTGAGATATGGCTGTGTAATGCCCTCACGTGCAGCACGCGCATCAGCTGCCGCTGAGAGAGAGAGAGAGAGAGAGAGAGAGAGAGAGAGAGAGAGCGAGCACCAAGAGAGTTGGTCAAGTGATGTTGATGCTGTCAAATTATTTGTGGTTCATTTATTATTAATGATGAAGATTAAAAATAACATTACTATTCATTTGATTCAATAATTCAAGTAAAACATAATAGGTTTACATTGATGCGAAAACGAGCTAAATATCGTCTTTAAAATCGTCATAAGTCTCAGCTCTCGGCGATATCTTTGCCTATCGTCGATACACGATACTATCGTCTATCGGCACAACCCTAATTTGGAGTTGTATTTTGAAGCTTTAACATATATGAAAAAATTGTAATTAGTTCTATCAAGAGTATTGGCATCCTTGCACTTCAGAAAAAAAACACACTAAGAGCTAAGCGATGCATAAACATGCATTAAACATTTTATAATACACATTTGTACATGTGGTTGTAGCTTCATCAAAAACACATGGAGCAAATTTCACAATATACACATTAAACTGACAAAAGACACATTTAAATAGACCTTATGTCTTTTCTGGGTGGTGTTGAATATTTTTTTAATCTGTATATCCTGCATTATGTGTTGCAAATACATGGCTGACTGAGAACTGCTTCATAAAGCCCATTGCACAACTTCTAATCATTGTTTTCTATGAGCATACACATACCAGTGGCCATTCAGCATGTCTATATCACTTGATAGACACTTTAACCTCCTAAACTCTGGGACATGGTACAGGGTCTGTGATGTCATTTACTTTCGCATTCTTTAAATGTTAAAGGTCCGTACTGGCCCAATACCCCCATAAGTGGTTCCGTTCTCTCATCAGTTGGAATATAATAACTTTTACATAGATTATGATAGAGACATTTTTCTTTTTTTCCCTATAATTACTGACATGTGCAGGAACTACCAAAATTAAATACAGCAACCTAGACCACACAGAACCTAAAAGGTACACTTTTGAGTTTCCAAAAAAAAAAAAAAAAAGCGTCTCTTTTTTGGAGAGGTTTATTATAACACAGACAACATTGACAAATATTTTAGTGAAGTTTATTTATAAACTAATTTTGAGAGGATCACGTGCCTATATTTGCTTGCAGCCGGCCCCGCATTAATCAATTTATGATTCACCAATGAGACTATTCCTAAGCCACTATAAATACACTAAGTTCCACATAACAGCCATTTTCATTTTGAAGAATCCCCCCTTCCACCCCTACTCCTCCTCCTTTCTTAGATGGGTGGCATTGTGGACCAGTGGTTAGCACTATTGCCTCACAGCAAGAACGTCACTGGTTCTAGTCCTTACCAGTGTGGAGTTTACACATACTCCCCATGCTCACGTTAGTTTCTCCCCGGGTTTCCCGGTTTCCTTCCACCATCCAAAAACATGCAACTTAAGTTAATTTACTAATGCAAATCGGCACTGTAGACATACTCCTAGTAAGTAGTTATCTCTTAAGAGCAATCACTATCTGTTCATTAGCTATTACAGCAGGGAAGTTCTCGAGATCTACCTGAGCTCAAACTCCCCTCTCGCCTTGCAAACAGGAGGGAGCCCCGGGCTCAAGGATCTTATGAGCTCAGGGCTCTCTCCCAGGACAGCATGCCAAACAAGTTTTATAATCAATCAGCAGCTAAGTGTGAACTCTTGAAATCACTTTCAACAGTGCTTTATGAAAATTCAAATGTTTTTCTTTAAAATTATAGCAAACTTTTGTATTTACCCCTTTGCATGTGGATTTGAAAAGCTTACTCATTTGGGTAGGAAAAATTCAGGTGGAAACCCCAAAATATCACTAAGCAACATAAACAATGAAATATGTACATCTTCCATTTTCAAAATAAGAGTCCCACATACATAGTTAGTTTAGTATAAACGTATATAAGCTGAAAAAAAAATAAGGGAGGGGATGATTGTTGATGTAATTTCACATAGAAACTTTGGACAATCAAACGCAGCTTGAGGCATGCATATTAATGATCCCATGTGCAACTTAACAGTCCGTCTTTTGATTCATGGTTTTGATTCAGTTTCTGATGGGCCTGTTTTTCACTGGGATTTTCATGAGAACAAGGAAATAATGGTGTTTGAGACCATTTCCTTGTACTGAACTCTAATTATTCGGCTTTGCCTAGGTATGTCTGGATTTTCATTGTATTGCACCTTTAAAAATGAACAATCACTATGAAGTTTTTTGCTCGCGTTTTCCGTTGACGTTTAACGCCTCGTGACTAAATAAAGGGCGCCACATCAAAAGCTTTTCCACCAATCAGATTGGTACTTTTGTTCACGTGCATGGAGATGCTGAAGTTACAGTAAACAGCACTTGGAGGCGTTCAAGCCCAAAACTGTCAATGCGAGCGCACATTGAAGAAGATGCCCAGAGGCTATATGAACGTGGAGCTGCTTATTGCAGTGGTGAACAATAATCATTTCTTCATCGCTAGAGCTAGAGCTGCTACTTGAACCATCCATAACAACAAGCGTGTCAACTTTGTCTTCTTTTGTGTTACAAGCGGGTGTCAGAAGCTTAAAGTTGTGTAGCGCCATCTAATGTCAAGGATTGATTTTGCATACTCTTGTGGTCGACACCTGTGAAAATCGATTGAAACGAAATCGAAACGCAAACAAAAGGCATCCCAGTGAGTACGAGCCAGGCACAAGCACACATAGGGCTCAACCTGTGCAGTGTACATGCCCTTTTGAGTCCGGGATATAAAGTGCCCTTCCAAAATGAATGTAAGTGCCCCTCCTACCCCCGCTCTTCAGTTCGCGATCTTCACCTTGATCTTCTACTATGCACATGCCCTTTGGAAAGCCTCTGCACGGCGCTGGTACGAGTCTTTAGAGTGGACTGAATTTACTGTAGATTTTAGTTGAAATATCAAAGGGTTCTTTCACCCAACAATGAAAATTAACACTTAAACTACTCACACTCAGAAAATTGTGTGGTCTGTACAAGAAACCGGACATTATTTACAGAATGATTAACTTTATTCTACATCGTCATCAAATGAAGTTTTCTAAACTAATTTCGAGAGGCGCATGTGATATGATTGATCGTGGCTGGTCTTGCATCAATAATCATTTCTAGTCCAATCAGATATCATTGCTAGACCAATCAGATAAATTCTAGTCTTCAATAAATAAGCCCATTCATCCTACTTTCCTTATCTTCATTTTGAACAATCCCCCCATCCACCCCATCTCCCCCTTTTCCTCCTTTACCAGCAAGACCTGCCTGATCTCAAACCCCCTGTCATGCTACATGACCAGATGGGAGCTCTGGGCTCAAGCATCTCTCTCGGGACAGCATGCCAAATCTGCAAATAATATCAAGCATTAGCTAAGTGTAAACTCTTGAAATGGACCTGAGCATAAATATAGCAGTCTGACGCATAAATGTCCTGTCTCACAATGGCATGTATAAACATTTGAGCTCATATTATTTGTATAAGTAGGTTGCATCGTAATCACATTGTTTTCATAAACAATAACGCACATGTCCTCCATCTCCACAGTCATCTCACATGTGAGTTTGCATCAGGATCATTTGTGGAGACTGTGGATTAAAGGGAATCATTTTGTAAATAATGTTTTGTTTCTTAGGGGCGACACAGTGGTTAAGTGGTTAGCACTGTCGCCTCAAAGCAAGAAGATTGCTGGTTCGAGTCCCAGCTGGGTCAGTTGGCGTTTCCCCCTCCGGTTTCCCCCACAGTCCAAAGACATGCTGTATAGGTGAATTGAGTAAACTAAATTAGCTGTAGTGTATTTGTGTGCTCATGAGTGTATGGGTCTTTTCCCAGTACTGGGTTGCAGCTTGAAGGGCATCCACTGTGTAAAACATATGCTAGATAAGTTGGCGGTTCATTCCGCTGTGGTGACCCCTGATGTGTTAAAGGACTAAGCTGAAGGAAAATGAATGAATTAATGTTTTGTTTCTTGTACAGACTGATCAGTTTGCTTCATAAGAACTCGATGTATCATTAGGAGTTTATTCTAATGCTGTTTTGTCTTTATATGTTTCATAAAAGTTTCTTTTTTCACCCTAAAAGTGCCAGTAGCTATTAACTTTTCATACAATGTAAACCATAAAAGTAATCCGGCCTTCTTAACAATGTGCGTGTGCTGTTTTTAATTTCATTTCAAATGCAGTTTGTCATTTTTCAGCGTGACTAGGGTGTGCATGGGACACGAAAAGTGTAATTTATATACCATAATATATGCATAGTTTGGGTGTTCAGAAATAAAGTTAGCATTTATCCAGCATGCATTAATTTAATGACTTCATTGACTGTGTATATTAAAAACAGGCATGATCATATTAAATCGAAATAACATTTTACAGACGCAAAGCGCCTGACCTCAACAATTTTGGGTGGTATTGAATGGATTTCTTCCACACCACTGGACACACAGGGTCACCACTCTCAGACCCCAGAGGCACCTCGCCCATATTTTTAATTGTTCTTCATTGTGTTTATGAAACACTTGAACTTTTCACGAGGCACCATGAGTTTGCATGTATAAACCATTTAAAAAAAAAAAAAAAAAAAAAAGCACATTTACAGTAATATGTGAAGTGCCCCATTTAGACTCTCGTGACAGCTCAGAAATTACAATGTCTTTTTTTGCGCCCCTCAGGAAATTAAGTTGTGACCGCAATGCGTTTCGCCTCACTCCAAAACGAGAGCGCTCACACCAGAGCCAAATCCTTTTCATTTGCATGTTTGGTGCAAATTCCTGTGAGTCGATGAATTAAAAACTGTGAGAGGTAATAAATCGCCCTAACATTCTTTTGTCTGGGTTGCATATTAATGTGGTCGCTTATGTGGCGCTTGTTATTTTCCTTTTCTTCGTTTTCCAATTACAGCCAAAGAAGCTGAAAGACATATATGCATATATATATATATATATATATATATATATATATATATATATAGCAAAGAATGTATGCTGTGTTTACGTGGAACCCTTGACTCCTGGAAACCTTTGCACGGACCTCAAACTAGTTTGGACAGAGCGTGCAGTCCCCATTCCCGCACGGCCCCAGCTGACAATGCTCCACATCAACACCCTGACGATTGAGAGATCTAGACTGACATGGGACCCTCTTCCATTCATAATAAAACAATTAAGTTGTTGTTGGGGAATGGACGGAGTGTTCCGTCAAGCTACGGATTAGTCTCCTGTGAGCAACTGCGTGATTCCCGTTCCCCCCACAACAGAGGCGGACAGCTGGAGGTGCTGGCGGAAGCAGGCTTCGTGCTGTCTGCTGGGCCATCTGGAAAAAGAGCAGGATTCCAAGGCTGATGGTGAGGTGAAGAAAAGTGCTTTCCCTTCTGCTCAGCGGCGTTGTGATTTGTGTTACGCCATTTCTGAAAGGACCTGCACTTTCTCGCTGAGGCTATACTGACATTTCTCACTTCCCATCTCCTGCCCTAGGCATTTACAAGGGCCAGCGGAGAGATTTTGGGATCCCTGGTGGCGCTGCAGCACTTTTGCATATCAACTCTAAGGGCCTGTAGGATGGAGACGTGTCTGTGTGATAGTATTTCTTTAATGCAGCCTCTAACTTTTTAGCACTGATCTTTGAGGAGCAGGTTGCCCTCGTATGTCACTTTCAGTATTTAAAACGTCCAGACCTCCAGTCCTTTTTTGTTGCAAACATTGTATGCTTTCTTCTTTGTCAACATCATGTTGACAGAACTTTGAATGAACGACCACCCACATTTACATTCAAGTTTTCCAGTTCTGTGTTTGGCTCACCAGTCAAGGACTAGAATTTAGGACGGATCAAGCTGCCAAAGCTTTGTTAGGTTAACATGACCCTGTTAGCCCCTGCTACTATATCTCCAGGTTCTAAAAAAGTTTGACGACCATTTTAAATTTCCCTTTAGGTATTTTGGCTAATGATTTGACATTTATACTTTCATGACATGAGTTACGGGCGACATGGTGGCTTAGTAGATATCACTGTCGACTCACAGCAAGAAGGTCACTGATTCGAACCCCAGTTGGGTCAGTTGGCATTTCTGTGTGGAGTTTGCATGTTCTCCCCATGTTTGCATGGGTTTCCTTCGGGTGCATTGGTTTCCCCCACAGTCCAAAGACATGTGGTAATAAATAAAGGGATTTAGCCAAAGGAATATGAATGACATGAGTTACATGTTGTTATTGTGTGACTCAAAAGCACGGAATGGTCTTCGCCCCAAGATAGTAACTGGAAAAGAGTTTGGGATTCTGGGTGTTCTTGCACTGACACATTAGTGCTGTTTTTATTTCAGTTTCTTGTTCATTCATTCATTTTCTTTTCGGCTTAGTCCCTTTATTAATCTGGGGTTGCCACAGCGGAATGAACCGCCAACTTATCCAGCATATGTTTTATGCAACGGATGCCTTTCCATCTGCAACCCATTACTGGGAAACACCCATACACTCCCATTCACACACATACATCACGGACAACTTAGCCTACCCAATTCACCTATAGCGGGAGCTATCTTTGGATTTGTGGGGAAAACCGGAGCACCCAGAGGAAACCCACGCGGACACAGGGAGAACATGCAAACTCCGCACAGAAATGCCAACTGACCCAAATAAAGGCTTGAACCAGCGATCTTCTTGCTGTGAGGCGACCCACTGCACTACCCACTGTGCCACCGCACTGTGCCACCCCAGTTTCTTGTTGCTCTTGGATAAATAAATCAGATGACGTACTGTATGTGTTCTTTGAGGAAAGATTCAACATTTAATCAAAGATCACATATTTTCTTGTGCTAGCTTTAAATGAGATGGGAATGTTTAGCATTTGAATTGGCTTTCAGGAGTTCACACTTAGCTATTGTTTGGTAGTAGTTGCAGGTTTGGCATGAAGTTCTGGGAGAGAACCCTGAGCTCAGAGATACTGGAGCCCAAGGCTCCCGCCTGGTCATTTAGCCTGTAAGGGGGTCCAAGATCAGGTAGGTCTCGAGCTCCCCTTGCTAAAGGAGGAAAGGGGGAGATGGGGTGGATGGGGGGGATTCTTCAACAAAGAAGATAATGGAGGTAAGACAAACTGGCATATTTATTGAAGGCTTGGATTCATCTTTGGTTTATCGATGATTGTTGATGAGGGGCCAGCTGCGATCAATCATAGCATGTGATCCTCTCGAAATTAGTTTGTAAAACTTCACAAAGATTTGGTTATGTTTATAGCTGTTATTTGCTTTATTAAAGCATAATCCTGATTACATTAAATAACTATTAAAATGTAATTTGATGAACATCTTTTACACACATATGAGCATCTTTTACACATTTACAAACAAACCAATTGGGCAAAGTGTTGCCAGTCCTGTTAAGTCTTGTTAACGCTACTACACCTTCTGGTCATAAAAGGCTTTTTTTTTTTTCTCATTTTTAGTAATTATTCAGATTAATGTTTTGTGCTATTTTAATGCCACATGTGTCATTCTTTTGTATACATCCGCTAAAATCTGTTACAAATTGTCACTAATCAGGATAATGACTAGGTTTGAGACTGAATAGATTGGTTTGGCTCTCTCTGTGTTGTTAGCATCATTAGCACTGTAAAGCTGCGGTCACACTAGAGTTTGAGCTTGCGAAATTCTGTAGTATGGCACTGCGAAAAGGGGCGGGATTAAACAAGATAATCAGACATTTTAAAAAGCGAGTGATTTATGTCCAGAGAGGTCATGTTTTGATCCTCGATTGGTCTCACGCGCTCAAGTGATGCGATTTCGCAGGTCTGAGTTCACCAAGCTTGAACTTTGCAACGCAGCGAACTGCGAAACTTGACGCACGACCTTGCGTTTCCGGTCTGACGCTTTCGCGTGCATATGAATGGAAGTCTATGGGGAGAAAAGTCCAGTGTGACCGCAGCTTTATGCTACAGTATTTGTTTATTTTTTTGAATTACTGGTTAATATAGAATATATAAGTAAGATTTTAAATCATTTACCTCTTTAAGATGAATCAATATGGTAAGAGACTGCAAATAATAGATGTAATGTGATGTTTTGAGGCAATTGTTGATTTATTTGTATATAAAGCATTTAATCCTGATTGATGATAATACAGAAATCATTTAGATTCCATGACCATCTGCTTTGTTATTAGCGCTGTTACTATAGGTGGTCAGTTTGTTTCTTGAGAAAGATTGGGCATAGAGGATTTAGAAGTCAAGTGGTTGCAGAGCTCTAAAACCTTTTTGCTAACAGACTGCATTAACAATAGATTTGGTGATTTATGCAGTGTTTCAGGGTAATAGTTGGATTATTGGACTGTTTAATCATGACTGATAACATTGCAGAAATCAACTTTTACACATCATTGTTAGAAACGTGTCATTTTTGTGAAAGTCTAATAAATATTACAAAGTTGGATAAAACATGCATGTTAGCATTCCAGCCCTTTTCTTTTGGTAGATGTGGTGAGTACACATTCTGGTTTCCCGTTTAAAATGAGCAATTAGCCATTTTTGACGCTATTTTAATGCCGTGGATGTCATTCTGTTTTTGTGGAGCTCTTCAAATGCGTGAAATGTACTTTGTCACAGCTCAGGATAGAAACTAGAAAGGGTTTTGGAACTGTCCATGCAGTTTGGATACTATTGGCATATTGGGATCGGTTACTATTTTTTCAGAGCCTTGTTGCTCTAGCACGATTGCTCAATTGTGTTTCTTGTGGACAGATAGCATTTATAATCGCATATTAGCAAAAATCTATACCTGTTGATGTATTTTTGAATTAATTGGTTTATTTAGACTTTTTTAAAAGCGATTCTGATAGATAACATAACAGAAATCGGTTTTTAGATACAATTTGATTACATGACCATCTACTTTCACATATTTTGTGATCAAAAAAAGTTGGACCTTCAATCAAAGACTTCTGATTCGAGTAAACCACATAGAAAAAGTTTTGCAGATTAGCATAGCTCTGCTGGTAGATCCATCATGAAATCAACATTGTCACTTATCAGGGTGTGGATTGTCTTTTGATAACATTAGCTTGTTTTCAGCCTCTTGTTGCTCTAGAATGATTGGTCCTGTGGGAATTTTAGAGTTGGGTGATTTGCTCCAAAACATCTGTATCCCTTGAGTTGAGATAACACAGTTCATTATTTACATTTTCAGATTGAGAAACTAGCCAATCGACTGCCATTGAGATTAATGGAAATGCTAACAGATTATATTAGCAACTGGAAAGTTTTCTTTTCTTTTCACTTTATAATCAACTCGTGCCATCAATTTAAACCACATTAAAAGGGATTATAATAAATACCTAAAAATCAACTCTGTGTCCTCCCTGCAGGCACAGGACGTCAACATGACGTCAGATTAACATTGCACCCCAACGTCGTAGAGACGTTGCATTTTGTTTGGAAATGAAAATCGGGTTGATGTCAAAACCCAACGTCAGGCCGACGTCAATGTCCAACCTCCAACCTAAAATCAACCAAATATCAACGTCTAATGATGTTACAGCTTGATGTTGTGTGGCCGTTACCACTATGACGTCTATCAGATTAACCAAATAAATGTCAGTATTTGACATCAATATGATGTTGGTTTAAGATGTTGGCTCAGTTGGATTTTGGTCACTTTCCAACACAACCTAAAATCAACCAAATATCAATATTATTGGATGTCAAAATAATGTTGTCCTTAGACATTGAATTTTGGTCACCTGACGTCATGACTTATATCCAACCAAATATTAACGTCTTATGATGTTGTGTGCCTGCTGGGCTTTGACCTTGTGAAAGGTAACTTTGTGTCTTACTAAGCAATGACTAACTTTTTCTCTTTTATTTTCCTTACCATTGTGTAAATAAGATATAATTCAGTTTAAGAGCAAATCCTGAGATTGAATAAAGCATATTTACAAAAGTCTGTATTGTTATGGTAAAATATGTTCTTCATAAAGGCTTTTCATAACAAAAAAAAAATGACTCATATGCTTTCTTAAATCCTCCCTAATGCCATGTAGTTGTAGAATACAAGCAGAATTTTCAGTAAATTATAAAGTGGATAAATGGTTTGGGGCAGCAGAAAGAGAAACTGTTACACACACGCACTCGTTCACACACAAGTTTCCCCCAACATCATTTGTACCCTTTAATTGACAACAATACAGAAATGCATATCTTTTAACTCATTTAACATTACCTTAAATGACTAATGTTAAAAGTACTTAAACAAATAAAGAACGCTATTAGTTTTATAAAGTATGTTTTCTATTTATATGTACACACACATTTTCTACAGTATTTATATGTACACACAGATAAGGCCTACAACTGTGTTTAGTGAATTACTTTTAATCTTTTGACAGCCTTTACATCTTTTTATGCTATTTTAAGAGGTTCTATAATTAGTTTTAGATGTTTTTACGATTGGTTTAAATTCATTCATGGTCAAAACACGTTTATTTCTCATAATATACTTTGCTTATTATTATTATTATTATTATTATTATTATTATTATTATTATTATTCATTCATTCATTTTCTTTTCGGCTTAGTCCCTTTATTAATCCGGGGTCGCCACAGTGGAATGAACCGCCAACTTATCCAGCAGCGGATGCCCTTCCAGCCGCAACCCATCTCTGGGAACCATCCACACACACTCATACACTACGGACAATTTAGCCTACCCAATTTACCTGAACCGCATGTCTTTGGACTGTGGGGGAAACTGGAGCACCCGGTGGAAACCCACACGAACGCAGGGAGAACATACAAACTCCACACAGAAATGCCAACTGACCCAGCCGAGGCTCGAACCAGCGACCTTCTTGCTGTGAGGCGACAGCACTACCTACTGCGCCACTGCGTCGCCTATTATTATTTTTAATTTTATTATTATTACTATTATTATTATTATTATTACAACTTGTTAACTTTATTATTTATTTTGTCATAGTGTCTGAAACGGTTAATTCAAGGATCTGGTCATTCTAAACCCCTCCTCTCAAATTGTACAATTATTGCTGCCTTCATTTTTTTTTTTTTTTTTTGTTGAATCAAATGAATCATCTCAACTTATATCAAATAAACTGACTAAACATATTAAGTTAAACTTTGCATAGATTAAAAAATGTAGTTGAAACCTGAATAACTTTTTTTACACTGCAGAGAGCCTACCCTCAAATATTTAACTTGCCTTTTGCTGATATCTTCACTACATATGAAGGGTCGATCTGGCTTTAAAAAAATGTTACTTAATCAACAAATGTCATGTCATAGTTAACCACCGTTAAGTGATTCACTGAGAAATTCTACGCTCGCTGCCTGTAACGTTAACTTAGATTATGCTCACTATCCTCGGCCAGTTCTTCATTTTGATTCTGTAAAATGTCCAAGAAACGCAGCGAAAATGGACCTCATTAAGTCTCAACCTTTATTACAGCTCCAGATGGACATTTCTCAAAGAGGGAATAACAAAAATCTTACCTGAGACGGTGTGTGGGAGCTTGAGTGCCCAGCAAGCGCACCGTTGTGATCGATGACTCTCGCTTGTTTATTAATGCCTGTGACAGCGGGGATGTAATTTTGACAGTGGAGTGTCTCTTTTTGATTTGTGCTCGTAATCAGGTCGTCGTGTCCGTGGTAAAACTGTATTTCGGCTTTGTAAAATACACCCATCGTAAATTTATCAGTCATATACAAACAGACAAAGAACATGTAGAATCTGTGTCTGTTCTAATCGCAAATTTTGGAATTGTACCCTCGTAAAATTACGAGTACGTTTCGTTTTCCTTTACGTTTTTATAATTACAGATACGTGAATTTTATTTATGCACAAAATATTTATAATAATAATAATACATTTTATTTATAGTGCACTTTTCTAAGACCCAAAGTGCTACAGTACGGAGACCCGGAGGGGATGTGATGGTGGAAAAAAAAACTGAGTGGGAGAAAAAAAAAATAGGTGGGAGAAAAAAAAACAGTGATAGGAAATTATATATTTTTGAAAGTTTTTGCGTTCCCTCGCAAAGATTGCGTTCCCTCGCAAAAATGTTTTGCGAGGGAACGCAAAGATGTTTTGCGAGGGCACGCAAAGATGTTTTGCGAGGGAACGCAAAGATGTTTTGCGTTCCCTCGCAAAACTGTTTTTCCACAAACACTTCCTGTTCACTTCAGTGAATTCATTAATGAATTCATACATGTCAACCCTCCCGTTTTTGACTGGATTATCCCGTATTTTACTATTCTATCCTGCTATCATTCAGTATCAGCGAATGCATAGGCTATGATGAGCCAACGACTGGTACTGTATAAGCGCTGACTGACAGAAGCGCTCCGTATGATAAACTGATCCCAGATCAGTACACACCAAAGTTACACCTCTGTTATCAAACAAGTGAGGAGCAGCAAATTAATCTCTCGTTTTTTATTTGATTACTACGGAAACCCCGTACATTTCAGCATGTTTTCAGGATTAAAAATACACGAAAAAGATGGGAAAATAATGAATAATGTGATGATAGCAGGATAGAATTGTAAAATACGGGATAATCCAGGCAAAAACGGGAGGGTTGACATATATGAAGTGAACAGGAAGTGTTTGTGGAAAAACAGTTTTGCGAGGGAACGCAAAACATCTTTGCGTTCCCTCGCAAAACATCTTTGCGTGCCCTCGCAAAACATCTTTGCGTTCCCTCGCAAAACATTTTTGGGAGGGAACGCAATCTTTGCGAGGGAACGCAAAAACTTTTAAAAATATATATTTTCCTATCACTGTTTTTTTTTTCTCCCACCCATTTTTTTTTTCTCCCACCCATTTTTTTTTTCTCCCACTCAGTTTTTTTTCCACCATCACGTCCCCTCCGGGTCTCCGTACTACAGCAACAGAGAAATCAAACATGCGATAAAATACAAGTATACATAAAAAATTAAATTCTAAAATATAAACACAGATTAATCAAGAATCTAAAAATGCAGTCTTAAAAAGATGAGTTTTTAACATCATCTTAAAACAAGCTAGTGTGGAAGCATTTCTTACAGAATAAGGGAGAGCATTCCATAACCTAGGTGCAGCAACAGAGAAGGCTCTCTCCCCCGTTGATTACAGGGTGGCTGTTGAAGGGTGAGAGTATCAGCAGACCGCAGGGAACGAGAAGGTGTGTACTGAGAGAGAATGTCACAGATATGTGAAGAAGCAGTACCATGTAGAGCTTTATATGCAAGTGTGAGTGTTTTAAAAAATGATACGGGACTAAACTGGGAGCCAATGCAAGCTATAAAGCACACCAGTGATGTGCTGGCATGGTGGAGTGCATGTGAGAATGCTTGCTGCTGAGTCTTGAATATACTGCAGCCATTTGATTAATTTAGCAGGTAAACCAACAAAGAGTGCATTACAATAGTCAATCCTGGAAGTGACAAATGCATAAATGAGTCTTTCAGCATCTGGTAGAGTGAGGCAAGACCTAATTTTTGCAATATTCCTCAATGATGAAAAGCAGATTTTGTAATGCTCTTGATGTGCGAGTCTAGTGATAGATTCAATTCAATTCACCTTTATTTGTATAGCGCTTTTACAATGTAGATTGTGTCAAAGCAGCTTCACATAGAAGATTATAGTAAATTAAAACAGTGTCAGTCTAGTTTTCAGTGTTTAAGTTCAGTTCAGTTTAGCTCAGTTTAGTGTGGTTTAATAATCACTACTGAGAGTCCAAACACTGAAGAGCAAATCCATCGATATGTGATGTCAAAAATCACACCAAGGTTATGTGCTTTGGTAGATGGACAGACAACAGCATTATCCAGATTCAACATAAACTCACTATCTCTGAGAGTGGCTGCTGGTGTGCCAATAAGGAGTACCTCTGTTTTAGAACAATTAAATTTTAGACAATTTTGGTGCATCCACAACCTGCACACACTCTGAAAGGATTGAGGCAGTAACAGACAGACTGAATTTTGAGCTGATATAAATTTATGATCAGCAAAAAAAGTGGTATCCCAGTTCATATTTGCTGATGATATGCCACAGTGTAAGCATATACATGCTAAAAAGTATGAGACCTAAAACCGACCCCTGAGGGACACCATGGCAGACCCGTCCGATATCAGATTGATTATTTCCCATGACCACTAATTGCATAAGATCCAAAAAATAATATTTAAACCAGTTAGGCAAAGTGCTAGTGATACCAAGCCATTTCTCCAGCCTATTTAACAATATAGAGTGACATACTGTGTCAAAAGCTGCAGTGAGATCTATAAGTTGAAGCTCCAGAGTCAGCAGAGACAAGCAGGTCATTCATGACAGCGGTTTTATTCCATACACCTGCAGCTCGACATTTGTGTGTATGTAAACACTTGACTAACAACACTACCATGTACTCTGCTTTGTTTTTTTTGCTCTTTTAATCTACACTCCCTTAAAAAAGTACCATATGCACCTTCAAGACTTTAATTTCTGGGTATTTAAATGGACACACCACCAGTTTTGTTTTCAAAAAACTTCCACTTTGTAATCTTTTTTACATTTTCAGTCACAAAAATGCCATTGTCGTGTAAATGAGCAGGAAAAATGCATAAAAAGTTCTCTTTTTTGGCTGAGAAAGTCTCATGTAAACAGCTTCTAAGTCATAACTTGAATTTTAAAGCTTCAACGAATCAATCTTTCCAAGTACTGACTGAAACCTGCTTAAATGGCCCAACGATCCGATTACTCTTGGTTGGTCAAAGCCTCTTCTCTTGCTGTTTTGCTGATTGGTCCTGACTGTCTGTTTGTGGACAAGGTGTTTTGGAAAGCTGAGACTGAAAGCTCTCAGCACTCGAGAGCACATGGCGAGTGATGGGGCCAAGCAGAACGGGCTTTAAGTGTGTGAAAACTGGAGCTTGATAACAGGTTTTGGGATCATTTCCATTTAGTCTGTTTGTTTTTAAAATGCCGTTGCTAAGCAGTAGTCAAGTTTGTCTTAAACATGGCGGCATTGCAGGAACATGCAGGCCGTAACGCTAGAGGCACATACACTGCATAACAGCTCAGATGATCTCCTCCAATCATCTGTTTCTGATAGTGTATTTGCACATCAGAAAGAAATATTTCAGCACAGATTCAGGTTATTTTTACACCAATGAAAGTCCCGGCCAATATTCTCTCTGTAATGTGTTATTATTATTATTTCTATTAAAAATATTTAAGAAATTTTATTAATCACCGTATTGTGAAATATATATATATATATAGTTATTAGGCAAATGAGTATTTTGACCACATCATCCTCTTTATGCATGTTGTCTTACTCCAAGCTGTATAGGCTCAAAAGCCTACTACCAATTAAGCATATTAGGTGATGTGCTTCTCTGTAATGAGAAGGGGTGTGGTCTAATGACATCAACACCCTATATCAGGTGTGCATAATTATTAGGCAACTTCCTTTCCTTTGGCAAAATGGGTCAAAAGAAGGACTTGACAGGCTCCGAAAAGTCAAAAATACTGAGATATCTTGCAGAGGGATGCAGCACTCTTAAAATTGCCAAGCCTCTGAAGCGTGATCTTCGAACAATCAAGCGTTTCATTCAAAATAGTCAACAGGGTCGCAAGCGTGTGGTAAAACCAAACCAAAAACCAAGGCGCAAAATAACTGCCCATGAACTGAGAAAAGTCAAGCGTGCAGCTGCCAAGATTCCACTTGCCACCAGTTTTGCCATATTTCAGAGCTGCAGCATCACTGGAGTGCCCAAAAGCACAAGGTGTGCAATACTCAGAGACATGGCCAAGGTAAGAAAGGCTGAAAAACGACCAACACTGAACAAGCAGTGGTACAGGAAGAAGTCTGCATCCTTCAAGAAAAACATGATTTTCATGCAGGACAATGCTCCATCACACGCGTCCAAGTACTCCACAGCGTGGCTGGCAAGAAAGGGTATAAAAGAAGAAAAACAATTGACATGCCCTCCTTGTTCACCTGAGCTGAACCCCATAGAGAACCTGTGGTCCATCACCAAATGTGAGATTTACAAGGAGGGAAAACAGTACACCTCTCTGAACAGTGTCTGGGAGGCTGTGGTTGCTGCTGCACGTAATGTTGATGGTGAACAGATCAAAACACTGACAGAATCCATGGATGGCAGGCTTTTGAGTGTCCTTGCAAAGAAAGGTGGCTATATTGGTCACTGATTTATTTTTGTTTTGTTTTTGAATGTCAGAAATGTATATTTGTGAATGTTAAGATGTTATATTGGTTTCACTGGTGAAAATAAATAATTGAAATGGGTGTATATTTGTTTTTTGTTAAGTTGCCTAATAATTATGCACAGTAATAGTCACCTGCACACACAGTTATCCTCCTAAAATAGCTCAAACTAAAAACAAATTAAAAACTGCTTCCAAAAATATTCAGCTTTGATATTAATGAGTTTTTTGGATTCATTGAGAACATGGTTGTTGTTCAATAGTAAAATTAATCCTCAAAAATGCAACTTGCCTAATATATATATATATATATATATATATATATATATATATATATATATATATATATATATATATATATATATATATATATATATATATATATATATATATAAGCATTCTCTATTTATATGTTAGAATTGATCATTTATTCTTGTGATGACAGGTGATTTTTCAGGATCAAGATCCTCTAAAGTGTTGATTTTATTATGTTATTTAACCCCTCTATTACCCTAAAATCTGCTAACACCTTTTTCCCCTCAGGGGTCAATTTGACCCCAGCATTTTAAGAACCTCCAGAATATTATTTATTTTTTATTTTTTGTCTTAAGATTAGTGTCAGGTAATTTAGGTTTTTGCTGACTAAACAACACTCCAAAATAAAAATTGAGCAACCCAATGTATACTTGCAAATCGGTCACATCAAAGTTTTTCCAGCTGTCCCCAATGACCCTCCTCCCCTCTAAGTTTGTCATTTCAAGTATATAATGTTCAATTGATGGTGTAATGAAAAGCTGAAATGCTGATTTTATGTCTTAAACATGACTGACAGCATATCTGGTGGGCCCTGTAACCATTTTGATGACATAAGCAGTATTAAGTCTATCTACCCTGTCATTCAAGTGGAGAGCGGGACCATAATAATTTTTCATTTTTGGAAGGTAATGTGTAGGTTTTACCCTCCTTCATGGCATGGGAAATATCAACATTTTCATAAGAATGAGGATTCCCCCTTACACCCATGTCATGTAAAATGTCAGTGGTTTTTGCAATACTACAGGTATGGTTGTGTTAGGTTTTTTAATATTATTATTATAATTATTATTGTTATTATTATCATACTTATACATTTTATGTGTATATTTTAAAATCATAGCATGTTAAAGTGACCTCAATATCACTTAAAACAAATATGTGTGATTTTGTAGAAGTCCATCTGTTAGCCCAATGACAAAACTAACAGTATGGTTGAAGGTTAAATGCATGTAAGCCTTTTTTTAGTTATTTTAGCCTTTTCTTTTTTATAGCTCTGAATTTAATCTGACTCCAATTTTAAGTGACCTTCAAATTTTGACTATATTTCTAATTGTTATAACGGATCACATTCATCATTTGTGACTTAATTTAGAGTTTTGATCTATATCTGTTCCCATACTCTTCAGTTATACGTTCATTAGGGACCAAACGCCGCACAGAGTTGTCACGCTCCGGGATTTGCGTACATTCTCACGAACATTATCTCAACACTCTGAAGTTAGTCAGAGGATGCAGGGTTAGCTAATACTCAAATAGTCTGGTTGCCAACTGCTCACTCATTCTAAAAAAATAGTTGATTTAGCCATTTTCATACAACTTGCAAATATCAGTGATTAGCTGATCAAGAGATCTTCATGCTGTCGTGCAAAACGGCTTCGTACAGTCAAATGCGTCTCAAGAATCAAAAATCTAATCATGCCACATCATAATTGTAGCGCAGACTCCACTTAATATACTGGTTATGACATATTTCAGGAGAATTCAGAATGAGTCAAAACTTAACATTTTATTTGTCAGTTAAAATGGCATTATGCCAATTATATAATAAAACAATCAGAAAGCCAATTCAGAGATGATACTGTAAACATACAACATCCATTACTCAAAGATAAATCTAAGAGTTAGAGATGCATATCTGACCCGAGAAGTATGTTGCAGCATATAAGTCTCAGGGATGCTGCAATGGGGTGTCTTGGCTACAAGATCCCAATAATATGTTTGCACATTTCCTTTAAATGCTCAACTCAGAACAAAAAACATAAATTAAAAATAACAAAAGCTTCACAGAGACCTCTGTCTGGTCATATGTTAACCTAAAAACTAATCCCATCTGGAGTAAAAAGTTCATAATTGACAAACAATTTCACACTTCAGTAGGACTTTTCCCAAACTCAGACAATGATTATCATAATACAAGTGACTACTGCAAAATTGAGACCATTTACACAGAGACATTTAAAATAATGCCAACCATGCAAGTTAAAGTCATAGATTTACAAGATACACCATATGAAGAGGATGAAGATTAGGTGTGAATGTCAGTGACCTGAGTGACGAAGTGAAGGGGGCGGCAAAGAGGGGGTCACATGACGGGTAACTGAGGCAGTTGAAGAACTTGCTCTTTTGCAGGTCTGCTACTCGCACTAGAAAGTTGATTGCTTTATTGCATAGCAATTCTTGTGGTCTTGTCTCATGAAGTTCCATAACAGTTCCCAGAGTGTGATATTATGGAGAGACTTTAGCCATCCTTACAATTTCTTATGTTTTATACAACTAAAAGACCCTGAGGTCAAACTGATCCCAAAGAACACCAATGTGACAAAATGTATACAGGGCATTGAAAAATGATTATCATGTTCATTTTGTTTACCAAGTTTTCCCCAATAAATTATGAAAAGTCATTCAGTCTGAAACAAAAAACAATGTCAATTTTATATGCACATACGTTTAACGTTGAATGGGGTCAATTGAGGATAATAGGAGGGTTAAAATGAATAATTCAAAACAATAAAGTAGTTTTATTATTATTCTTAATGTTGAAAAAATCTTTTATCTAATGTTTCTAAGAATATCGATATTTGTTTATCTTATAATTGTGCATGTATATCATATTTTTATCAAGTTAACATGGCCTGAATAAATAATAAAAAAAAAACTACACTACCTGATAAAGGTTTTGTCTTCGACCCCAGTTGTATGAGCAAATAATAACTTGACATCTAGTTGATCATTTGGAAAAGTGGCAGAAGGTAGATTTTTCTGTTGAACTGCATCCAAATCATCACAAATACTGCAGAAGACCTATTGGGACCAGCATGGACCCAAGATTCTGACAGAAATCAGTCAAGTTTGGTGAAGAAAAAATCATGGTTTGGGATAACATTCAGTATGGGAGCGTGCAAGAGATCTGCAGAGTGGATGGCAACATCAACAGCCTGAGGTATCAAGACATTTGTGCTGCCCATTACATTACAAACCACAGGAGAGAGCAAATTCTTCAGCAGGATAGCACCCTGTCTCTTACTTCAGCCTCCACATCAAAGTTCGTGAAAGCAAAGAAGCTCAAGGTGCTCCTGGATTGGCCAGCCCAGTCACCAGAAATGAACACTACAGTATTGAACATGTCTGAGGTAAGATGGAGGACGCATTGCAGATGAATCTAAAGAATCTTGATGAACTCTGGGAGTCCTGCAAGAACGCTTTCTTTGTCATTCCAGATGACTTTATTAATAAGTTATTTGAGTCATTGCAGAGATGTATGGATGCAGTCTTCCAAGCTCATGGAAGTCATACACAATATTAATTATTTCTCCACTGCACCATGACTTTATATTCTATACCAGGGATGGGCAAACTTGATCCTGGAGGGCCGGTGTCCACACCTGCCTGCAGCTTTCTAGTGATCTTGAAGACACTGATTAATGTGTTCAGGTGTGTTTGACTAGTGTTGGAGCAAAAGTCTGCAGGGACACCGGCCCTCCAGGATCAAGTTTGCCCATCCCTGTTCTATACTGTACATATTTATGTTAAGTGACAAGACTTTTGTCTAAGCAAAGTCAGATCTTATTGTCCTAATTAAATAATTAAAAAGCAAGGCATGATAATTTATATTTTGGTAAAATAAGCGTAATCTAGAGGCCTTTGCCTTTCATATTAGGCACTTCTGATACCAAATGATCAACTAGAAGTCAAGTTATTATTTGTTGTTCCTAAAACTTGGATAGGCGACAAGACTTTTGTCAGGTAGTTATAAATTGAATATTACAATACATTAAAATAGAATATGTTATTTTAAATAGTAATAATAATTTGCAATATATATTGACATGCAGTATTTCTGATCAAATAAATCAAAAGCCTTGGTGAGCATAAGAGTTGTCTTTCATTAAACTTACAAAATTAGTTTATTCTCTTCTAAACTTTTCACCATACATTTATTCTTACAGCTGCCAGGTTGAATCTTACACTTTCTCCTATTCATTGTTCTCCAATAAGTCTGTCCGTCCATGTTTATTCTATATCTGACTAGATTTACCACTGGTTTCCAAGATAATGAGGTACAAAGACAGCGATATGGCTTGATCCAGTCATCATTTTAGCTAGTAACTGCCTTTCACCTTCTTTCTTTCCTTTATGAGGTTTATGCAGAAAAGATGGCTTCTCTTCACCGAGCAGCTATTATTAACTGCAGTGACAATCACCTTTCCAGACTCTCATTGGTGTGTTTATACTGAGTCTCAGGTGGAAAACTCCTGGTGTCGGTGAAAGTAGTTCCTCATTAGTGAAGCTGTCACAGAAGCACTACCTCATCTCTCAGAGGAGCTATTGACCCATTTATCACTATCACATCTCGCTGAGCACTGAGTAACTTCAGTTATGATTAATCATGGTGCGTATCATAATACACATTTTCCTGGAAATTATTTCTGATTAAGTTTATTTGGTAATGTTTATATTTAAAGATAATCTACTGAACTCAATGTGATCATAATGTCATAAATGTTTAGTTTTTGTAATTGAGATTTATACATCAACTGAAATCTAAATGAATAAGTAAATAATAAATAAGATTTCTCCATGTATACAACTATTTAAAAATCTGTAATTTGAGAATTCAAAAAATCTAAATACTGAAAAAAATAATAAATTAAGTTCTTAGCAATGCTAACTACTAATCAAATATATATAACAGCCAAAACGGTGATTTAAACGATACTTTTGAGCCACAAATTTATGGTGGATTTTTTTTTATTTATTTATTTATTTTTATTTATTTTTTATTTATGGTGGAATTTTTATTTTTTTTATTTGACAAAATGTTTTTAAATTTCAATTAAAAAATATAATTAAAGTTTAAAGTATACATCAATTCACATTTTTTATATTTGAATTGAATTGCATTAAATATTTTCTTTTGTTCATTTGTTTTGGTGACTATAAGATTTGCATTATGCAATTAATATTATATTAGCTTATATTAACCTGTGGAAAGGCTGTCATCAAAATCAGTGAACACCTGTTTTCTAGGTTTGGGGCTTGTGATTGTGTTTACATGGACATCAGTGATCTAATTATTTGCCTTAATCTGATTAAGACAGGCGACGCAGTGGCGCTGTAGTTAGTGCTGTCGCCTCACAGCAAGAAGGTTGCAGGTTCGAACCTCGGCTGGGTCAGTTGGCGTTTCTGTGTGGAGTTTGCATGTTCTCCCTGTGTTCGCGTGGGTTTTCCTCCGGGTGCTGCGGTTTCCCCCACAGTCCAAAGACATGCGGTACAGGTGAATAGGGTAGACTAAATTGTCCGTAGTGGAAGAGTGTGTGGATGTTTCTCAGGGATGGGTTGCGGCTGGAAGGGCACTGCATAAAAATGTGCTGGATAAGTTGGCAGTTCATTCCGCTGTGGCAACCCCAGATTAATAAAGGGACTAAGCCGACAAGAAAATGAATGATTAAGACAATAATATGATTAAAGTGTTTACATGAGTTGCGTTTTGAATGTTCCTTTCATGATCCTGTTTTACATGTTATAGCACTTAATACGATTAACGTCATTGCGTCACCGCGCTATCCACGTTTCCTCCAGAGTTTCATGTAATTTCGGGTGTTTCATTTTTTTGATTTTTCAACCTTAACTTCAATTTCGGCAGTTTCACTTTCATTCAGCGACATATTGTTCAAGCGCCGTGACAAACTGAGGTATTGTATGATAATATGAAATAAGGACTGGTGGAAGAGTGTTGTTTTAATGGAATTTGATACCGCACACCAAATAAAAAGAAAAAACCTCCGCATTTCATGACGTGGGTGTCTGGTCCTTTAACGTATTCAAAAATCGCTGTTTACATGGTAGACTCTTAATCAAAGTATTGTCTTAATCATAAAATCGGAGTATCGGTGTCCATGTAAACGTACTCTGTGAAATATATATATATACAGTATAATCTAATAATAAGAACTACAACCTGGATTCACTTTATCCTGCTTATAGATAAAGTGATAGAATTTATTAATTATTAGAATTTAATCATCATCATTCAAATCTGTTTGTTCTGTATCAAATAATAGATTGAGACTAAACATTCACCCTTATATGATACCTTATATACACACGAGAGCCAGTAGATTCCAGAAGAACCGGCTGAGGTAAGGCTGTTCAAAATAAAAAAAAATGTTGAAAGTATAGAGCACACTATACAAATAATAATAATATTAAAAAAACACAAGCAAATCTTTTATGATATATATATATATATATAATTATGCAAAGGGCTATATGTAATATTTTACTTGTTGACATGCTTCAGTATTAACACAGTGATATACATACCATAATAAAGCTCATCCTGTGGACACACTTGTGTGTTTTTATGATGTTAACATATCAGGCTGGTAGAGCGGAGGCCATCTGTCAAAGTATATGCTGGATCTCCTCTGAGACTCTTGGCCCAGAGCTGTTTCTTTCATCACCCTCTCTGCCATCAGTCTTTCTGAGAGACACATTGACACTGAATAAGTGCCAGTTTGTCCGGAGCGGAGAAAAGAGAAAAGTTACTTAGCAGCAGACTTGTAACCTTATAAATAAATAAACAAACACAATAAGCTTTCTGATTATATTCTGGTCATATGTGTATACTACAAATGCACTAATATTTGATAAGTGTTTTGCACTTATTTCATGTTAAAGAGCACAGTACAAACATGACAATAAAAAAGATAACCTACATATAAAGAAAAATACAAGGTCTTGAGGGAGTTTGGGGATCCTTCAAATTGTGTGTGAAAAATTTTATTAGCTTAACAGATATATTTGTTTATGAAGAAATAAAACAATCCACTGTGCGATACAATGTGTTTTGCTCAGCTCGGTTTGCATTATCACAGCAGTTTAGTGCAACCTAAACCTAAACCAATCATTCCAGTTCTAAATATCCTTTTAGATTTTTTAGTAAGTAAACTTGTTATGCTGCAATGACATTTTTGTTTTGGTGCGTTTAGGACAGATGTATTAGCATCCATGCTATCAAATGATAAAAAAAATACCATGTTGAATAAATATTTACCTGCATTTACAGGTTTTCTCAGTGGCTTTGGTGCATTTCTCACAACACTATTTACATTTGCTCAACAGTTAATGCATTTCTCAAAACAATTAGTACAAACTGCAAAACCTAGTTGATAACCTGCAAAAGCGCGTCACTTGCTCAAAATGGAGAGCTCATTCCTCAAAAGCAAGTATTGATGTCAATGAAAGTGTCAGTGTCATCAAGATGAAAAGTCCTGACATCATTGTTTTTGAACAAGATAGTCAAATGGCTTTATGTTTTCATTACGACACTTTACTCTCTACATTTTTTCTAATGCAAAAAAAAGTCAGATTTTGATGACACTTCCTGAAAATGCTCAAGACAGCACTATATACTATTTGCACAGTCATTTGAAGGCTACAGTAAAGTTAGACATCACTGCATTTAGTGAGGTATCTGAGTACAAAACACTGAATATGTGTGTTTCACGTGTTTACTGCATTTGCTCTTTGCAATTCTAGTTTATTCACAGCATTGTGCAAAAGAATAAATACACCCTTATTTACAACAAACATAAACTTCCTTTGGGTAGAGCTGTGCACAACTGTATACAATATTGCAGTACATATTGGAACTGAACCTACAACATACACAGGTCTGTAAATCATTCATCAAATTGTTCAATTTAGAAGACATTTTCAGGGAAAAAAAAAAAAAAAGATTTACATTTTTTTTTTTTTTTAATAAAATTAGCTTGACAGATTTTGACAACTAGTTCAACATTTGTTGTATGTAATGACTCAAGTAATGAAGTTAGTTTTCTATGGAATGACTATTCAGCATTCACAAGTTTAGTTCATTTTGAATGACATGACAAAAGCAAATGATAATGTTATAAAACAGCAGAGAGTTGTATGAAAGCAATTGATGCATGTCCAAAAGCATTTGCAGTTTATTGAAAGGAATGAAAAACTGCTACTGTGATGTGCACAAATGACTTAATGTTTTGAGAAATGCATTAACTGTTGTGCAAATGTAAATAGTGTTGTGAGAAATGCACCAAAGTGACTGAGAAAAACTGTAATATTATTTTTTAAAGTTTCAAGTTCAAGATGGTTGCTCAGTCAGCTCATGTTGCCTTAAAACAGAAAGTTCCCTCACATGTTTACGTACAATATAGTTATTCTTTAGAACGGCCAATCATCTTATCTAATCAGAGCAATGTCATTTGAATTTAAATCAGATTACAATTTCCGCTTTGAGCTACTGATTGTCTCACTATACCCAGACACAGTTTGTCCAACCACCTCGAGCGTCTCCATGCAGGCATTGTGGTGGTGTTTTAAATTTCCTCAGATCTAAAGACAAGGCACAAGACGTCTAAAGCAAAGCCACCTTCAATTCACCCCAAAAGATATCCTACCAGGAGCCTATGTCTGTGGGCCTGAGAAAGGAGCCAGTTCTTTTGTGTGGAATCCGGGCTGTGGACAACATTACCCTCATCCTTCCTCACTAATGGAACAATAGAGCTGGCACAAGGCTCAGAGCTCACACTAAAACCAGTACACCAGTTTCACAAGCAATGGAGCGCTGCCAGGATAACACTTTGTAAACTATGACTCACCACTGAGAGCAGCTTCCCTTCGGTTACATATGCAGTGATAAAGACCAGATTAATACAATTATGATATGGGCTCTGTTTGCTGAAGGATTCTAATGAAAAGAAATTTGCTAATCATTTAACAGGACAACTGTTTTAAATAATAGGTTTGGTAATGTGTGGTTTGTATTGGTTAATACTGCTTCTTGGTTAGTCGGTTGGTTTGTTTATTGATTGATTGATTGATTGGTTGGTTGGTTGGTTGGTTGGTTGATTTATTGACTGATTGATTTATTGAGATAATTACTAGTATCTTTTTCTACGCCAAAATGTACTACTTTTACCATATAGTTAAAGGGTATATTTTACCTATAAATGAACATTAGCTCATAATTTCTTCACCCTCATGTGGATTTAAACCTTTTTTGTGATATTTTGAAGAATGCTGGTTAAAGGCACTTATTGACTTTCAAAATAGTAAAAAAAACTGCTATAGAAGTTACCAGATGCCTTTTCATTACATCTTCTTTTGTTCAAAATCTAATTTTCTCATTATCATTTTTTATAATAATGTTTTCAATTGAATAAATATAATGATTTTATCTGAAGAATCAGCAAACTTGTGTAATACACAATATGGTGACTTATTTTCAATTGAAATATCTAATACATTCTGCTATAACAATATAAAAATATAGTGTTTTAGTAAAAACGTGATTTTTTTTTTTATTGTTTTTGCTTTTTTTAATATAATTTATGGTATTGACATCAGTGTTATTATAATCACTGAGATTCATTTAATTTTAATTTATCATATTATTTAAAGTGTGTGCTCAGCAGGGCTATTATTAGGAGGGCAATGGGCCTCCGTGTGCTGGACAGTTCCACAACATTGCACTTTTTAGGAATTTACGGGCCTGAAAATAACCATTCTACAGTGCAATGATACTGTACACAGGTCAATTACTAACCATGACCATCCATAACTTAATGCAGTATCTAGTGAATAATATGAAGAAGGTTACAGAAGATTACAGAAGTGAATCTATCTGAAGAACTGTGCCATATAAGGCACAGGTGAACACAATTATTAAACGAATGGGTGAAAAACAAGCACTGGCAACACAAGAAAGTTCCATCCATCCATCCGTCCGTCCGTCCGTCCGTCCGTCCGTCCGTCCGTCCGTCTGTCTGTCTATCTATTGCCAATACTAAAAAAACAAAACAAAAAAAAAAAAAAAACTTAAGAACTGAGAGCACATAAGGCACAGGTGAACACAATTAATAAACTAATGGGTGAAAAACAAGCACTGGCAACACAAGAAAGTTCTATCTGTCTGTCTGTCTGTCTGTCGCCAATACTAAAAAAAAAAAACTTATGAACTGAGATCACATAAGGCACAGGTGAACACAATCAACAAATTAATGAACGAATGGGTGAAAAACAAGCACTGGCAATACAAGAAAGAACAAACTAAATTCATCCATTCGTCCATACATGATATGTATATATGTATGTATAAGTTATATGTTATTATAAGTTATAAGTGATAAATGTCTACTTATAACAGATAAACAAATTATTAAAAAAAAGTTAACTAATAAATCACCTCTAAATCAACATCTGGCTCTTGAGATGAGGCTACAGCTTCATTACTCTATGCACAATAACTGCTATTGTGAACATGTGGTCAGTCTTATTGGCAGCCAACTCGAGGGACCAGAAGTTCTACATGGTTATAGAATGATGTTTGACAGAAGCTGATTAAATGGTTTGTGGCTGACATTGGAGATCCCAAAAGAGGTTGATCATATTGTTTGTATTACATGGCAATTTTGACAGGTTGGAGTGTTTGTTTGGTTCTTTTGCTTCTGCAGAAATGACACACTTGACCTTTAAGTAATCTACAATTGTGGCAGGGTTACAAAATGTTGTAAGCATGAGATGTAAAAAAATATGAAGTAAAATGCATTTTTTTTTATTTGTTCCAGGTTAACACAATACTCTGATAAGAGTGCCAAGCATCTATGTAAATTGCATACCATATTCCTGCGGGATGACCCATTTGCCAAACGAATCGGCTGTTCGGAAAACTGCTTCCTCGGTTACCACAGCGACCGGTAAGCAAAGGCATCTCGCATTTCATGCCATTATTTCACTGGGAACATTGTGCTCACTTATGGAAAAATATAACACCTGTATAATGTAGCTGTGAGGTTCCTGTCATAGCATCTCGCTGCATGCTCAGTGTTAAAGTCATGCTGGATTTTCAGCTGCCGGAATCATGATTTGTTTACTTTGTAAGTATGTGCCACAGATGATGAGTTCCTACTGGACTTAAAGCCTGGGAAATGTAATGTATCATAGAAGATGGGATAGATAGATAGATAGATAGATAGATAGATAGATAGATAGATAGATAGATAGATAGATAGATAGATAGATAGATAGATAGATAGATAGATAGATAGATAGATAGATAGATAGAGTAGATAGAGTAGATAGATAGATAGATACAATAGATAAATACAGTAGATAGATAGATAGATAGATAGATAGATAGATAGATAGATAGATAGATAGATAGATAGATAGATAGATAGATGGATTGAGGGGTGGATGTATATATGGATGTATAGATAGATAGATAGATAGATAGATAGATAGATAGATAGATAGATAGATAGATAGATAGATAGATAGATAGATAGATAGATAGATAGATAGATAGATAGATAGATAGATAGTGCCAGTGCTTGTTTTTTATTCATTGGTTCATTAAATCATTGATTGTGTTCACCTGTGCCTTATATGCCCTCAGTTCTTAAGTTATTTTTTCAGTATTAGCTATAGATAGATACAGATAGATAGATAGATAGATAGATAGATAGATAGATAGATAGATAGATAGATAGATAGATAGATAGATAGATAGATAGATAGATAGATAGATAGATAGATGGATAGATGGATTGAGGGGTGGATGTATATATGGATGTATAGATGGATAGATAGATAGATAGATAGATAGATAGATAGATAGATAGATAGATAGATAGATAGATAGATAGATAGATAGATAGATAGATAGATAGATAGATAGATAGTGCCAGTGCTTGTTTTTTATTCATTGGTTCATTAAATCATTGATTGTGTTCACCTGTGCCTTATATGCCCTCAGTTCTTAAGTTATTTTTTCAGTATTAGCTATAGATAGATACAGATAGATAGATAGATAGATAGATAGATAGATAGATAGATAGATAGATAGATAGATACAGATAGATAGTGCATGTTTTTCACCCATTGGCTCATTAATTATGTTCACCTGTGCCGTATATACCCTTAGTTCTTCAGACAGATGGATGGATGGATGGACTGATGGATAATAGATGGATAGTTTGTACTGTCTTGTATTGCCAGTGCTTGTTTTTTGCCCATTAATTCACTGATTGTGTTCACCTGTGCCTTATATGCCCACAATTCTTAAGTTAAATTTCCGGTACTGGCTTCAAATAAATGGAGGATTGGGTGGGTGGGTGTTTGTAAGGATGGATAGATAGATTTAGTTTGTACTTTCTTGTATTGCCGGTGTTTATTGGCTTCTGATATAGATAGATTGGCTTCTGATATAGATAGATAGATAGATAGATAGATAGATAGATAGATAGATAGATAGATAGATAGATAGATAGATAGATGTGCTTGCTGTTCACCCATTAGTTCATTAATTGTGTTCACCTGTGCCTTATATACCCCAATTCATGAGATAGATTACCTTCTGTAATCTTCTGTAACCTTCTTAATATTAGGGGCCAAAACAGTCTGTTTCTTGTCTATCTTTTATTTTGTCTGCCCAATAATCACTGATTTCACAGATTCACCAGATATCGCATTAAGCTATGTATGGTCATGGTTAGTAATTGACCTGGAAACAATATCATTGCACTGTAGAATTGTTATTTTCAGGCTCGTAAATTCCAAAGTGCAGAGCTGTGGAACCGTCCAGCACACAGAGGCCCAATGACCTCCTAATAACAGCCCTGCTGAGCACACACTTTAAATGGACACAGAAGACTGTTCATACTCTTTCAGTAAACATCACTAAAAACCTTAAACACACTTTAATCTGTATATACACAAATCAATCCATACAGTATTTTTTTTTATTTTGTTAGACAGTTTGATATGCCGGAATAAATATTTATGCCCTAAACACAGAAAGGGAAATCAAAGAATGAATTAGTCTCATAAGATTTTAGAGAAAAACAGGACCAAGAAATAAAAATAAATCAGTTTGGGGTTTGTTTCAGGAGTTTGAAATGATTTGCCAAAGGTAATTTTCCATTGAGTTTTCAAGTTATCTCTGGTATTATTGTATTAATATTTTTAATATTAATGTTAAAAACAGTTCCATACTTTCTTTTTATTGAGACCGTGCCACAAAAAATATTTCATTGATGGTGTTCTCCTGTGCCTTATATGCCCATGGTTCATAGATGGATGGATGGATGGATGGATGGATAGATAGATAAAGTGTTTCCTCTAGGATTTGTTCCAGCTGTGGTGGCAGGCCTTTTTATCTACCAACTACCTTTGGTGTTATTTCAATGACAAATGTGACGCAGTACTAAAAGTCGAGATCGGATTTGTGTAATACGAGCATGCAGATCTTTTTTCTTGCGCTAGGATTTCCTCTGTTCGTGCACAAACTTCTTGCACGCCCTCAAATATACGCTGCTCAAGTGCAATTTAGCGTGTTTACGTAGTGAATTTGTCTCCAACCTTTATTTGATTTGCAAGGAATATTTATGAACGTCTCCAATAGACCTACAGAGCGGCATTAATGTGTCCTTAGGGTAAAGTGAAACGGCTATAAACTCCAGCAAGATAAAGTCTTTGTTTGTTGTATGCAGAGCCATAGACCTTTATCTATAAATAAAGCATAATTATGGAAACTGTGTTCATCCTAACTGAAAGCTATACGCCGTGTTTGCTGGCCTCACGCATCACGCACCTGTCAATCAGTCAGTCAGTCACTCAGCTTGTCACCTTAAAGGGTTAAACAAATAACGCACAGGACTACTACGGTTACAGAAAAGTTTGCGCTGTTATAATTCACTTACCTTTTAATACGTTTTGGTGCGATTATAACCTGCTATTTAAAAAAAAACGACAATGATTTGAAGGAGAAGCTGTAATGTAGCCGTGGCAGTATGAATTTTGGCATGGCGCCCCGCCATGGTAGAATGAATGTAGCGGAAACCATAGATAGATAGATAGATAGATAAATAGATAGATAGATAGATAGATAGATAGATAGATAGATAGATAGATAGATAGATAGATAGATAGATAGATAGATAGATAGATAGATAGATAGATAGATAGATAGATAGACAGACAGACAGACAGATTTAGTCAGTACTTTCTTGTATTGCCGATGCTTGTTATCAAGTTATGTCTGGTATTATTGTATTATTATTTTTATTATTAATATTATTAATATTAAAAACAGTCTCATACTTTCTTTTTATTGAGACCGTGCTGAATTTGCTGGAAAAATAAAGAAACAATGTTTTTTTTTGCACAAAGCAGAAATTGCCAGTGCTTGTTTTTCCTACTCATTGGTTCATTAATTCATTGATTGTGCTCACCTGTGCCTTATATGCCCACAGTTTCAATATGGGCGATTGGGCGATAGATAGATAGATAGATAGATAGATAGATAGATAGATAGATAGATAGATAGATAGATAGATAGATAGATAGATAGATTATATTATTATTATTATTATTATTATTATTACTATTATTATTATCATTATTAACATCAACAAACAGTTCTATACTTTCTTTTTATTGAGACCGTGCTGAATTTCCTGGAAAAAAAAATAATAATGTTTTTTTGTTCACAAAAAGCGAAAATCTTTACCTGCCACATTAGATCAAACTAATGCTTTCTTGCTGAATAACAGTATCGTAAAAGTCTTTTTGAATCAAGACTATTAGATGGCGGTTTTTACAGCACTATCACAAAAGGTTTTTTGGTGATGTGTCATCTATTCTAGGGAATGGAAATCATCAGCAGATGTTAGTGTGAGCTAGCATTACGATATGTACAATGGAGTGAAAAGGATGACATAGCTATGATTTGATTTTTCTGATGCTGTAATAGTTATGAGGTATGATAGTGAATGATGTTCTTCAGATGGCAGAGCATTAAAACCACCCTCTAAGTTCTGACCCAAGCACGCTGACTCCACTTGCACACATCCTTAGGGGATCCAGAAGTTATCCGTTCCTCAATCTGTTATTTGCTGTGATACAGAACTGATTCAGATCTGGTGGTCTTGAACTTGCAGCCACTAATGAACTGTGGCTCTCTGCTTAAGGCTGGTCTTTATTAGCTTTGCAACTGTGGAGAACAAAGAAAAAAAAAAAGGAGCAGATAATGGCTCTTTTCCAAATTCTAGTGAACTGCCTATACTCCCACTATTGAGGCTGTTCCAAAAGGTACACTGTAAAAGTTTCTACCCAATTCAACATAAGTTACGTTTAGCTGCATTTTTGTTGATAATCAGATTGCAATTGCACATTTTTGATTTCTTCTTCAACTGTTTAAAGACATAACCAAAGTTATATAAGTTTGTAAATATACACAACAAATCATAACTCCAAGGCACGCAAAGTAGGTGAAAATTGTATGTATTGTACTTTGATTTTTTTTTTCTCTTTTTTGGTGTGTGTATATTTATGAATCCCTTATCCAAAGAGCACAGACACATCAACTACCCCTTTAGCACTTTCTGATTCTGGTTTACAAGATGTACAAGCTGTAAAAAGCTCCGCCCTCTTTTGGAGCTCATTTCCAATTCATTTGCATTTAAAGAGACACGCACAAAGACTAAGGGCACTATTTTTGAATGATCTAGGTGCAAAGTCTAAAGCGCATGGTGCAAAAGCATTAAGGATGTATTTTTTTTTGCGCCCTGGTGCTGGTCTAACAGGGTTCGACGCATGTGCTTGTTCTTTTAATGTGTTATGGATGTGTTTTGAGCATAACATGCATTAAACCAATCAAAGTCTCATCTCCCATTCCCTTTAAGAGTCAGTTGCGTCACGCCATTGCTATTTACATGGCGGACTTTGTAAGTGGAATTTGTAAGTGAAAAGTGGAAAAACTGAATGTTTCACAAGCGAGAAATCTGTTAAGCGAGGATAACGATGGAGCCTCCTCCATTCGGCCTCTTTATTTTCTTTTTACTTTTACTCTTTACTCCTTTACTTTCGTGGATACTAAAATGGTGTTGTATGCACTCCGGTGAAGACATCTATTAGCCAACTGTACATATTTAATTTTGTTTGTTAGGTGCAAAGATTTGTTTCAAAACTATTTCTAAATTCAGTTCTAATTTCCAGCAAAGGAATAAATGAACAATAATATTGAAGTGTGGTCAAAAAACTTAGTTATATCCAAACACACGTCCTATTGCCCCATATGGTGATGCATACATCTCCAAAACCCAACAGGTGGACAAATCTAAACTTGTTTTAAAACAAATATAAATATGCATATAATAAATAATAATACTACTAATAATTGCATTATACAAATGCAAGTCGTCATGAATAAACTGAAAATAAGCCCCCTGAGGTGAAGAAGGCATGGAGGCAGTGGTTTTTCATATTTATGTAGAAAAGAATAATTTTTGTAATATTTTAATCCTTTAATTTTTGTTCGTATGGAAAGATATTTGTATAATGCTGTACATCTTGTGTGTAATAAGCAGTGTGTAAGCGTTTGGACCTGCATAGGCGCATAACTAAAATGTTTTGCGCTGGACTTTAGACCAGCTTTTTGTTGGTCAATGGCGTGGTCTATTTCAATTTCTCAAAATAGCAACGTGCCAACAATGCACCTTAACACACCTCCTTTTTTAGAATGGCACACTCATGAGTCCACAAATAGGCGCAAATGGATTTACTATTTAAACAATGTGGCACAAAACCTGAAAAT
The DNA here is from genome assembly GCA_903798195.1 of Danio kyathit. Classification (NCBI taxonomy): domain Eukaryota; kingdom Metazoa; phylum Chordata; class Actinopteri; order Cypriniformes; family Danionidae; genus Danio; species Danio kyathit. Next base: position 57,160,296 of record LR812527.1, read on the forward strand.
TACTGTTGCACTGATCTGAAAATAGCAACAGATAACTACATACACGTCTTGTGCCTTATTGCGCCGGTTGTATAATAAGGTCCCTAATGTTTTTGCTTACACTCCAAATTGAGGGAACAATGAATATCAGCTCCTGTATTTTAATGGAGTACAGCCAGGGCTTAATTTGTGCTGGAACACACCAGATCCGGATCCGGCACTTTTTAAATCTGATCCGGCATCTGATTTTTCGATCCCTCTCCTCAACCGTCCTCCTCCCCCGTCCGCTGTTCACTTTCATCCGTGACAACCCCCCGCTCTTTACTTTCGTCCTTCGTCCGCGACACCCCTCCGCCATCCAATGCCCCGCATTTTTTAATGATTGTAACTTGGCCAAGTTAACTAAGCACACACATGACACATTCTCGGATGGTAAACTGTCAAAATGTACAATTTGCTGTGAAATGTATTATATATTTACTCATTTAAATGATGACAGGTCTGAATATGCATTCAGGAGAGGCAAATATGATCATATTTAACAGGCTCATTCTGAAAACATAGTCTGGTGGATGTTTCTGCAGGCCGCAAATTATGTAGCCTGAGGTACGTATGGCTGCATTTCATTTTTTAAGCGAACGCTACGGGGCGCTATAACACGTTCCTTTTGTCGCTTACTGGATGACTGCTTACCTCCGTGTAGAGGCCTTTCCCGCCGCAACCAGTTTGTCCAGTTAGTCGGCTGACTTAAGACACAGAGAGGTGTTGACCACGACGACGACCGGGTTCGAGTCCGGGGAAGAGTGGTTCCAGAAATCAGGTAAGACAAAAACAAGAATCCAAAAAATAAAATGAACGAGTGAACAACAGGGTGAGAATGTGGTAAAATCCGAAAACGTGGTAAAATCAGACGAGGGCTTTTCTTTTTCTGGACGGCTTTAGTAAACCATTGGTTGGGTTTAGGGAAGTATGTGGGTGGGCGGGTCAATCGGTAAAATGGGTTGGGTTTGGGGAAGGAGGAGGGTGGGTCAGTCGATTGGTTGGTCGCCCAGTCAATCATTCAGTCAGACAGACAGATGGTTGGCCGACAGCGGCCTCTGGTGGGTTTATGCGAGAACAGCGCGGGCATGAACGGCACTTGCGAGAGACATTTGAGATACGAAAAAGTGCACGCAGCGGCCTCTCACAAAAATACGCACCTCCTGGGACGTATTTTGCAGTCTCCAGAAACGTCCATGGAACTACGTTTTCAGAATGAGCCTGGGTTGATCATATTTCTGCCAAAAGCATTACTAAAATTTGAAACTGGTGTGTATCTATCTAAGCATATGATTACTTTGCAGCTATTAGCAATGTAGCGGTCAGTTAGCCAGTTAGTCACAGATAAATCATTCTAGTTGGATTAGGTGGCTATGAACTTTGTTGTGAATTTATGTAAATTTGTTGTTTTGTGTTAGGTTAGATGTATTTTTTTTGTATTAAATTGTGAGGGCGACAAGGTGGCTAAGTGGTTTGCACCGTCACTCCACAGCCAGGAAGTTGCTGGTTCAAGTCCCCGACTGGACCAGTTGGCATTTCTGTGTGGAGTTTGCATGTTCTCGCCGTGTTCGTGTGGGATTCCTCCAGGTGCTCTGGTTACCCTCCAAAGACATGCGTTATAGGCCATAGTGTAAGAGTGTGTGTGTATGGATGTTTCTCAATACTGGGTTGCAGCTGGAAGGGAATCCACCGTGCAAAACATATACTGGAATAGTTGGCAGTTTATTTCGCTGTAGTGACCTCTGAAATAGAGACTGAGCTAAAGGAAAATAAATGAATAATAGATAAAATTGTAAGTTTAGGCACCACTTTAAAAATATAAATTCATTATTGATAACATAAATAATAAAAAATTTATATTAACCTATTAGGAATTAATGGAGAATGAATGAATTATAATTATAAGTCATGACTAGGCCCACACGGAATCTGCACTCGCAGAAATCCGCACAGTGTGAAACCCAACAGTCAACTTGATCAAATGAAATGAGGGTAGTTAACTCAAAATTGACTGAAAGTTTTGAACTAAGTGTTGAAGGTAATGCGTAAATTAAATACCTCATTACTTCAATTTAAATGGAGTAAGTTCACAGTACTCATACAGATTAGTTTTTTAACTCAAATGGTTTGTAGCAATCTGTTTTCTCAAACGGTTTGAGTTGTCTTAACTTATTGGGTTTTACAGTACTCTCTTTGTTTGAGTTCTCTTCAACAGATAGAAAGAAACCAGTCAGTGGTAAGGAGTGACAACAATGCTATGTATGATAGTAATCATAGATATATACACTAGATATCGCATAGGGACCCTGAGCATGCGTCAATAGCGCCGCCACATTGGTACAGTGCTCCTAGTACAAAAGTCATTCAACCGCATTAGTCAAGACAGTGTGCCAATGTGAAGATGCTGGACTTTAGCGCTGTGTACGGGTGTAGTAACGAGCAAACAAAGCACAAAGGCAGAACATTTCATAGGTAAGATTTATGTTTTTGTATGTTATGAACTTTTGTGTTGAACAAGTAATGTTATTGATGATAATACAGTCTGCTGCATTCACCATAAGGCAATGTAGCACCAACTCGCACTAAATTCTAGACTTATGCTAGTTTTGTTGAATAAAATAAGCAAACACTGTTATGAAATATGACAACAAGACGCTGCGGTGCTAGAAACATGTATTATTGTCGGCTAAGTGAACGAGTCGTTCATAACGGAGATTCATTCACAAACTAATCGCTCCCTCCGTCAGAATGAGAAGTGAAAGCAGGAGAGGGGGTGTGTTTCAGGACATGGATTAGATCAAATTAAACAGGGATGGAGGATAATGCATTTCCATGCACACAAACACACGCTCTTTGTCGCCAATGCCTGTGCGGTCACATCCATCAATGTAGAAAAGTGATGTAAAATTATAATATTTCGTAATTTAAAAAAATATTTGCATACTGACCACCAGGGAAAACTCCCGATCATAGATATGTGTATTTCTCTGGCTTTGGATGGCCACAGGCCTCCACTTCAGCTTGGTCCCGCATTCATTTCAAAGGAGCGCTACCCTGTACTAAAATGGCGGCTCTATTGACGCATTCCTTCCAATAGACAACAATAGGCCAGGCGACATCTAGTGTATATATCTATGGATAGTAATAATGACAGTAAAAAGAAAGGACAACAGTAATAATAACTGACAACAACAACAATAATAAATAATAAGTAGTACACCAACTACTACTGCAGAAAGTTACTAATGTTACAACTACTACTGCTGCTACAACAGCCACAACCACAATAATTGCTACTACTACAATGTCTACTACTACTAATACTACTACAACAATGACTACTACTACTGATACTACTACAGCATCTACTACAACTGATACTACTACAACAATATCTACTACTACTAATACTACTACAACAATGACTTCTACTACTGATACTACTACAGCATCTACTACAACTGATACTACTACAACAATATCTACTACTACTACTGATACTGCTACTGCAATGACTGCTACTACAACATCTACATCGACAACATGTACTACTTCTGATACTACTACCCCGACAATGACTACTACTACAACTACTACTACAACAACAACACCTCTACTGCTGATACCACTATACCAACGACATCTACTACAGAAACTACTACAACTACTACTTCAACAACCCCAACTACAACTATAATCGCTACTACTACAATGACTACTACTACTACTACAACTACAGCAACCTGAATAATGACAGGATAATTTTTTGAACTTAAATGGTTTGTTGCAATCGGTTTTCTCAAACGGTTTGAGTTACCTTAACTTTTTGGGTTTTACAGTGCAGATTTCTGCAGATTTTTAATCCATAATTAAGTCTATTTATTTACTTGTGTAAATGTGAGTACATTTATTTCAGTTTTTAAATTAATTTCAGTTATAATGTTGACTAATATGAAAGTGTAATTTGATTTATTTACAACACAGTTAAATAATATTTTCTATCATTTAGTAGATACATTATTATACGACAGACTTGCTTTGTTTATCAAATAAGTGGCTTTTAGATGTATTTGCATTGTAAACATTAAATAAAAGTTAAAAAGCTATTATTTTTATTTAATATATTAAGCTTTTAGTTATGATACTCCCGAAATAAATCCACATAAATCTGCAGACTTTTTACAAAATTCTCTGCAGAAATAGCAAAAAAATGGCCGCAGATTCTCTCTGGTCCTAGTCATGACTACTCAAAAAAGGCCACATTTACAAAGCATACATACTTATTTCTAACAAAACATAAATATTTCTTTAATTTTCAAATACATAGAGGGTGTTTTTTTTCTGCATGTAGGAGTGCAATTGCATATTGATGGCCCCAAAACTAACAAGCATGGACAAAAAGCCACAAAAGGTCCCATTTTTCTGTTTTTAGACGTGCTTATCTTCTGAAATTGACTCCCGTTTGCATCGCGTGAGGACTGCTTTTTGAGTGACGCATAGAATTGTTACATATGTAGAACATTCCAAATCAGTTACTTATAGGGTTCCATTTCAGTTACAGTGCTACCTATGTAGGCAACAGACTGCTTGCTTGGAACACAGCCAAGAGAGAGAGAGAGAGAAAGAGAGCGAGAGAGAGAGAGATGGAACCAAACACATTGAGAAACGAACAGAGCGGGCAGAGATGAGAGTGTTTGAAGACCCGCTCGCCTCTTTCAAAATGCAGAACAGCTGTAATGATGTCAGTATGCATTGAGTGGAATATTCCAGATTCAGCATGAACATTGGAGTATAAATCTGTGTATTCAGGTGTGCGATGTGAAGTGCGAGGAATAAAGCAGCCAAGCGGAGGGGAGTCTTGTCTTCGGGCCAGTTCCTCTCTGGCACTGCCCTCTTCCCATGAACCCGAGCCCCAGAAACAAAGTGGGGGGATTATATTATCTTCCTCTAGACTTGTGAGGCTACATTTTCAATCGCAGCTGCATCGTGAATCCAGTTAGTAAAGGATACTGAGATGGAGCAGGGTTAGTGTCTTTTTTTAATGACCGCAGTGTGTGACTGATGAAAAACTGACCTTGGGAAGGGCCTTTAGTTGCCCTGTCCATTATGTTGTAAAGTCAATTAGATGTAAGGAAATAGAATATAATAGACACATAATATAGGCTGAAAATGCCATTTTTGTTATTTTGACCAATTGTCATATATAAATGCTGTTGTTATAGTAATGGCAATATTTTTATTTTCAAATTTCATTTTTTTGATTGACTCAGAGAGACAGACAGACAGACAGACAGACAGACAGACAGACAGACAGACAGACAGACAGACAGACAGATAGGTAGGTGCTTTCTTGTGCTTTATTGTTTTGCCAGTGCTTGTTTTTTCACTCATTAGTTCATTGATTGTGTTCACCTGTGCCTTATATGCCCACAGTCCTTGAATTAATTTTCCAGTATTGACTTCAGAAAGAGAGACAGACAGACAAACAGATTGATTGATTGATAGATAGATTTATGCTTTCTTGTGTTGCCAGTGCTTGTTTTTCACTCATTAGTTATTTGATTGTGTTCACCTGTGCCTTATTTGCCCACAGCTCTTAAATTAATTTTCCAGTATTGGCTTCAGATAGATGGATGGATGGATTGATGGATGGATAGATTTATGCTTTCTTGTGCTTTCTCGTATTGCCAGTGTTTGTTTTTCACTCATTAGTTCATTGATTGTGTTCACCTGTGCCTTATATGCCCACAGTTCTTCCATTCATTTTCCAGTATTGGCTTCAGATAGATAGATAGATAGATAGATAGATGGATGGATGGATAGATAGATAGATGCACGCTGTTCAGCCAGTTTGTTTTTTTTAATTGACACAATTTAAAAACAATTAATTGGTTTTATTCAACAGAAGGTCAACCCAAAATTAATAATAAAAAAAAAAATACATAAAATTTCAAATAAGATTAATAATAATAATAATGCAGTGCAGTGGGTAGCACGGTTGCCTCACAGCAAGAAGGTCGCTGGTTCGAGCCTCAGCTGGGTCAGTTGATATTTGTGTGTGGAGTTTGCATCTTCTCCTCATGTTAGCGTGAGTTTCCTCCGGGTGCTCCGGTTTCCCCCACAAGCCCAAAGACATGCGCTATAGGTAAATTGGGTAAGCTAAATTGTCTGAAGTGTATGTGTGTGAATGAGTGTGTATGGATGTTTCCCAGTAATGGGTTGCAGCTGGAAGGGCATCCGCTGCGTAAAAATATATGCTGGAAAAGTTAGTGGTTCATTCCGCTGTGGTGACCCCAGATTAATAAAGGAACTAAGCCGAAAAGAAAATGAATTAATAATAATAATAATAATAATAATAATAATACGTTTAATAATAATAATAATAATAATAATAATAATAAGTATAATAATAATAATAATAATAATAACAGTAATATGCACGTATATAATTTTTCATTCATTCATTGATTTGTGCATTCATTCATGGTTAATATTATTTAAAATCCTAGGAATTGTAAGTAAATTATTTAGGTCAGAATACATTTAGAAAAAAAACCTGTTCAAGTCTCTCAATTATCAGTAAATGATGCTGAAAATTTGTCTGAAAAATAGTAAATGTAATGCTAAATTTACTTCTAGAAGAAATCCAGATGTGGTTTAATGAAAGTAAAGTCAACTTTCTTTTTGCATGAATATGGTAATTCAATAACTGTTGCGTGTGTTGTTGATGATTCTGACCAGTCATTAGAAATCACACAGAACAGAATGAAGCTATTAAAATGTCAAATTAGGTGACTAGTGGATAAATCTGATACAGCAAAACACATTTAATTAAGCTCATATGTTTCAGTAATATATTATCTATTTAGAAGGTTGATATTGTACGCCAATCTAAAGGTAATAAAAGTTTTGCAAAAATTACATTTTAATTATGAACACTAATGAGATCACTTGACTGACTATGCACTCTTGAACACCAAAGGGTAGAGAGTTCACTGAAGGATAGCAGCAGGACTTTCATTCATGTCCAAACAGTCTGCATGAAAATATTTGGAAAGAAAATGTTTACATTGTTGAGATGCTTTGAGTGTTTGTCAACATGAACTTGCACATTTGTGTATAAATGTTTAACAGAGCATTCAGCGGATGTATGCGGTTATATGCCACTGTCAAATGCTGTCAGATTGAATAACTTGAATAAGGTTCAAGTAGGCGGCAAGTAGGTGAATTGGATAAACTGAATTGGCTGTAGTGTATGAGTGTGTATGGGTGTTTCTCAGTACTGGGTTGCAGCTGGAAGGGCATCCACTGTTTAAAACATATGCCGGAATAGTTGTCGGTTCATCCCACTGTGGTGACCTCTTAAATAGAGACTAAGCTGAAGGAAAATTATTGAATAAATGTTCAAGTAATTGATAATTGAGTAATGACACTGTCAATCTCAATCTCTCAATCCCTGAGGAAATAATGAATCATTTCAGAAAAACTGAGATGTTGATTTGAGAGAGAAGCAGACAAAGAAGTCTGACGTGTGCATTCAAATCATATGTTCAAGGATGTGAAAGTGACTTGAAAAAACAAAATAAAATTAGAGCTTAAAGTTACATTACAAAAAAACTGAAGTGAGTTATAAATCAACAGGTGATTTTGAACAGACAGCTGATTATACAGATTGCAACAATAACTGACATTTACCTGTAGATTAATAGCACCCATTTATGACCAATGCACTCTCATAGCAATTCTTAACATATTGATTTAATGGCTAATTCATATTAATTTAAACAAACTCATTCATTCATTCATTCATTCATTTTAGTATGATTTGCTCCTTTGCTTGCCTCCTTTTGAAAAACAGTATGTAAATCATTGTAAATCATTACCCTGTTTGGTAAATCTGGCCTTAATTGCTTTATTTGTCTATTTGTTTTTTAGAATGTGTGTTGTGTTGCTATGATAAAAAAAATAAATACAATTGTTGACATTTGTTTTAATATACAGTTGACGTCAAAATTATTAGCCCTTCTTTTTTTGTTGTTCTTTTTCAAATATTTCCCAAATGATGTTTAACAGAGCAATGATTTCTTTAACAGTATTTTCTATAATATTTTTGTTCTTGAGAAAGTCTTATTTGTTTTACTTTGGCTAGAGTTTTTATTTTATTATTAACCATCTTTAGATTTTCTTAACAAATCACTGATATACAATGATGTGCCTAATTACCCTAATTTGCCTAGTTAACCTAATTAACCTAGTTGAGCCTTTAAATTGCTCTTTAAGCTGAATACTAGTATCTTGAAAAATATCTAGTAAAATATGTACTGTCATCATGGCAAAGACAAAATAAATCAATAATAAATTAGTTATTAAAACTATTATGTTTAGACGTGTGTTGGAAAAAGAAAAAGCTCTCTGTTAAACATTAATTGGAGAAAAATATACAGGGGGGCTAATAATTCAGGAGGGCTACTAATTCTGACTACGACTGTACTTTTTTGACCATATTGTCAGATTGACTTTACTGCAATAATTGGTCTGTATATTAATTTATATTTTATATTTGGTAGCATATATCATGGTAACATTGGTCTAGATATTACAAAGTTAAGAAAGCATTTCTGAAAAAAAAAGATAAGTAGTTCACTTACAATATCAATATGTAGTGTATATTTTCATATTATTTTTATTATACAAAACTTGCAAAACATCAAGTTTATTTATTTATTTTTTTTTAAATGGCTGTTTTTTATATCCCTATATCACAATATCTTTACACTCAAAACAATTATTTTGCTGCTTGTTCAACCTACTCATTCAAAACGAGTGATAAGTTTTACTTATTCAATGATGAGTTTTTTAGGGGACTTAAAGGTGCTGTATGTAAGTGTTTGACTCTTCTAAAGTATAAAAATACCATAATATGTTTGCAGATATTTAAGAAACATGCAAGTGAACATTCTTGTTTATCTGAAAAGCAATGCTGAAGTCAGATATTCTGCTTTGAAAATGTGTTTTCGGTGCTGGAACGCTTTCTTTGTTTTGATCATTTAACCCACCCAATGCCAGTTTAGTACACCTTTCAGTACACTGTAAAACCCAAAAAGTTAAGGTACTCAAACCATTTGAGAAAAACAATTGCAGCAAACATTTAAGTTCAAAAACGAATCCTAATGGGTACTGTGAACTTAATCTATTTGAGTAAACGAAGCAATTTGAGCACAGTAAAACCCAATAAATGAAGAGAACTCAAACCAACTGAGTACTGTAAAAGTTAAGGCAACTCAAACCGTTTGAGGAAACAGACTGCTACAAACCATTTGAGTTAAACTAATCTATATGAGTACTGTGAACTTACTCCATTTAAGTTGACGTAATGAGGTATTTAATTAACTCATTTCCTCCAACACTGAGTTTAAAACTCTTTTCAAAATGAGTAGAATTAACTTTCAGTAAATTTTGAGTTAACCACACTCATTTCATTTGATCAAGTTGACTGTTGGGTTTTACACTGTGTGGATGACGGGGCAGGGGCGATTTTAGGATATTCATTTTAGGGGGGCTCAGCTCCTTATGAGGTAAATGTTTTTTTTTTTATTAATTAATTAAATTATATATATATATATATATATATATATATATATATATATATATATATATATATATATATATATATATATATATATATATATATATATATATATACTGTGTATATATAAGCCTAATATTTCGTAAGTATTAATTTATTAGTAATACATTTAAAAATGTTTGACTAATATGCTAAGGTTGTATGCTTAACTAGCACTCTATTGTATAGACAGGCATAGCAATTTGATTTCTGAATGAGCCAAATAGGCTTGTTTACTGTAGTACAGTGTATTAAATAAATATGTAATTAAATAAATATTAATTAAATCTTTCCATGTATTAAAAAAATATAACTGACACTTTTCTAATTTAAATTTTCTATTTTTTAAACCTACAGGCAAATTCACACATTTAACAATCTGAATCATAATAATAAATAATAAATATATATTTTTTAATACAAGACAACACATGATGTTTCTATTCTATCTCTGTCAGTGACCCTGACAGTTAAAATGAGTACATTCACTAAGTGGTTCTGTCATTGTGTTTAATCTTTTCTGGGCATGGTGTCGACTAGTTAATGCCACATGCACTGTAATGTGTTTTATATTCGTAGTTCATTCTGAAATAAAAATAGCGAAATGTTCGTAAAGAGTTACATTTTCGCTGGAGGAGATGAGCACTGAAGAAACAGTAGATTGGAAACCCGATTGCTCTTCTGTTACATTGGTATAAGTGATACAAGTGTATCTATAGCAAATAAGCAGATATTATAAGAAGTTATCGATAAACACACACCTTGCTCTCTCGCTCTGCACGGCTGTGGTTTGCTGATCAAATGGAAAACGAAATATGGGGAGGAGCCAAATTCTGCCGCTATTTTTATATTAATTTAAAAAGGACTGAGGCGGATAATTTAGCGTACAGTTAATGAGGTTAATTGCAAAAATTTTAGGGCAAGCTGCGGTAGAATTATAGGCCTCAGCAACGCCCATGTGTAGGGGTATTCAGTGTAGTATGGCACTGAATGCAATGTAAAAAGACATTCAAACTCACATTATTAGCATTTAACACTGAATAAAGCACATGAGGTGTACCTGACGGGATCATTGTCACGAAATAGAAGCCGTTTTTAAAATATAAATTTAGGACAACTCTTTTTAATATGGAAAATATTCCTTCTATCACGTGTATTTGCTTTTATAGAACATCACCTAAATCAGCCTTTAGGATTGATAGTCAGGCTGGCTCCTGTTGGTGTCGTCAATCTGGCAACCTGTGCTTGCGTGTGTTTTGAACCAGACGTGCAATACCTAGTTCTCCACTGGGTGTCACTTTTATAACTTATATACTGCACCTTAAATTGTTACAATTAAGTTAACTTAATTTGTGTTGGGACAACATGAAGAAATTGTGTGGAACCCAGCATTTTTTATAGTATACTGTATGGCAGGATGGGTCATGTAAGATGCGACTCTATTTTTCAGCTTGTCTTCACAGATTACATTAATGCCATTAGGTATTCGACTGTGTGGCAACAGACAGCGATGTGCACCAGCAAAACTGTCTGGGTTCTTTAATGCAATTTTAATGTGATTCTGGCTATTCTCAGACTTTCACCATACATGACGTCATCCATTTAAATACTTATGGGGTTTCTAGCAAACCCCTCGAGCGTCATTTGTACTTCTCTTTGAACAGGCCCATGCTGTGAGCACGAGTGAATTATAGGGTCACTTTTTAATGTCTATTTAATTGTCAAAGCCATTTCTGTAGTCAGATGTTTGCTTATGATTGTATCACACGATGAAAGGTTTCCCCAGGGGAATTATAGCAGAGGAGGGGCATGTTTGTGCGTACTCTCACTGCCCATCCGGTAACGCATGACACCAGCAACTTTACGCAGACTGGAAGTAAGATTCACAAAGAATAGCTGCCCTCTGACCTGGAAAAGCCTCCATCAAACTAATGGGGTCAAATCTCTAGCTACATCGCTTTCTTGGAAGAGAGCCATTTCTTGATTCACCAGCAGTGTGGAACTAAGCAAAATGTGCCCATGAACACTGGGTTTGGCCCACTGTGCCAACTGTGTAGTTTTGAGGAGCTCTAAAAGCAGTGATGGTGTTTCGCTGCAAGTCAAGTAAATTCTAGATTTCTTATCTTAAAAGTGGCTTTTAGGCCTGTTTTATATGATTTGTGTGAATTAAATGTGTTTCTTTTCAATTCACAAATATTTTACTGTCTTTTGCAATAGAATATAACGTTTTTTTAATTAGCAAAATAAATGCTGAATTCTTTTTTTTATTTACAAAAAAAAAAAAATCATATATTATATTATGATTTTGCAACATTTTTATTTTCTTTTTTAAACACACACAGACACAGAAAAAAAAACTATGTAATAATAAAATAATAATAATAATTGACTAAATATACACAACTGATTAAATGTTTGGAATTTTTTTCCCAAGAAGTCTACGTTAAAAATATATAGTAATGATAATAATAATGCTGATAATAAAAAATGAAGATAATAATAATGATGATACTACTACTACTACTACGACTAATAATAATAATAATAATAATAATAATAATAATAATAATAATAATAATAATTTACCAAATATACACAACTTATTAAAAGTTTGGAAGTTTTTTCAAGAAATCTACATTAAAATAATAATAATAATAATAATAATAATAATAATAATAATAATAATTTACCAAATATACACAACTTATTAAAAGTTTGGAAGTTTTTTCAAGAAATCTACATTAATAATAATAATAATAATAATAATAATAAAAATAATAATAATAATAATAGTTGTATGTAATTTTTATAATAATAATAATTATAATAATGACAATAATAATAATTATATATTTTAATAATAATAATAATAATAATAATAATAATAATTGTTAAAATAATAATTGTTGTTATAATAATAATAATAATAATAATAATAATAACAATAATAATAATAATCTATTTTATTATAATTTAATAATAATAATAATAATAATAATAATAATAATAATAATAATAATAATAATAATAATTGTATATACTTTTATAATAATAATAATAAGAATATTATATATATTTTATAATAATGATGATGATAATAATAATAATAATAATAATAATAATAATAATAATAATTTCTATTCTTCTTCTTCTTCTTCTTCTTATTCTAATTCTTCTTATTCTTCTTATTATAATTATATATAAAAATCTAATATATAGTAATTGTAATTTCTTATTTTCCCTGTACTGGGTTGCAGCTGGAAGGTCATCCCCTGCGTAAAACATATGCCGGAATAGTTGGTGGTTCATTCCGCTGTGGCGACTAATAGGTAAGGGACTAGGCCGAAGGAAAATGAATTAATGTATTATTATTATTATTATTATTATTATTACAACACTATTTTTTCATAATTTTACAGTGACAATTTTCTGCAAATAATCATTAGCATTTCAATCTTCTGTACAAAATGTTTACATCATTTACCACCGTTTTTTAATACTAATAATTTTTAGTAAAATTAAGCATTTTTAATATTAGTATATCTAATATGTGCATGTTATATTCTCAGATATTTACAAACTAAGATCCATTTTACCATTCCTAATTCTATAAATCTGATTTGAATCAAAATATTATTCAAATGTATTAGTAGCATGCAATTTATTAAACTATTTTTTTTAAAAGAGTAGCTTGACTGTAGTTTTGTACTTGGAAAACTGCAGTTTAAAAGTAGCTTCCCAAACGTTTCAAAAGTGCCAGTCTCACGCACAGGATGTACAAATGCTAGGCACTGACCCAGGCTTTTCAAAAGCAGATACCCTAACGCTTGGCACTACAGCAGGCCGGCGATGGCAACATTATGCAGATTGTCTGTCCTCCAGTACTGCTACAAAGAGAAGACTGTTGCGGTAGATAGAGAGAGCCTATTAAAATGAAAAGCACTTATTTATTTTAAATTGAATTACCTGCAACAAAATATTATTATACAGTACTATTCCAAACTGTGAATCACTCGCATTTTTAATTCTTAGTCTTATTCTTTATTGGTCTTCTACTGTACATTGATATGCTCACCCGTATTGTTTAACAAAGTAGCCTCTTAAATGAATAGTTCACCCAAAAAATTACAAGAAATTTGTACAATAATCATTGTAACCTTACTAGGATTAAACTTGATTGTGGTCAATCAAATGCAGCCTGGGTCATGCATATTAATGCTCCCGTGTGTTTTTATCCTGGCTCTTGCATGCTGTATAATAGTATTGGGTAGTGACTTTTATTTTGAAACTCATATTGTCACTTAATTCGATCATCAAACTAACCCATACACCGTCAAATGTTTTAAGAAGTGGATCTGTGTGTTTTTGTACAATCCTTATTGTAATTTTACTAGGATTGAACTTGATTTTGGCCAATCAAATGCAGCTTGGGTCATGAATATTAATGTTCCCGTGTTTTTTTTTTTATCCTGGCTCTTGCATGCTGTATAATAGTGTTGGGTAGTGACTTTTATTTTGAATCTCACATTAAGTCACTTAATTCAATCATCAAACTAACCCATACACCATCAAATGTTTTAAGAATTGGATCTGTGGCTGCGTCCGAAACCGCATACTTCCATACTATACATTACGCTAAAATGAGTATGCGAGCCGAGTAGTATGTCCGAATTCATAGAATTTGAAAATCAGTATGCGAGAAGTACCCGGATGACTTACTACTTCCGGCAAGATTCTGAAGTGAGCATCTCATGCACGCTGCACTATCCCATGATGCTCCGCGAGAGAATTCATGAATGGGAGTGAATCGATGCAACTGACACAGGCAGGTCACGTGACCATGACAAAACGGCGGATGTAGTACGTCCGAATTCCATTCACACTTACATTCATACTGTATAGAATGTATATTTCTAACAGCCGAGTAGTACGTTTAAATTCAAATGCAGTACCTACTGAGTAATAGGCGGTTTCGGACAGAGCCTGTGTGTTTTTGTACAATCATTATTTTAATTTTACTAGGATTGAACTTGATTTCGGCCAATCAAAGGCAGCTTGGGTCATGCATATTAAAGTTCCAGTGTGTTTTTATCCTGGCTCTTGCATGCTGTATAGTAGTGTGGGTAGTGACTTTTATTTTGAATCTCGCATTAAGTTGCATAGATCCATCGTTAAACTAACTCATACCTTGTCAAATGTCGTATGAAGTGGATCTGTGTGTTTTTTACAATCATTATTGTAATCTTACTATGAATGAACTTGATTGTGGCCAATCAAATGCAGCCTGGGTCATGCATGTTAATGCTCCTGTGTGTTTTTATCTAGGCTCTTGCTTGCTGTAAAATAGTGTTGGATAGTGACTTTTATTTTGAATCTTGCATTAAGTCGCATAAATCCATCGCCAAAGTAACCCATACACCATCAAATGTTGTATGAAGTTCATCTGTTTGTTTATGTACAATTATTATTGTACAGTCATTGATTATGGGCAATCAAATGCAGCCTGGGGAATGCCTATTAATGTCCCTGAGTGCAACGTAACAGTCTGTGTGTTGGTCTGATTCAACAGGATTTTACACTTACAGGATATACATGAGACAGATTTTCATTATATGCAAATGCACAACATGGAACAAACCAAGAGAACCAAACCAAACCCAAACTGTAAAATCAATGAACTCTTATCTAAAAAGAACAAGACACTTCGTGAAATTTACTTTTAAATACTTCAATAATATATTCCTTAAAGGTGTTTCACTGAAATTTTCATTTTAAAAGCCGGTAAAGCCTGGGAAAGAGTCAGACACACAACACAGCTTCAGCATGTGAAGTTAGTTTTCAGCTCAGTGGAGAATTGTGCTGCATAAATTCGGTGTGAAGCAACAAAGAAGAATGTTCCTTAATGGAAAATATATTTTAACCACATCAGGATGCCATCAATCAGTTCAAAGAATTTTTTTTCTTCCATTATTACTTTCCAGGTGAACTTTGAAAGCGTTTCTCTAAACAAATCACGATCTCAGTGTACAAACGCTCGGCAAAAATGTTTCCCTTTGGCAGAATCTTCACTGCTTTTGCCACGGTCAGAATACCAGTGCAGATCTCAGAGGATTGAGCCACTGTAAATATGTACTAAATAAAACACTGCTGCTTGGGATGAAGGGTTGCAATCAAAGAACACAGAGAGAAAGAGAGAGAGTTTAAAAACGAAAAAATACTGCATTCCTCTGGCTGGCCTAAACCCTCTGTCCGACGGAAGTTATACTGGACTTTCTCGCTGCTGTCTGTCCGCTGTGTGCCAGTGACCCTGTCCTGATCCAGACTGCAGGACTCAACTGAAGCCACCGGCACACCCACTACACAGACTCCCACACTCACCCTTCATATTTACACAACCGCTAACCCTGGATTATACAGGAATGACCGGCAGAAAAATACCCTGCCAATCTTAAAGTTATAGTACGCATCATTTTCATCGTTTTATATACACTCACTGGCCATTTTATTAGGTACACTTTACTAGTACCTGGTTGGACGCCATTTTGCCTTCAGAACTGCCTTAATCCTTCGTGGCATAGATTCAACAAGGTACTGGAAATATTCCTCAGAGATTTTGGTCCATATTGATATGATAGCATCGCGCAGTTTCTGCTGATTTCTCAGCTGCACATCAATGATGGGAATCTTCCATTGCACCACATCCCAAAGGTGCTCTATTGGATTGAGATCTGGTGACTGTGGAGGCCATTTGAGTTCAGTGAAGTCATTGTCATGTTCAAGAAACCAGTCTGAGATGATTCACGCTTTATGATATCCTGCTGGTTGTTAGTATTTTATTTTATTTTTGGTACCATTTATGGTTTTTAAGTTCCATAAATGGCTTAAGAATTTTTTTTTTCTTTCCTTTCCTTTCCTTTCTCTTTGATTTTATAATATAAATAGTGTGCTTTTGCATGTACATTTGCAGTGAAAGTAAAAAGTCTGTTCCTTTGTCATTGATTCTAAAAAAAACAAACAAACAAATAAAAATGATCTATGGTGGGAGATATTTAATTTTGACAGTATCCAAAGCAAACAGTACACAAAAATGTGCAGCTAAGTTCCTGATATGCCAATCTTTATCTAGGACTGGGCAATATTGCAAAAAGAAAATATCACGATATCATGTTTCATATCCTTCAGTGTTGATAATTGATGAATAAATGAAAAGTTCAGATGCAAAAACCTCTAAATGCCATCTGAAATTTCCCTCGAAAATGAATATTTATTTCTGCATCCTTTGTTTATGTTGAGATATTTCACTTTAAAAACCAGGAAAATTATTTACTCTTTGCCATAAAAGTGATATTACTGAGCATACACACAAGAGCCTGATAAAAATGCTCATTTTAGAGAACAATTCCAGAAGGCATTTAGAGGTTTTTGCATCTAAACTCTTCATATTTTAACAATCCATTTTTAAATATTACATTTTTTTTATTTAACCACTTTATCTTATTTTATCAACATTACTAATGCAAATAGCTTTAATAGTCAAAAACAAAAATATTTAAATATCATCTCTTTATAAAAAAAATCATAAGTGTTAAAGAGGCTCTTAAACTTGATAAATAAAATGTTACAAAGTGTGTGCAATGGTAAAGTGCAAATGCTGAACAATTAAAGCAAGTTTTATGGTGTGAACAATAATGATACGGTAAACCTCAAACTCTGCAAACAAAATCAATTATGATAATCAAATCTGAGCTTTCAAGTAAAGAAACTAACCATCATTATTCAAATACATACTGCAACATCATAAATTGTGAAGTTGGAGGACTACATTACCCCCTATGCTAAAACAAAAAATAAGATGGCGCGCTAGTGGTTGGGATGCACAAGAAAAGAAACCAAAAAGCCTCCTCATCCTTACAACCTTTTTTATTTGCAATCTCCTCACTGCTGCTAGCCAGGGCACTCAATTTCACATGTGTTGTTATTCTGGTTTCTTTCACTATTTTCAATGCGCTTTGCGCTCTTGCTCCCCTGCCGTCTTTTTGTAACTAGGCAACCATCAACCGTATTCTTAGAGGATGACAAAAGGACTAACCATTGCTGCACTTCAGATACAAGTTTATGGAGAAAAGAACAAAGCATGCAGGGTTTGGATGCGCTGTGTGTATAATTCCTTACATTTATATAGCGCTTTTCTGGACACTCAAATCGCTTTACACATTTTTGGGGGGCATCTCCTCATCCACCCCCAGCGTGCAGCAACCACCTGGATGACGTGACGGCAGCCATATTGCGCCAGACTGCACACCACACATTGGTAGATGACTGGTAGAGAGGAGACGAATTGATGGAGATGGTTAGAAGGCCAGTGGGCAAATTTGGCCAGGATGCCAGTGTTTTCAAAGGACATCCTGGGATTTTAACAACCACAGAGAGTCGGGACCTTGTTTTGCAGCTTGTGCAGTAAGCAGATGCGAATGAATTACGACTGATTTACATGTGAAGTCAATGTAAAGACGCGATTAAACATCCTGTGGCGCGAATTAGGCATTTTGCACATTTGACACGTTTCAGACTGCAAAAGAAAATGAGAAATATCTAACAAACCGAGCAGTGGAATAGACAAAAAAGCAAGCAGCTTGATGATGCAGATTGGTTCAAAGATGACGGCCACTGGATGTGATCAAATTAAAGGACATTATTTGTGCTTTACGGCTATTCATGTTTTAGGTGTATTACGGTAGAGGAAGCCCTGACGCATGTCCTGACTGAGGTACATGATGTCAGATGCTCTAGGGAGTGAAATCTGAGAGAGAAAGTAAGATTGTGGATAAAAATAAGAATTATACAACCTTCCTTTGGCTTAATTCCCACCATTTTAGATCGGTTTTAGATCTTGTCTTGACAAAAGACAGAAACAAAAAAGATATATTTTTATTGTCTGTGTTATTGTCATTGTGTCAGATTGTAGGCTACCTAATATGGCACTACAAAATCATCCATTTTCATTGCAAAACATCACAATTTTTTTTTTTTTTTTTTAGCTTCATCTACATGCCATACAAAAAAAAATTCACAGGATTCAAATGCAAATTAAAGCTCTATTTGTCTTACATACTTTTGTTTCTGTTTAATGAATATTTGGTCTTTTTTGATTATCCCTTCTGCTAGAAAGTGTTTTCATTGTCAACATTAATGTTTTTTGTCAATATAGTTTTTATTGTCCAGGTTTTATCTTCAGAATTTCCCAAAACCAACTTTAATGAAGACTTTAGAATCAACTTAGTAAGTCGGTGTTGAAGTCACCATTAGATATTACTGCACTTTCCATGTAGTGTGTAATGTTGTGAATGTGAAAGGTCTGCAAAATTTTAACAGTTAGTGGTGACAGTGAAGAGGTTAAAACCTTATATTGTAATATAAATCCTGTATTATTTTCTTCCAGATTCATTTGGAAGCAAAGACTGTAGATGCAGAAAATACAACCGTCTGAGTTTACATGAGTAATAGTCTCTAAAGAACAATGCTCGACCTGTCATTTCCAAATGAAAGGGAAGCAGTGTGCTGTCGTGAAAATAACCCTTGAGAAGCTCGAGACTCTGTTGCCTGAAAGGTGAAGAGTTCCTTTATATGAGAACTGGAAGTTGGCTCTGAATCTTGTCAACTCGGCAAGTTTCAGTACGCGACACAGTTCACTGAGTTCAATTTTGGTTTGAAGACGATGTTTATTGAAGTGTCAACCATCCACAGGAATGGAAATGAAAAACAAAAAGAGCTTTCCAGGAATAGGGTAAAAATAGGGAAACTAAACAGGGAAATTAAGTGATTTTTTTTTTTCTTTTCAAAAATGACAGCTGTATGTTTAACCATAAAAGAAGAAAGAAAGAAAGAAAGAAAATAAACTGATTGTCAGACCTCAGAAAATGAAACGAAACATTATATGAGAAGTACTATTTAACACATGTTGTTGGACATAAATCACACTAATGTAAAAACACAGAAATTAGGTAGGTAGTGCTCTCGCCTCACAGCAAGAAGATCACTGGTTCGAGCCTCGGTGGGTTAGTTGGCGTTTCTGTGTGGAGTTTGCATGTTCTCCCTGCATTCACATGGGTTTCCTTCGGGTGCTCCGTTTTCCCCCACAGTCCAAAGACATGCGGTACAGGTGAATTGGGTAAGCTAAATTGTCCATAGTGGGTGAGTGTGTATTGATGTTTCCCAGTGATGGGTTGCAGCTGGAAGGGCATCCGCTGCGTAAAACATGTGCTGGTCAAAATGGCGGTTCATTCCGCTGTGGCGACCCCGGATTAATAAAGGGACTAACCTGAAAAGAAAATGAATGAATGAATGAATAATAATAATAATAATAATAAAACCATCCTAAATATTATTATTATTATTATTATTATTATTATTATTATTATTAAAAACATAAAATAAATAAATGTTTCCTCATAATTATTATTATTATTATTATTATTATTATTATTATTATTATTATTATTATTATTAATAATAATAATAATAATAATAATAATAATAATAATAATATTAATAATAATAATAATAATAATAATAATAAAACCATCCTAAATAAATAAATACATGATGATAATAATAATAATAATAATAATAATAATAATAATAATAATAATAATAATAATAAACCATCCTAAATAAATCAATAAATAATAATTAATAATAATAATAATAATAATAATAATAATAATAATAATAATAAAACCTTCCTAAATAAATAAATACATTAATAATAATAATAATAATAATAATAATAATAATAAAAAACCATCCTAAATAAATCAATAAATAATTAATAATAATAATAATAATAATAATAATAATAATAATAATAATAATAATAATAATAATAATAATAATAATAATAATAATAATAATAATAATAATATTATTATTATTATTATTATTATTATTATTATTATTATTATTATTATTATTATTATTATTAATAATAATATTAATAAGAAAACCATCCTACATAAATCAATAAATAATATTAATAATAATAATAATAATAATAATAATAATAATAATAATAATAATAATAATAATAATAATATTAAAAATATTAATAATAATAATAATAATAATAATAATAATAATAATAATGATAATTATTATTATTGTTATTATTATTATTATTGTTATTGTTATTATTATTATTATTATTAGTATTATTATTATTATTATTATTATTATTATTATTTTATGATTATTGTTGTTGTTGTTGTTAGGAAAACCATACCACACCATAACAAAATTAATTAATTAATACTAATAAATAGTAATATTATTAATACATTTTTTTTATTTTTTTATGACGGTTAATTATTATTATTATTATTATTATTATTATTATTATTGTTAATAATAATAATAATAATAATAATAATAATAATAATAATAATAAACAATCCTAAATAAATCAATAATAAATAAATACAAGTGTTATTATTATTATTATTATTATTATTAGTAGTAGTAGTAGTAGTATATTAATAATAAACCATCATAAATAAATAAATACATAATTAAAAGTGTTATTATTATTGTTGTTATTATTATTATTATTATTGTTGTTGTTGTTGTTGTTGTTATTATATATGTTCAGTTCTGTTGAAATTGAGATAAGAAATATTGTTATAGCAACACTTGTAACTGCGTTGGGAAATATCGCTTGTTGTTGACGTCATGGGATGACTGATCGTGAAGGAACGTGTAGTCTTGCACATTTGTTACCCACGACAAGTCAAGATTTTATTTTAAAAAATTTGCATAAAATTGCTTACAATAGAAGACTGTTGTGTGATGTCAGGGAGAAAAAAAAAGTTAGCTGCTACTCATGCTGAAATAAACCTATGCCAGATAACAGATCTGTTTTTCTAAAGCACATTGTGATATTCATGTAAATTTCCTAAAGCTCATTTATCAAGTGTCTCCATAACCCTTTGGCATAACTCAGAGCTTAGCACCGTAACAAGGACAACTTGTTTTGTTTCCACTGCCCACTTAATTCATGGTTTCAATGTGCGACCATACATTACAGTATATTTTGAGAATACAGCTGGCTGGCAGGTCTGGACAATCCACGTCAGAGGTAGGAGCACTGAATTGTGATGCCTGTTATGTTCGACCACACGCAAACACAGAAGTATTAACATGACAGAATAACAAGTCAGCAAGTCAGCATTTTATTCCATTTTTCAACAGTTTTCTGGAAACATACACCCACATTCAATGTGCCAAAGGTGACATTTAATTAATAAAAGCATAATATCAAATAACAAATACAGGGCAAATTGAAATCTTACTTTGCTGCAAGCACATACTGTACACTTAAAGAAAAATATTGTCAAGTCAAACATGTTTGTGCAAAAGGGTAAATAATAAAGTGTTGATCCAAACACTTCTTATAAAGTTGTAATACATTAATTAAATAACAAAACAAGGAAGCAGGACACACACAGACATCATGAAAGCAGCCAGACAATGGGAAGTTAACATAAGAGCATATAAATGGTGCAAAAAAAAAAAAAAATAAATAAACAAATAAATAAATAAAGATTATTTATATTAAACATTATTATTATTATTTTTATTATTTTTATTATTATTATTAAAACATCCTAACAAACAAATAAAAAATACTACTACTACTACTACTACTACTAATAATAATAATAATGAAGAAAACATTATGAATAAATAAATTAATAATAAATAAAAATAATAAATAAATAAATAAATAAATAAATAAATAAATAAATAAATAAATAATTAAATAAAGTGTCTGCTTGTCTCCACTGAAAACGACTTCTGCAGGCATCGGTGATGTTCTGAACAATATATATATATATATATATATATATATATATATATATATATATATATATATATATATATATATATATATATATATATATACACACACATATAAATTGTCTCTCTACATTTCGATTTTGGTAACAAAACCAAAAGATTCAGTACTAGTAGAACGACTATGAAATGTATACATCTCCATTTCAGCAGGGGTTCAGACCAGGCATCCTGGCCAAGTGTGAAAGCGCACCCTAGGACTTTAATAATAAAAAAAAAAAAAAATATATATATATATATATATATATATATATATATATATATATATATATATATATATATATATATATATATATGTGTACATACACACACATATATTATATGAAACGCTTGAAAATGTGGTTGGTCTGATGAACATAACTTTGTAAATATTTGAAAAAGAATAATTAATTCACAGGAGGGCTAATAATTTTGACTCCAACTGTATGTGCATGTATATCTCTTTAAGGCAGGCATGAACTTGAGCTTGTGTGTTTGTCTCTTGTCAGGCTGAAGTGATTGAGAGCGAGTGCAGGCCCAGTTGTAAATAAGCCTCTGGCTACAGTCAGCTCTGCCAGTATGCAGGAGGATTCCTGTCTGCCAGACAAAGCCCTGTTACTCTTTAACCTAAACAGGGAATTGAACTAAAGCGAAATTCCTAGTTAATTGTACAGTATAATCTCTGCTAATGCTCCCTCTTAAAAGCATATTTCTATTTGATGGACACCCGAGCAGCTGATTGGATTCATTTCAGCTAATTTACCATTTTCTTGAAAAAAAAATCCAAAATATTACTCATTAAAAGTTATTTCTTTTACTAATGAAACAAATTAATAAATGCACCAGCGATTACAATTGTCATGTCATCCATTCGAATCAATTCAAAATCACAGGAATAGTGTTCACCCACTGCAAATGCAAAATCACTTTAGGTTAATACTAGCAATGCTCTTCGATTTATTTTAATCAACTCTCATTACAATTCAGTCCTTAAAGGGCACCTATGGGAAAAAATCTGCTTTTCAAGCTGTTTAGACAGACATATGTGTAGGTATAGTGTATAGACCGTCATATTGGGGTGATATAAACACACCCTGTCCTTTTTTTTTCAATTTAACAACATAAACGGTGGACCAAATGGAGCGGTTTTGAGATTGACCGCAACTTGACGTAGGAGTGCGGTCCCCCCGCCCACCAATATTGATTGACAGGTGCGCATTACCATACTCTCAGTTTGTTGTTTCACATCCGCCATTTTCAGTGTGGGAGTCAAAGCAATGTCACCAAAGAAACACCCTTATCTATTTTAAGATGTTAGGCTCATTGGGCTCAATAAAAGATCATAATTCACCACATGATCGCTCTTATCGGCACCATTGCTTGTAACTTTAGGTGGGTTTGCAAACATGTGTACTTTTCATTGCATCTTTCTTAAACTTCAGCCGTTTGCATTCCCCGCTGTCACAGAAGCTCTCTGTCATCTTAACTAGGTGCAGCTGGAAAGTGCGAGCGCATTGCCTCACGTGCGCGTCCCTCCATTGACAATAACAAAATTGCCTTAAGCAGGTTGCACACCAGAAGCACCGCTCGGCAATGCGCAGCGTCGCGCCACACAGCGGCGCCATGCATTTTAGAATTCTAATCATAGGTTTCTATCAGGGTACACACAACGGTGCCGCAGCCACGACTCAGGGACACTGTTTATATTTCTGCAGTGCCACAGAGCGCCATCTGAATAGTTTAATTTTAAATAACATGCGAATGTGCGTGTCTGTTGTGCCGTGTCGTGGCTCTGAGCGGCACATCCGGTGTGTGACGCCCTTTAGTTATAGCCTTAGTCAAAATTAATTCAGTGTGCGTGGTTATTAGTCTCGGTGTACAAGCTCGGAACTTTAAACTAGCACACAGTTGGCTGTAAAACTATACTTTGACACAAATGATTTTGTAGTCTCTGCTTGGTCTGTGTCCGAGTCGTACATGTACAGCTGAAAGCTAGTCCTCTCACTT
This sequence comes from Danio kyathit, assembly GCA_903798195.1. Lineage (NCBI taxonomy): Eukaryota > Metazoa > Chordata > Actinopteri > Cypriniformes > Danionidae > Danio > Danio kyathit. The sequence goes on from LR812527.1 coordinate 57,184,834, forward strand.
ATGTTGCTTCTCTCTGTCTGCCTGTCTGTAGCCATACACAAAGCGGGGGAGCTCTTGGCTCCGCCTCCTTGTTAAGTTGGGCAGGAATCAAAACTAATTTTCATGTGAAGCAACACACCCCTAAAACAACGAACTGTGTACACGCCCCCAAAATGACACTTTTTAACACATCATAATAAAAAAATCTGAATTGTGTTTTGAACTGAACCTAAACTGGCACACTCAGAAGAACCATAATATTAATATTAAATCTTAAAAAATGGGTAAACTAGGTGCCTTTTAAATTAAGAAATAGCCCAATATTAAAGGAATGTTTAATAACTGACAAAGTTTAATAAAGACTTACATTTATTTTAGCCATAGTGCAAATGAAACATGTCTCATACATCAGTACTAATAAATGTAGATGAATCACAGGCTTTAATTTTTCTAAAAATAATTTCAGAATTACCGAAATTCGACATGCTACTCTTAGAGATCATAGGGATTTTACATGTACAGTAGCTGCTTATTCTGCAGCTAGATTTCAAACCATATTATTCAGACTATTTCAGCCTGCTATAATGTTAGACTGTGCGTCGATGCGGGGGAAAAAAACAACAAACAAAAAAACACTAGCGTTAAAGTCCCCAAGAAATCAAATATAACCATATGATATTGTTAGCTCACATTGCGAGTTTTGTGGAGAACAATTCATCTGTGAATGTCATTAAGACAAAAAAAAATGTTTGCCCATGTAATGTTTTAATGAAATCTAAAAAAGCACTTTTAATAATAATTTTTTTCGTTAAATTGTCAGATTACGTACATCTTAGGAATTGGGCGTGGCTAACATATTTAACCACACCCCTCCATCTGTCAGTTTTGACAACAAACAGACATTGTGAGGAGTAGGTTTATGTTAGGTTGTAATAACTCCCCCCAAACCCTTTTCCTGATCTTTCTGAATGAAATGCCTTCACTACATCCAATCAACTCACAGTAGAAAACACAAGCCACGCCCACTGTTTTGTCATTTAATATTTTGTTTTTCTAGGAACTGCGACACAATACGAACGGTCTAACTAACAATAACAATACTAACAATAATAAAAGTCACAGCAACATGTTCCAAATTGCAAAAGTGTGGTTCTGTGCAGGCGTGAGCTAGAAACAGATAATAACCATTGACCTGACCTATATACTGTATTCTGCCAAATTCCATTAATTTCGACAAAGATGGACAAACGTAAGAAATTTCAGATAGACACAATGCTGTTCTTCTTGTTCAGTTTGTGATGTTCAAATTCCTTTGGTCTTTAATGGAACTTTAAAAATAAAAGTAAGTTCATTTTATTGAATTTATCTGGGTTATTTTAAATTACAAAAAATTGCAGGATAACGGATTTACCATATAAATATCTTGCAATCATAGAGCTTATTTCAGTCACTATATTTTAAGGTAAAAGTCTCGCTATTAAACCATTAACTAAGACTTTTAGCTCGACAAACTACTAAGTTGCTGCTTATTAATGGTTAGTAAGGTAGTAGTTGGGTTTAGGTATTGAGTAGAATTGGGGATGCAGAATAAGATACTTTACAAGGGCTAATTAACAACTAATATCTTAATAATAGGCAGGTAAAAAGCCAATAGTTACTAGTGGGAATTGGTAATCAAACCAAAGTGTTAACCATATTTCCAAAGTATAAAAATGGTATACCCAAACTTGTATGGTAGTGTGTTAAGTATATAGTATGCTCACTTGTTTAGTAAATCCACATGAACCGGACGTTGCTGTGACTTTTATTTCAGTATGTTGATGTGCCTTCAACTAAAATGGAATATTGAGTAGTGGGCGGAGTTTCTTATTGTGTATCATTCCCTCATAGCAAATTAATGGTAGGAGCGTGGTTAAGAACTGATTGATTGAAGATGACCAAAAACAAAAAAAAAAATGTAAGTAGATTAACTTGCACAGATGAATTGGTCACCTAAAGATTACCAACGTTTACATGGACATCAGTAATCAAATTATTTGCCTTAATCTGATTAAGACAATAATATGATTAAGGTGTTTACATGAGTTGCTTTTTGAATGTTCCTTTCATGATCCCGTTTTACATGTTATAGCACATAATTCGATCAATGTCATTGCATCACCACGCTATCCACATTTCCTCCGGAGCTTCATGTAATTTCGGATGTTTCATTTTTAATTTGTCGACTTTAACTGCAGTTTGGCACTTTCACTTTCATTCAGGAACATTTCATGCAATCCCCCCGTGACAAACGAGATATTGGATGAGAGTATGAACTGCTGGAAGAGTGTTGTTTTAATGGAATTTGACACTGCATGCCGTATGGGAAAAAAAAAACTTTGCCTTTTGCGATGCATGTGTCTGTGGTCCTTCACTGACTCGGTAGGTGCAGAGAATAGTGTCAAACAGCCGTGTGTGTGGAATATCCTGTTGTAAAATGTGGCAAAAATCCTACACAATGGTAATAGTCTAAATGTGGTGTTTACATGTCTGTGCAACTAAAATCAGCATACTCCACGTCTTAATCTGATTTCTGTTTAGTTTGATTATGACTTTTGTTGGATTAAGGTCATCAAAAATCGCTGAAGCATGGTAGACTCTAAATCAGAGCATTGTCTTAAGCCCCAGTCAGATCACATGATTTTTATTGTCAGTTAAAAAAAAAAGTCACTGTCAGATTATGCATTTTTTAAAATTGTATTCATTTATTTTTATTTATTATTATTACTTTTATTATTTTTTTAAATAAAATCTTGACTTGTCGTGGGTAACAAATGTGCAAGACTACACGTTCCTTCACGATCAGTCATCCCATGACGTCTACAACAAGCGCTATTTCCCAACGCAGTTACAAGTGTTGCTATAACAATATTTCTTATCTCAATTTCAATATTTTTTTAAGATTATTTCATTCTCAATACACACTGATGCCTGCTGACTACTAATAACTATATATTTAAGCGCATTCGTTCTGACATGGATAGGATCAAACTTATGATTCTTTTTTATTACTAAGATATTTTCGTTAAAATATAAATGTATGTTTTCCAGTTATTAAACAATCCCTCACTGAAGTTGCCGCGAGTGAGACGGAGAAAATAAAAGCACATAAGCAGCAAGGAAAAATCAGATGCTCAAGACATACTGTTTAAGATAATGACATATTGAAAAATTAGCACATATACAACTGAGGTTTGTGAAATTGTGATACAATCACAATGAAGCATTTATTAAATCCTTATTTTCCTCAGAGCGAAACAAATCATCCACCCATGTAGTTGAGTAGTGGATGGGCACAAACAAAAATATAATTTGTATATTTTTCGTAGAAAAAAAATATTTTTAAAATTAATTTTGTTTGCTATAATTTTTATCTTAGTTTTAATGTATCTTTTGTTGGTCAGCTATCTATAAACGAGAATAATAAATAACATTAGAGGTGATGAGCTTCAAAACAAGTCTGCTATATGCGCCAAAACACAAATTGCTGTGAGATTGTGTTGGTTTGTTAAATAAAAAATAATCTAGCCTAACTAAGATAAAATTTTAAAAGAAGCCTATATTAAACCGTTTTCACTATTAATGACAAATTTAAAATAGCAGGAAATGCTTTTGCAATGTATTCGCAGCACTGAACATGTTCCCAGATTACCTCAGAAGCACAAACTCTGTTGGAAGGATGAGAGAATTCAGAAACTCCTTGCGAGAATGAAGATGTCTGCATATTTGTGCCTGTCAGATGAAATTACTTAAAACGCCTTAATATTTTAGAAATGGTAGTAAAAATTTGCATAACCAATGATTGATCCTATCCACCCTTGACCAACCGATAAGTAAATATGCAGCCTATTTTTTGATTACCTGACTGGCGCATTAATGGCAGCACCCACTGATATTATCGAGAAATTATGTGCTCCTGTTGCACAGTGTCACCCACATGATGGAAGTCGTTGTGAAGAACAGGAACAAAAATTAAACATGCTAGATTTTCTGCAGGCATGGTATCGGTTGTCTATGAACTATGCCACACTGTAAAAAAAAAAAAAATCTGTAAAATAAAACGGTCAAAAGACTGGCAGCAGGGCTTCCAGAGATGTTCAGTTAAATTAAAGAAAATAACCATTTACCAAAATTACAAGCACTGTAAAACTGTAAAAATACAGAACATACTTTGCGGTCAAACTTCATGAAATTAGTTTATTGCTGTTGATAATTTGCATTTAAAGTGTGAAAAAATTGGGAAAAAATGGTAATTACTGCCATTTTACAAATTATTACTGCAATTATACAGAATATTGCTGTCATTTTACAAATTATTACTGTAAATATATAATTTATTATTTTAATTATACAGGTTAATGTGATTTTAAAGATTATTACTGTAATTATACAGGTTATTAATGCAATTATACAAATTAATGGGATTATACAGATTAATTCATGTAATTATGCATAATATCTCTAAATATTCCATAAATTATTCCACGTTTTTACATACATTTAAAACAGAAAAAAATAATGAATTAAAAAAGCTTAGCTACAAATAATTTCTGTTGTCATAAAACACTGTAAATATAACTAAACTATATTAACAATAATTTTTCAACATATGTAGGTTAAACTCCAAAACAATATTAAACAAAAATACAAAACTGTTATATATATAATTTTTTTTTTTTTCTTTTTTCTTTTTACAAATAACATATTTGGTCATCGTTTAACAACAAAAACAAGGTTAGTGTCATGTGAGGATGCCTGCACAACAAAACTGAGGATCAAATAGTAGTTTATTAAGAGAATCGTCTTGCAATTAAAGGTTGAAATAGGAACAAGCAGGTGCACACAGATAATCCGAAGCGTAAAGGTGGCAAACACAATAACAAAGTAAAGGGTCAAACACTGCAAGGCAAGGGGAAACGCGCTGTAATGCTTACTAAACTTTTTAAGACTCCGCAACGATGTGTCCGTGTGTGATAAGTTTATAGTCCTTGAAATCAGTCCATAACGGTCTTCTGGCTGTGTATGTAATCAGTCAGAATTAAGCTGCGGTCACACTAGAGTTTGAGCATGCAAAACTCTGTTGTATGGTGCTGCGAAAAGGGGCGGGATTAAACAAGATAATTAAACGTTTAAAAAAGCAAGCGATTGCTCCATATTTTACATTTCTGTCAAGAGAGGTCATGTTTTGGTCCTCGATTGGTCTCACACACTCAAGTGATGCGATTTTGTTGGTCAGAGTTCACCAAGCTTGAATTTTGCAACGCAGCGAACTGCGAAACTTGACGCACGACCTTGCGTTTCCGATCTGACGCATTCGCGTGCTTATGAATGGAAGTCTATGCGGAGAAAAGTCCAATGTGACTGCAGCTTCAGGAATCGGGGTGTGGAAGGTGCATGCTGGGAGTTGTAGTTCATTAAAGTAGCGTGTGTGTAGTTTTCCAGCGATCCGCAGCCGCTAAATCACTGGTGATCATAACAATTAGCATAGCAACATTGTTAGAGTAGTAAAATAAACATTTTATAGTTTATAGTGTATGCATTATATGCAGCCTACAAACAATAGACTATTATTTGACATTATTAACCTCACGTTAGTTTTCAAATGATTACTATCTTCACTAAAACAATTTGACTGAATTTTTGTTTCTGTATTTTTACAGGAATAATCTGTAAATATTAACGTAAAATACAGAACATTTCCTTTAAAAAAGAGAAAAATAACGTGATACCAAAGTACAAGCAATAACTGTAAATTTAATGTTAGAATTTATGGTCCCACTTTATATTGTGTCGCTTATACCTGTGAACTTACATGGTAATTAGATGTGTAAGTAGTATGTAACTACAGTGTATGTACACACTGGTACAGAGTATTTACTTGTGTATACTGGTGTAACTACACTCATGTAACAACCAACTGAATAGTATGTGTAAGTACAAATGTGTAACAGGACATTGGTAACAACACTAGGAAAGTACACATCTGTAACAAGAATAATGTAAGTGCATTGTGTAACAACAGTATGTACTTGCAGATGTTTTCCCACTTCCACACCTGTTTGCAGATCATGTACTTGTGAACACTGTATGGCAGAACTAATGCTGCATTAGAAGGTTTCACCTTGTGATACAAGTGTACTTGCATGGTAAATCCACAGGATCCACTCAATATAAAGTGTAAAATGGTCACAAATTACTGTTCATACATTCATTCATTTTCTTTTCGGCTTAGATGGGTTGCAGCTGGAAGGGCATTCACTGTGTAAAACATATGCTGGATAAGTTGGCGGTTCATTCCGCTGTGGCGACCCCAGATTAATAAAGGGACCAGGCCGAAACGAAAATTAATTTTATTTTAAACTTTATATTGTGGACCGTTCCTGTGGAGTTACCATGTAACTACACTGTTATTAAAGTGTTGCATAGAAGATATTTCTACAAGTTACACAGTAATTTGTGACCATTTTACACTTAATATTAAGTGGACAGTTCCTGTGGAGTTACCATGTAAGTAAACTGGTATCACAAGGTGAAACCTTCTAATGCAGCATTAGTTCTGCCATACAGTGTTCACAAGTACATGATCTGCAATCAGGTGTGGAAGTGGGAAAACATCTGCAAGTACATATTGTTGTTACACAATGCACTTACATAATTCTTGTTACAGATGTGTACTTTCCTACTGTTGTTAGCAATGTCCTGTTACACATTTGTACTTACACATACTATTCAGTGGGTTGTTACATGAGTGTAGTTACACCAGTAATACAAAAGTAAATACTATGTAAACGTGTGTACATACACTGTAGTTACATACTACTTACACATCTAATTACCATGTAAGTTCACAGGTATAAGCGACAATATAAAGTGGGACCGAATTTTTTATTACAGAACATATCTGTAAAACAACAGGCATTTCACTGTATAATGAAAAAAACTGGAAAATTCTGTAAAAAATAGACAGTTACCTGTGAAATAACACTTTTTTTTTACAGTGCACATTACATGAGAAGAAACCATTGAATCTTGTGTCACGATGCCCATTTGTCGTTTACGAATCCCCACAACACTTTACGTCAAGGAAATTATGCCGAAATCGTAACAAATTTGTGTGATTTGACCGGGGCTTTAATCATATTAAAGGACACCTATGATGAAAATCATCTTTTTTAAGCTGTTTGGACAGAACCGTGTGTAGGTATAGTGTGTCCACAGTCATATTGGGGTGATATAAAGACAACAAGTGTCTTTTTTTTTAATTTCCTGACGTTAAAAATGGGTCCAAATCCCTCCCATTTTGAGGCCGACCCCAACTTGATGTTAGAGTGCGGTTTCCCTGCACACCGAATTGATTGACAGCTGCGCATTAACACGTCTCTGTAGTAAGGTGTATAATCATAACAAGACAGGACGTGCGCAAAGAAACCGGGAATAAAAGATCTGTTCAGCTCTCTGTGATCATCAATCATCATCAAATGTGATCAAGAGTGAGTTTTACAAGTTTAAAAAAACATTTTTAAAACAGTGCATGTGTAATGAATTACAGCCATTTACTTGTGGACATTACATCAGGTTTATTTTGTACATTGACATGACAGATATCCATACAGCAGTGGATGTTGTGTATCCTGTCACATTTGCCTTGCAAAAACAGTGCAGAGCTAAACGTGAGTCCTGTCTGTGTCTGTGCGTGAACTTTGTAACGACATTGTGTGTGACTTATCGTTGCAACTCTACAGCAAACACATCAAATAATCATTGGGAAAATTCTTACTGTAAGATTTCTCACAAACGCTACGTGAGATCTGCTTCCTTCATGTCTGTCTGTTGCGTGACGCAGCAGTGCGGAGATTGAGGCACACTGACAGGCACGTAGATGGTCAAGATGGTCAGAGCTAAAAATCACAAACTTTTGAAAGGTATAATAAATAATCTGATAGGTGTTTAGAGCTGAAACTTTGCAGACACATTCTGGAGACACAAGATATATATTAAATCTGGGAAAAAAGGGGTAAACTAGGTGCTCTTTAAAATTATATTCGGATTATTGGCGACCATGCAAACATACTCATTGTTAACTAGTAAGCAAAATAAACATAGTACATTTTGATTTTGAAGGTAACATTTCAGTTGGAATACTACTTAGATTTGTCATTATTATTATTATTTTATTCCCCCTCAGTATCTTCTACTCTGGAATATATTATTCCTAACCATAACCTGCAGGCATCCCATGAGGTAATATGCAGAGCCAATCTGTATATGTAGAAGAAAAGAAAAACAATAGAGGAATGAAAACGTTCATCTGCATTTGTCCACATGGTGAATGTCAGAAGGCATGCACAAACACTCCTCTCTGTCCGCCTTGTGTCAAAGCCGTCAGCCAGTCTCAGCACACAACGCTAATGCACTCCAGATAAACCACAGCAAATAGACCACAGCAAAGACTTGACAAAATGTTATATAAAGCCACAGAAAAAACACCTATTTCTCGAAGGCTGCGACTATGCGCTGCCTTCAAACACAATTCAGCGTGTCTATGGATTTATGGGTCCCAGCAAGTGGCCTAACGGGCCATGGGGGTGGACCTGCAGAGCACTGAGCAGCAGCACATTTGAGGTAAAATAGTAGTAAGATGGTTATTTTACAAGTCTGGGAGGAACAGCTGTACGTGACTTGCAATATATTAAAATCTCTGCGAGTAATGACTATATCCAAAAGGCACAGAGTGTGAGGCAGTGACCTCCACACTTTGCAGATGGTGTCCAGGGGTGCTCTGTTATTCCATCCTCCATGCTCCCTATTTTTGCACTTGTCAATAGGAAGAGCTCTATATTCGTTCACACTTTCTAGAGTTTCCAGATTCCATTGTGGGCCAAAGTTGTTCGGGTGGTGTGTTGACGTGGCGTTAGTACGGTGCTGGATGAGTTTCCTAATAACTTATGAGAAAGTACTGCATCTTGGGCATGATTGGATTTTATTGTACTGCACTGGAAGAATGTTTTACTTGTTTTTAAATGTGCGAGGATTTGAATCCTTTCGGTACTTCTTTTCTTTTTGCTTTATTTGACAGGAAAAAAATTATACACTAAAAATAAAAAGGTCAAATTTATGGTAAAAAAAATACTGTTAAAAATGGTAGAAACCATAAAAATTATTTCAGAATTTTACAGTAGCATGCAATGTTTCATTAATTTGTTGTGTTATATGATGTTTTTTTTCTCCAAGTACTGACATCTACACATCATACTTTTGATCCACAGACAAATACACAAACATGAGTATGCTTAAAGGTGCAGTATGTAAGTTTGACACCCAGTGGTTGAACTAGGTATTGCACTCCTGGATCATAATAAAAGTACGCTGGGATGCCAGATTGAGTACAGGAGCGAGTGATTTAAAACTGTGTTCTAAATAAAAGCAACGACACGCGATAGAGGGAATATTTTCCATATTAAAAGGAGTTATTGTCCTAACCAACACCTCGAATTGATATATTAGAAATGGCTTCTATTTCTCACAGCTGAACAACAGAAACCTATGACAGCTAGATCACCTCAGGTAAGCCTTGTGTGCTTTATTCAGTGCTAAATGCTAACAATGCTAGTTTGAATGCATTTTACATGGCATTTGTTGCCATATACTGAAAGCAGAAAGTTCACCTCAGATCTGGAAAATACAATAAACCGTCTGAAATTGAACTTTAGAACTAAACACATATGAGTGATTCAGCATCTACATTTAATGATGTTAAAGTGGGTTAACATGTATTAAATAGATTCTAAACCGTTTCGTGAGTGAGTGCATATTCTGTGCTTCTGAAAGGCTGTATTTAAATTTCTGTCATGTTTCGTCTGGTGCAAACAGCCAAATAGCTGATCACTGCCTCTCTCGTCACAGCGTGTTGTTAGGACACGCGGTTACAATGTGACCTGCTCACCTAATGTTTACGTTCGTAATATTTATGTAATTTGCTAATTAATAACCTCATGTGGAACTGAATCTGTCTCCCATACTGTCCTTTTCGGTCACGGACGCATGCTTTCAGAGTCTTTCTGAATGAATGAATGAAATACGCTGTTTTCCAACAAGGCAACCCAGGGTGCTGAAATATAATTGGCTAAACTGGCATCGTGCATATGAAATTGACCTAAACAAAGACAGCGTTCCGGCACGGAAAAAAACATTTTGTTTTTCAGTTAAACAAGTATGTTCACTTGGGATGTTTCTTAAATATCTGCCCACATATTATGGTATTTTTATGCTTTAGAAGAGTCAAAAACTTACATACAGCACCTTTAAGGATGAGAAAATCATAAGATGAACAAATGTTCATCAAAACAACTTTTCCCACAAGCAGAGACACTATATTATATATAGAATGTGCTCAGTGTCATTCACATAACTACAACCCCAAATCGAACATAAAAAATGGGACAGTATGGAAAACGCTAATAAAAAAATTTGTGATTTCTAAATTAAGTTGTCCTTCATTTCAGACAGTACAACACATTATTTAATGTGTTCCTCATGATTTTTTTTATTAAACTCATATTCCACTTTTGGTTCTTGCATCACATAAAAAAAGATGGGACAGTAAAGTATTTACCACTTTGTATTGCTGCCATTCCTTTTCACAACACTGAAATGATGTTTAGGGACTGAAGACACCAAGTGATGAAGTGTTTCAGGTGTGATTTTGTCCCATTCTTCCTGCAAGTCTTAAGGTTTGCACTTCAAAATGTGCCACACTTTTTCTATTTGAGACTGATCAGGACTTCAGACAGGCCAGTCAAGTACAGTACCTTTATCCTCCTCTTCCGCAGCCAGGACTTTCTAATGTGTGCAGAATGTGGTTTTGCATTGTCTTGTTAAAATATGCATGGGTGTCCCTGGAAAAGAAGTTCTTCTTGAAGGCAACACATTGTGCTCCAAAATCTCGATGTACTTTTCAGCATTAATGGTGCCATCACAAAAGTGCAAGTTACCTTTGCCAAGGGCACTGATATAACCCCATACCATGAAAGACCCTGGCTTTTGGACTTGTTGCAGTCTGGATGATCCTTTTCCTCTTTGGTCTAGAGCACACGGCGTTCATTTCTCCCAAAAATACCTGAAATATTGATTCATCTGACCACAGTACACATTTTCACTGTGTGATGGTCCATCCCAGATGCCTTCATGCCCAGAGAAGTCGACGGCACTTCTGGACACTGTTAACATACAGTAGTAATTCAGTTTGGCACAGTACAGTTATAACTTGCTTTTGTGGATGTAACTACATATTGTGGTACTTGACAAAGAATTGCTAAAGTAATCCTGAACCCATGTAGTGATATTGCTTATAGATGAATGAGGATACTTGATGGAGTGGCACCTGAGGGATCGGTGATCACAATTGTTCAGCTTAGTCTTGCGCCCTTGTGCTTTACGCACTAAAATTCCTCGAGTCTGGCGATCCTCGGCCCATCTTTGCTCCTAAAGGACTAGACCTTTTTTGGATGCTGCTTTCATACCAAATCATAATTACAATCACTTGTTGACATCACCTGTTTCAAATCACATCATGGACTCTTTTCACAAGCCTGTATTGATGTGTTTAACGGTCATAAGCATCTTAAATCCTTCACATTTTTTAATATTTAGATTTTTTTTTTTTTTTAAATGTATGAACATTTATATGTATTTATGTATGTATTATATCATCTTTGCTTCAAATTACAAAAAAAAAAACGAATGACCACTTGTGCGAGGCATTTCTAATGCAACGTCTATGATACAGGACAGTAAATTTGACGTTATTTTCTCTTCTGGCTGCCGTCATCAATCTCACACAATTTTTTTTTCCTTTTTCTGAAAGTCTTTATAACATCATCGTGGAGTATTTCTGCGACAGAAAAGCTACAGGTTTTGGGAAACACTCGCCACTACATCGTTCTTTTCCCAAACGATGCATCGTACTATGATAGTTTAGCCGCAATTTACATTGTTGTTTGGGAAACGCACCCCTAAATGACAGAAAAGCATGTATATTTACATAAGTCTCTTTTTTATTTGTGTTTTCCTTACTGTCCCAACTTTTTCTGATTTGGGGTTGTATTTTTAAGATTAATACTATTAGACCCCTTACGGAATTGTTTTGTTTTGATTGGCTATAGAACAAACCACTGTTGTCCAATTACTTGCCTAACCTAACCTAACCTAACTTAACCTAAACTTAACCTTAAATCCTTCACATTTTTTAATATTTAGATTTTTTTTTTTTTAAATGTATGAACATTTATATGTATTTATGTATGTATTATATCATCTTTGCTTCAAATTACAAAAAAAAAAACGAATGACCACTTGTGCGAGGCATTTCTAATGCAACGTCTATGATACAGGACAGTAAATTTGACGTTATTTTCTCTTCTGGCTGCCGTCATCAATCTCACACAATTTTTTTTTCCTTTTTCTGAAAGTCTTTATAACATCATCGTGGAGTATTTCTTTTATTATTTCAGTAAATAAGATTCATTCATTGTCTTTACAGCTTAGTCCCTTTATTAATCTGGGGTCGCCACAGCGGAATGAACCGCCAACTTCACCTGTACCACATGTCTTTGGACTTGTGGAGGAAACCGGAGCACCCGGAGGAAACCCACGCGAGCACAGGGAGAACATGCAAACTCCACACAGAAATGCCAACTGACCCAGCCGAGGCTCGAACCAGCGACCTTCTTACTGTGAGGCGAACGTGCTACCCACTGCACCACCGCGTCGCCAGTAAATAAGATTGTAAAAAAAATATTTGTCGTACTCTCCCATTCACTGCACTCTAAGTTTTCCCAACTATGATGACTTCCGCTACTGAGAAACCCGGAAATGTGAAAATGGTCTATTATTTAAACAAGTTACCTGATTACTAGCCTTATTGCTCCTGTCCCAATTTTTTTTGGAATGTGTTGCAGGTCTGGGGTGCGTTTCCAAAAACCATCGTTAGCCAACTAAGGTTGCAAGATGCGTCGTTACAAACATACTTCGTTGATTTGGCATTTCCAAAATCCGTCGTTCCAACGAACATTCGCAAACTGCGTCGCAAACTTCTATGCTTGCAACTACACCTCTGGAGCTTTAGTTAGAAACATAGGTCCTGGCTGTGTTCTATTTCCAGTTATCCCCCCTATGCCCTATTCGTTTAGAACATTCTAACATTTAAACATGGAATGATGAAAAAAAAAAAAAAGCTGTAAGTCATCTCTCTTAGGTGTAGTTTGCTTTCAAAGCATTTTTAAAGTTCAGTATTAACGATCTTCATGTTTACAATTGCACTCCCTTCGCAGTGCACTTTGAAAACATTGATGTCACACAGCCGTGGCTCATGACGAAAGCTATAGCTGACCTATTATTTAAAAGCGGAATTTTACGTCTCCAAAGCTTGTGAAAACAAAAAAAACATAGCATGCGTTAATGCTTTTAATTTATAGTAGGTTATTTAAGTATCTGTACTGTACATGACATGGGCCTGTTGGTTAGAACATTTCTGCAGTGTGTCAAATTGTAAAAGTAGACTTTTCAAAAAACAAAAAACAAAAAAAAAAAACAATATCCTACTTAATAATAATCATCATCATCATTAATATTATTAATATTATTATTAAATTCAGATTTTTTTCATTTCTTAATATATAATGAATATTAAATGTCATTTCTTAATAAATAGCCTCATTATTTATTTATTTATTTGCTTTTTATATAATATTAGAATACGTGTTAGCTTTTGTAAATTATTTTGTTAATTTAGAATAGAATATGAATGGAATATTCTGAATAATATTTATAAAGGAAACACAGGCATTTACATACATTTCAATTAATATAGAAAGCGAGTGCATGTTTTTACCAAAACTAATATTGGATTTTTTTTAAATGCGTGTGCGTGTAAAACAATATGATTTGCGCAAAGAAATTATGGGGTTCTTCTCTAAAGAAGTTGTTACCACCCCATTTAGAGCATCATTATGGGCGTTTTATGTTATAACTAACATGGTTCAAGCAATGGATCTGCGACAGAAAAGCTACAGGTTTTGGGAAACACTCGCCTCTACATCGTTCTTTTCCCAAACGATGCATCGTACTATGATAGTTTAGCCGCAATTTACATTGTTGTTTGGGAAACGCACCCCTAAATGACAGAAAAGCATGTATATTTACATAAGTCTCTTTTTTATTTGTGTTTTCCTTACTGTCCCAACTTTTTCTGATTTGGGGTTGTATTTTTAAGATTAATACTATTAGACCCCTTACGGAATTGTTTTGTTTTGATTGGCTATAGAACAAACCACTGTTGTCCAATTACTTGCCTAACCTAACCTAACCTAACCTAACCTAACTTAACCTAACCCAGTTAAGCCTTTACATTGCACTAAGCTGTATACTAGTATCTCACAAAATAACTTGTAAGGACAAAATAAATTAGTTATTAAAAAAAATATTTAGTAAAACTACTATGTGTTTAAATAGGTAACTTTGTTCTAATTTGCGATTTTCCATTAAACATGCGCACTAGATCCTGATGAGGATCCTTTAAAATATGTGGCCTATCCAGTTCCGGAGACCCAATCAATTTGTTCCGGAACAAATTACAGGCTCTGTGATCTTTCGAATCTATGCCTGTCCAACATAGTTTACACAATGTCAATTTATTTGTGAGAAATCGCTTTGTTTTGGTCCGAAATGTCAAAACAATGGTTAGATCGCTCCTCGCCCGCTCCCTCAGAGCTCAGGATAAAAATAAACCATGATCTAGCAGGGGGCAATTGGTGAATGCATGTGTGGATCAAATGATGAGATGAGAGACAAACTACACCTTAATGCTCCGACCTGACCGGTGTTTAAAATTCTTTTCCCGTGACACTGTAATGTAATGCAGGGGGACCAATCAAGAGCTTATTATGCTACACTCATCTAAGTCATTATCGCTGTAATCAGTATTTATACACAAGTGGCTTTCTCGCTCGCTCTAACGCGCTCGCTCTCGCCCTCTCCTTCTCTCCGCACTTTGTTGAAACATGCTCCTCTATCTAGATCTCATGCATGAAAAGAGATCTGGCTCCCTTTGTCGAGGCTTGTATCTCCCAGGTCCCCGAGAGCTTGTTGGAGCATTACATCATGCGCTGGAACAAAGACATGCTGGGATGGGCTGGGTAACGGGAAGGGATGGAGGTTGGGCTGGTGCTGAGATCAGGTTTTTGGGAAAAAGTCATGGGAAGTTAGAGGAAGTAAGGAAAGAAGGACATAAATTAGTGTGGGAGCAGATGGAAAAACGAGGCTTTCTTAAATCCAGGTAAAGCTGGCTGCAGAAGCAAGCCACTTTTAAAGGCTTTTACGAGACCCTGACATGTACAATCATTTGCAGTGAGATATTCCACAACCGAGCTAAATGATTGTGCGCAGAAAAGATGTTGAGTTTTCAGTATGACGCTCAAACGTCAACAAAGCAGATGTATTTCCAATACATGGCAGACAATTTGTCGGTTTCATAGTATTTGCGCTCCTGTGGTTTGCTCTGAAGAAGATTTGGACTCATCCAAGAATTCAGATATGTCAGCCAGGAAATATGTCTGAACCCAAGATAAGTTCTAAGTGAAATTTCGAGAGGATCATGTGCTTATGATTGCTTGTGGCCGGTCCTGCATTATTCAATTTATGATTCACCAATCAGACGGTTCCTAAGCCACTATAAATACCCTAAGAATCAGAATCAGTTTTATTGCCAAGTGTGCTTCACACACACAAGAAATTTGTTTTGGCAACAGAAGCTTCCAGTGTACATAAAGTGTCAACACAAAATAAATATGAGAAAAGAAAAAAGGCGATAAACATTAAACAGAGATGCAGTTAGTCAAAAAGATCTGGATGTTGAATTGTATGTACACATTTGTTGTAAATATACAGGTTATAAGGTGCTGTTTACAAATGCGAATAAGGAAAGTATTGCATTGAATATTGTTCTAAGGTGCTGTGTACAAGTGCGTATGAGAAAGTATTGCACGTTTATTGCACAGTAGGAGAATATTTTACTGTTCATGAGGTAGATGGCCTGAGGAAAGAAACTTTTCCTGTGTCTGGCTGTTTTTGTGCTTGGTGCTCTGTAGCGCCGACCAGACGGTAACCGTTCGAACAGATAGTGTGCTGGGTGCGAGGCGTCCAGAGTGATCTTGCGAGCCCTTTTACTCACTCTGGAAGAGTACAGTTCTTGAATTGTAGGAAGGGCAGTGCCAGTGATTCGTTCAGCAGGCCGGATTATTCGCTGTAGTCTACGGAGGTCAGTTTTGGCAGCTGAGCTGAACCAGACGGTGATTGAAGTGCAGAGGATGGATTGGATGACAGCTGAGTAGAACTGTACGAGCAGCTCCTGTGGCAGGTTGAACTTCCTCAGCTGACGAAGGAAGTACAGTCTCTGCTGAACTTTCTTCACAATAGAGTCTATGCGAATGTCCCAATTCAGATCCTAGAATTCTGATGGTGGTGCCCAGGAACCTGAATGACTCTACTGCAGCCACAGTGCTGCGAGTATGATGGTGAGTGGGGAGAGTGCAGGGGGGTTTCTCCTAAAGTCCACTATCATCTCCACTGTTTTGAGCGTGTTCAGCTCCAGGTTGTTGTATCTGCACCATAAATCCAGTCGCTCCACCTCCTGTCTGTATGCAGACTCGTCAGCATTCCGGATGAGGCCGATAACAGTAGTGTCTTCTGCAAACTTCAAGAGCTTAATGGAGGGGTCTTTTGCGGTGCAGTCTTTGGTGTACAGTGAGAAGAGCAGTGGGGATAGAACACATCCCTGTGGGGCAGCAGTGCTGATGGGTGTTGGATTTGATTTTCCCTATTCTGACTAGCTGTTGTCTATCTGTCAGAAAAGCTGGTGATCCTTTGACAGACAGACCTGGGGACAGACAGCTGGGTCAGTTTGTTATCGAGCAGTGATGGGACGATGGTGCTAAAGGCAGAACTGAAGTCCACAAAAAGTATCCTTGCATAGTTCCCTGGTTTGTTCAGATGTTGTAGGGTATAATGCAGTCCCATGTTGACTGCATCATCCACTGACCAGATAAGGTAGCATTCTTACAAATGACTTCATGGCCACAGATGTTAAGGCAACAGGTCTGTAGTCATTGAGTCCTGTGAATTTTTTTTTTTTTTTTTTTCCCCATATCACAACCATCTTCGTTTTGAAGAATCCCCCCTTCCACCCCTACTCCTCCTCCTTTTCTAGATGGGTGGCACGGTGGCCCAGTGGTTAGCACTGTTGCTGTTGTCTCACAGCAAGACCGTCACTAGTTCTAGTCCTTACCAAGCCAGCCGACATTTCTGTACAGAGTTTACACATTCTCCCCGTGCTCACATGGGTTTTCCCCGGGTTCCCCGGTTTCCTCCCACCGTCTAAAAACATGCAACTTAAGTTTATTGACTAATCCAAATCGGCACCATAGACATGCTCCTAGTGAGTAGTTATCTCTTAAGAGCAATCACTATCTGTTCATCTGTACTACAGCAGTGGAGTTTTCGAGATCTACCTCAGCTCAAACTCCCCTCTCCCCTTGCAAACGGGAGGGAGCCCCGAGCTTGAAGATCGTATGAGCTCAGGGCTCTCTCCTTGGACAGCATATCAAGCATGCTTTATAATCAGCTAAGTGTGAACTTTTGAAACGCTACCGAAATGCATATTATTTATCCGAAATTCAATGACTTGTAAATTAAATTAGTCTTGAACATCATTGAAACCAACTCTAGCATGAAAATGCACTGCAGAGCTGGAGCGTTTTTAGCATCATGGTATGTAGTGGATTCAAGTTTCTTGCATATCTGATTTCTCATTATTGCCCCAATCTGAGTTTTGGATCAGTTACGACATTTTTCACAGGATTATGATAAGATGATTAGCAAACGTGGCTCGAGGCTCATACCCTTGACTTGTAATTTCATTATTTGGCTTTTACCGGTTTCATTTACGCAACTGCGGGATTGTGAAACAGCGCTGGCATTATCAAATATTTTTATTCACGCTCCAGTCGAGAGGGTTAGATGACAAAAATGGCCTTGTGCACTTGACCTGTGAATCTGTGTGTGCGCATGCTAGCGTGCCAGCGTGTGCATGCCTTGTACTGGGATTGACTTGACGCTCTTGCAGATACTCAAATTTCTTCATAAATCCTAGCACACTCCACCTCTGGGTTCCCCTGCACCTGGCACTGGGAGATCAAGCGCCACATGAACCCTTAATTCCAGGAACGATGGCCTTGTGGGATTCAGATGCATCGGAACATGGGAGCTCGTCAGGTTGCCGCTCTGAGAGCCACCAATCAGGTAATAATCCTCTAATGCCTGCAGAGCTAATCAGCCTCCTCGCCAGCAGCCGCTGCCAGGCCTCTACACTGCTTTTGGCTTCGGGTGCTGGCTGAAGTTTCTGATGAACTTGACAGCAGCAGGGCTGGTGGGATCACGCTTGACCTGCACTTGCTCTCATACCCTTGGTTGTAAAAGAGTTCACTCCAAAATAAACATTTTATCATCCTTTTCTAGAACTTTTGTTGCTAAAAATGACCTTTTACATTGGAATATTGATGTTTTGTAGAATCTCCCAGAGTTCTTCCATCTAATGCAGATTAATATTAGTCATGGAGGAATATAGGAAATCATGTTTATTTCTAAAGCGCTTTTACATTTGTAGATTGTGTCAAAGCAGCTTAACATGAAAGTTCTAGTAAATTGAAAATGAGACAGTCCAGTTTTCAGAGTTGAAGTTCAGTTTAGTTCAGTGTGGTTTAATTTTCACTGCTGAAAGTCCAAACACTGAAGTGCAAATCCATCAATGCGCAGCTCCACAAGTCCCAAAACCAAGCAAGCCAGTGGCAAGGAACAAAACTTCACCAATTGACGAAAGTGAAGGAAAAAAAAAACCTTCAGAGAAACTAGGCTCAGTTGGGCATGACCATTTCTCCTGTGGCCAAACTTATTGTGCAAAGCTGCAGTCTAGGCGAAGGAAGCTAGAGAACACTGGACGTCCATCATGGAGAAGCTGCAGGTGTGAGTAGGTCAATCATGGACAACAGGTTGAAATTGGATCAAAACACACATATAATTATTATTAAGGCTCATCTGAGATTGTTTTTAATATGGACAATCAACTCATTTATTGTTTCAATTCTTAATTCGTTTGTTGAAAATATCCTATCATTTTCTTTTATTTGTTGGTTTTCCTCACTCTCTGCAAAGAACAAGAACTGTCTTCAAGGCATTGATAATTTGTGCTCAAAAATTTTGCGAGTTTCCCTGCAAGTTCTTGCATCCTATTATGAACATCAGGTGTTGAGGATGGCATATAAAATAATTTGAGACAACACACACCCCTTAAACTATTATTTTGAGTGGATGCCTCTTGGGCGAAGTCTAAGGACAATTTCCAAAAATTGTTATAAATTTACTTTTGTGCCTGAAGTGATTCGGTTACGTAATTAATGTAAATGATCAATGGTTTAATATTATTATTATTTTTTATTAGTGATTATATTATTGATTGTTTTTGTTTTTGCTTGTGTACTTGATGTTAAGTGTTGTTATTTATTGTGTAAAGTGTGTCATTTTAGTTATAAGTAAAGCACCACACCATGTCAGAATGAATAGGCTCTATACACGGCGTATACACGTGTGTTTTCTGGTGAAATCTCAAGGATGCCACTGACTTCCGCCGAACGTACACTACTGTGCTACAACAGGAACAATACTGACCAAAACATCTAACCTTATGAATATTTGTGTTAGTGCTTTATTCCTTTATAGCCTACTTATATATGTTTACGTCAACTACATAATTATGACATCTTAACGTTTGAAAGTATCGTTTCAAAGACATGAGGACAGTACTTATAGCTACCAATGCTGTGTTCAGTCAGCATTTTAACAGAAAAAAACAAACAACAACAAAAAACATTGTTTAGGATATTTTTTGTTTAGGTTATCCTCCTTAACATTTAGCCAGTGGCTAAGACAGTCCAGTTTACTGACATTATCGGGGGACAATTTGGCCAAGGGGTACATCAAAGGCACAAACCAAATACTATAGACTTCTTACTGGGACTTTGGTCACACCATCTCTAAACATTTAATTCTAAACAGCTTTGAGGGATACTGACACCACAAAGACTATAGAATACATATAGAATGCCTTAAAGACACTTTGAGACTTTGGTCAGCGATGTCAGACATTTGCTCTTGTTGCTAGGAAATACACACACACACACACACACACACACACACACACACACACACACACACAACCCGCGCAGTCGGTGAGCGACTTCCTTCAGATCCATCAACACGCTTGATCGTGTTCATCAAATTTGCTTAAACCAAGCATTCTAAAGTATGGCTGTATTTTACAAGCAAGGATTCTGACGCAACAACGTTGAGCAGACGCTTTACAAAAGTTGCGTCTAGGGGGGAAACACGTCAAACTTAATGAAACATTTGAGGGCACATGGAATCAACTTAAAGGCAGAGGAATGGGCTGTCTTTGACAGCTTGCGACATCATCTTGCACTTTCTGAGTACATTTACATGGACACCAATACTCCGATTTTATGATTAAGATAATACTCTGATTAAGAGTCTACCATGTAAACAGCGATTTTTGATTACCTTAAAGGACCACCCAAGTCACGAAATGCAGAGGTTTTTCTTTCCATTCGCCATGCGGTATCAAATTCCATTTAAACAACACTCTTCCAGAAGTTCTTACTTCATATTTTTAATAATTGTCACGGGGCATGAACAATATGTTGCTAAAAGTGAACTGCTGAACTGCAGTTAAAGACTAAAGATTAAAAATTAAACACCCGAAATTGCATGAAACTCTGGAGGAAACGCTGGATAGCCTGGTGATGCGACATAATTTTTTTTATACTGAAACTTTCCTTCTAAAAGTGCTTGCTTGGTCTTATCCATATCTCTTTGCACGTTAAACACACACAGGGCCGGAGCAAGCTGAATTGGCACTCTAGGCGACTCAACTCGAAAGTGAAAAAGAAAGTGACTGGTTCACGGGTGAAAATGAGGACCGGGAGGAAGGGGTGGGTGTCACGGATGAAAGTAAGGACCGGGGTGGGTTCGCGGACGCCACCCTCACTATTCTGCCACCCAAGGCGGCCGCCTGGGTTGCCTCTATGGACGCGCAGGCCCTGAACACACATCAGCTACAAGAGGAAATAAAAAAACTGCTACGTTAATTGCGTAAATTTTTTTAACGTGTTAAATATTTCAAATTCGTGTGTGTTAACGTGCTAATTGGAAATCAAAATTCAAAATTGTCTCCAAGATATGTACATCTAATGCAAATATATTACTGCCTTTGTGTAGATGAAGTAGTAAAGCATAGCTCTAGCAAACACCATGGTTTGATTCCCAGGGTTAGCATGAAATTATAATAGGTATCCTGCCAAATGCATACATATGTATATTAAAGGGATAGTTCACCTAAACATGAAAATTCTGTCATCATTTACTTCCTAAGCCTTAATCTTTCTTTCTTTTTCTTCTTTTTTCTTTTTTTTTTTTATCTTTCCTGAAAATATCTGTGTTCATCAGTAGAAAAAAAGGGTGAGTACATTTTTGTTTTTGGGTAAACTATCCCTTTAATGCTTTCCCATAGCCAAATTAGTAGGATATTAATAATGGGGTCTTGCGATTGATTTCCAGGTAACTTATGAATGATAAAATGTATATATTGATTGCAACGTAAGCCGTTTGGTTAAAAATATCTAGCAAATGCATACACATAAACATAAAAGTCTTCTACCTTAAAGAGCATTCAATTCACAGGAATGCATGACCTAAAATGCGTATCCTGAATGCAATGCATGTAATTAGTGTCTGCCACCAGACCCCGACAAATATAACAAATAGCTATCTAATGTTCACCTAATCTGTTTTTACAAAGAGGTTAATGTTCGTCTGTGTGTTGCAGAACGTAATTGGATCCCTTTTCTCATTTACTCGCCTTCTAGTCACACATCTATTCTGTAATTCAAGACGCCAGTATGTTGACAGGTGTTTTGCACTGCATGATGAAAATCCTTTAATAGGATTCACATAGTGGGAGGATACTTGTCTCGCACCAACATAGAGGTGTATTTAAGCTGTACATTTAGATTAAAAATGAATTGACTTGAAAATAACTGCAACGTTTTATTTTTTGAATGCGTTGTAACAACAGCCCTCAGATTTCAGATGACGAGGCCTGGACATGTGAGTCTAATAATCTGGTGAATTTGGACATGTTTGAAAGTGTTAGAGGCTCCAAAATGTTGCATTGAGACAGAATGTTTAAAATAAACCTATATACACTGAAAGGTATAGTTACGTATTTGCTCAGCTTGGTTTGCATGTCCTCTGCAGTTTAGTATCACTTCAAGTGGGTGGGATTATCTCTATAGTTGTGCCACCTCTACTGCCATGACTCCCTGTAGAAAAAAAATTCATTCTGGGTCACCCCATCCAGCTGGATCGGCTCCTACATTTACATTTAGTTATTTAGCAGACCATTTTGTCCAAATTGAGGAGCATTCAGTGATTCAACAAGAAGAGGCAATACATACAAACATGTTATACAAAGAAACTCTAGTGTTAGGAGGGGGTGTTTTTGTTTTTTGAGAGAAAGAAGTGTGTTTCTACAAGTGGTTTGTCAAGCCCACTCACCTATAGTGATGGGTCATTCTTAATAATAATAATTTGAGAACGTTTAGTCCTCTCGTGGAGTGATTCATTCATTCACGCATGCGCACATTTGTGCAGGTGGAGGAGAAGATAAGTAATTTGTTTGTGTCTATCAGGTTTGAGTCGTTCACTCATCGCATGAAAGACTGAAGCCAATCATATGTGGTCAACTGGAAAAAGGTTTGATCAGTTCATCTCTCGAGTCTTCGATTTGATCGTTCGTCCATCATGCGAAAGACAAAATCCAATCATATGCATTTTGAGCTGGAAATAGATTTGATCGGTTTATCTCTCAAGTCATCTCTATACATGCTTTCATGTGATGAATGAATGAACGAAGGAGAACTAATCATGGGTCTTTCTTGCTAAGACTGTGTGCAATGGTTAACTTATATGTATAACTGTCTGTATCACATGAATGAATGACTCAAATTTGGCATGTCGGAAGAGCTGAGCTGACCTAATTATAGACAAACCACCAGGTAAACAGTGAATACTTATTTTCTTTCTTATAGCATTCTAGTTATGACTTGTTTGTAGTGTGATCAATGTTTGGGCTAGTTGTAGATGTGTTTGTAAGCATCTCATAACATTTTAATGTTATTTTGGCAAATTGAACAAAATGATACAAATAACACAAAATGAAGTTTAATAAAGTAATTTCAAGAGGAGCATGTAATATGATGGATCATGGCTGGTCTCGCATCAATAATCATTGCTAGTCCAATCAGATATCGTTGCTAGACCAATCAGATTAATTCTAGCCTCCAATAAATAAACCCGTTCATCCTATCTTGCTAATCTTCATTTTGAAGAATCCACCCCATCTCTCCCTTTCCTCCTTTACCAGGGGGAGATCTCGAGACCTACCTGATCTCAGACCTACATGGCCAGGTGGGAGCCCTGGGCTCAGTTCTCTCCTGATGCCAAATCTGCAAATTATATCAAGCAATAGCTAAGAGTGAACTCTTGAAAAAACATTTGTTCATCTCGAGTCAGTAAAATGATCCAAACTAAAGAAATGAGAGGAATGTCTAGAGCTCTTTTACTAACCATGATGCATCAGTTTCAGGTGTCTTTTTCTAGCAATGGTATAAAAATGGTATAAAACCAACAATACAACAGTGACTGCTGCTGACTACTTAAATACAACATTTTTGGTGTCTCACTTCCCAAATAGAATGACCCGGCTAGTGACAATTCCCTCAGATGAATCGGTGATCAGCAGTGTGTTTACATAACATGTTGGTAATTGTATGGCCCGATTGGAACCTTGCCCAATGTGGTACTAAAAAAATTACCAGTTTATACAGTATATATATATATATATATATATATATATATATATATATATATATATATATATATATATATATATATATATATATACAGTTGAAGTCAGAATTATTAGCCCCCTGAATTATTCGCCCCCTTTTCATTTTTTAATGGAGAGAAGATTTTTTTTTCAACACATTTCTACACATAAGAGTTTTTATAACTCATTTTTAATAACTGTTTTATTTGATCCTTGCCATGATGACAGTAAATAATATTTTACTAGATATTTTTCAAGACACTTCTATACAGCTTAAAGTGACATTTAAAGGCTTAACTAGGTTAATTAGGTTAACTAGGCAGGTTTGGGTAATTAGGCAAGTCATTGTATAACAATGGTTTGTTCTGTATACTATCAAAAAAAAAATTGCCTAAAGGGGTTTATAATTTTTTCCTTAATGTTGTTTAAAAAAAATTAAAAACTGCTTTTATTATGTAGAATGAAAAGTATCATTTAGGCAAAAGACTTTATTGATCATTACATATTGTGAAGTGGAAGGAATACGAAATAAAGCATATGATGTTCTTACCGGTAAACAATAACAGCAGAACTGAGACTGAAGTATTTGTTACAGTAGGTCAGACTGGAATGGCACTTTGAATTGTACTTAATTTTTTTCTTTCACACAAAAGCACTTCATATTTTGGTCTGAACCTCAGCCGGATAATATACACTGATGTTGTGAGAAGAATTATGGCAATATTTTCTGTGATGTGGCAGAGAAACCTCGTACTGGCAATATGCTGTCTTACAATAACGTTCAACACTCACGTGCTTCGATTGGCATCATCAACCAATAACCCAAGAGCCACCACCAACATCAGTGGTGGGGAAAAATAGGGGGGTAGGCCACTTACATATTTTGCCACACGGCAACTCTGCATTCTATAGAATGCCTAGGCAATGTATAAAGTAGCAATCATTTCAGTAGCAATCATTTTATACTTTGACGTTCAATTTTTAGGCATTCTATACATTTCCTAGGCATTCTATAGAATGCCAGATTCCACATATTGCCAGTAACATACATTCCTCCGGGTGCTCCGGTTTCCCCCACAGTCCAAAGACATGCGGTACAGGTGAATTGGGTAGGCTAAATTGTCCTTAGTGAATGAGTGCGTATGGATGTTTCCCAGAGATGGGTTGCAGCTGGAAGGGCATCCGCTGCGTAAAACATGTGCTGGATAAGTTGGGGGTTCATTCCGCTCTGGCGACCCCGGATTAATAAAGGAACTAAGCCGAAAATAAAATGAATGAATGTTCTTAGAGTGTGTAGGGAGTTAAACAGCGTTTTCCTTAGCGTTTTCCTTAGCGTTTTGCCCTCCATTATGGAATGAAATGCAGAGCGTCATCATGTTAGAAACAATTCCATCTCCCAATAAGGTCACACTTTATTTCGATGGTCCGTTTGTTGAATATAAGTTACATTGCATCTACATGTCAATTAATTCTCATTAGATTATAAGTAGACTGTTGGGTTGGGGTTAGGGTTAGGGTAAGTTGACATGTACTTGCAAAGTTTCTTATAGTCAGTTAAATGTCTGTTGAAGGACTGTTAAATGTCAGTATCAACAGATATTAAGCAGACAGTCTACTAATACTCAAATGGACCATCAAAATAAAGTGTTACCCTAAATAATTTTAAAAATCGTTTGAAGTCTTACCTGGAAGAACATTGTGAATGTTTTGTGTACATTGTAATTTGTGATATTTTATGTACGTGTATTTTTGTATCCGAAACTTTTTGTGCTGGCATTTTGGCCAGGACATTTCAATGGGAAATTCCCAGCCTGATCTCATGAGGAAACGTAAGTATTTTACGTTTTGTCAGTTTAGTGGCTAATTCGAGTTTAGTCATACGAAAATGTACGAAAAGGAGGCAAGGCACCTAACCCCAACCCTAACCCCAACCGTCATTGGGTGATGAGCAAATTTACTCATTTGTACGAATTAGATCTTAAAAATTCATACGAATTAGCCACTAAATCAAAAAGTTACGAATTGCCGTGAGATTGCGTTGGAAATTCCTGGTAAAATGAAGGGTAAATAAAGTATAGGTTCAATTTTGGATTGAGTTTTGCATTTGAAGGAACACAGTAGACAAGCTTATTGTAAATGCAAATTCTCTCTTCTCACAAAAGGCAATTATGGGGCATCTGAAATAGCCATTTCTCTGGAAATGGTATTTTATCACGCATTATAGAAATTATTAAATAAAAAATTACATCGAAACTTTTCTGTAGACGCCATATTTTTTTTTATTTTTGAAGATACATTGATATTAAAGCCCCAGAGCTACATTTTAATTTTGAAACGCAGTCCTCATGCTTATTGAAAAAATATTTTGGAAAATATTTGGAGATTAGTTTTGAGTGATTAGAGAGTTGTGTTTTTTTAACCCACAGGATTGATTCTGAGTATCAGCAGGAGTTGAAAATAGGACGAGTGAATGAACAATGCTCTTTTCCACTCTCAATACCCACATCTAAATGTGTCCCAATTGTTTTGCGTGTGTGCCTATTTCCTCCCACCAAACAATTTTGTTATTTAATAGACGTCTAATACACATCTAAACGTAGTCGTCTTGGCTAAAACAAGGCTAAACTTGGGCTCTGAGTGAAAATCTAATAGACATATAAGAATAGTCCAAAACTAGACTAGTCGTCAAATAGGCAGATTAGACAGAATTTATAGGTGTAGTCCTTCATTTCTGTTGACTAGTCTAGTTTTGGCCTATTCTTAGACATTAGATTTTCACTGACAGCTCCAATTTAGCCTTGATTCAGCCGAGACTACTATGTTTAGACATCTATTAGACATCTTTTAAAAACAGAAAATGCTTGCTGAGCTGCTTCTAATGGTTGTCTGTTAACCTGTACGGGTTATCATAGTTTCATTCATGTTACTTTCACTTCAGCTGATATGCATGCAGTAGACATAAAGGCAGCTTGCTAGGTTTTGGAACCAAATGTGTATGCGATCATGTATTTATCTCATATTTTACTGCCGCTCAGGTTTATAAGCTCTCAAAAGGTACTATACTTGAGGAAAAAGAGGCCTAAAGTGGGTTGAAGAAATTCCAGTCTGGCTCCAAATGCAAGTGAAAAATGGACGACTGTCTCTAAAGTTCATTGTTTGGAAAGCAGAATGTGTTTAAGATTAATATCTATGCATTTATAAATGCAGGACATTCTAAAGTCATGCAATGAATCTTCAGAAGGTGGGCTCGTTATCCCCAGGCCACACACTGCGCTCTATATTAAACTAATCTGAGATCAAAGGTGGATAATTCATCAGTCTTCAAAGCCACCGTCATTGTAAAAAATCGACCGAATCGTGTACATTCACAAGCTGCTGAGCGGTTGGCTTTGGCAAGATGCGTCAAGCAAGAGCAAGAAATGGCGTTAGATGCGAAAGACAGTGATGGTGCCATAGACTTCCTGCCCTACTGGCAGAGAACTTTACGATTTGGCTCTTTGACTAAAGCAGAACAAAACATTATTGCACAAACAGATATAAAAGTATTTAATGACTGGATTGGAAAAGCCATTACTGAAGAGTAGAAAAGGCGAAAACGTAAAAAAAGAAAATGCTGGAATTGCCAAGGAGAAGATGAGTAATCCGCTGCATGGCCAAGGAAACAACTGAAAATATTAAAGACATTGCTAATATCCCACAAGTTTAGCAAACGTAAACACTGACGGGGGGAAAGAAAAAAGTGCATGCTTTAATAGCCAGCCCGGAAAACCACAAGAAAGACTGGCTTAAACTAACATATCCTAGCCAAGGTACACTGGACTGTGAACACTTCAAAGAAAAAAAGAAAGACTACAAGAAGAGGTAATGATTATACAAACAACTGAGATCAAGCATTCGCACTCTGCTTTACTTTAAAGGAGGTCAAGGAATTAAAAAATCGTCACGTTTGGTGTCAGCTTCGTTATCTTGAGCCAAAGTCTTTGATTATTAGATTTTTTTTTTTTTGGAGACTCTTTATAAAGGGAGTATTCTCTACAGTGTGTTCATCGTGTTTTTGTAGGCTGATATTGAGACAGAGACCTGGCAACAAATCCTGACTTGCCCGTGACATTGATTTGAGCTCTCGAATACATCCATCCCATTAGCCAAAGGCCTTTGAAAATAAATGCTGACTCCACACACTTGCTTCTCGGAATCGGAGGCTTTTCCAAAGACAGTTTCAGAAAGTCTTTTCTAGGCATTGACAAAGAAGCGAACAGGAATCACCTCCAATATAGCATCATTGTGTTTCTGTCATATTTAACTACTGGATTAACATATTTTCTTTCTCCTTAAAAGGGTCAGAATCATGTGAGATTTATGTTGGCATAATGAAGACGAGCATCATTTGAACTAATGTCAAGATTAAGTTGCATTAACGATAGTCCCTTTCACACAGCGATAACGGTAAATATCTGGAAAATTTCCGCAACGACTTAACCGGTAAATTAAAAAAAGCGCTGTTCACAGAGGGAAGGACGTTACAGAGTTTTTCTGGAAAAGACTATTCACACATCTATTCCAAAATACCGGTAAATTCTGACTTCATTAACCAGAAATGACCTCTAAACAGCTGTACTTTTTGTAAACATAGAAGGGGTCAGGCTTTTGTTGATGGTTTCACTTTTATTTAAAGCTTTAGCATTCATGCAGCTGCTTTGTCCCAGAGGCATTCAAAGGCAGAAGAGCCAACCCCAGCTAAATGTTTACCCATTTGACTACATTACAAATCCTGTGGATGGATAAGTATTTTGAACAACTTCGATTAAACATATGGAGGAACACTTTCACATGTTGAGATGTACATAATATGTGTGTGTGCTGGCGCTCACCGGCTGCTTCAGGTGCACATGCGTCAAGCAACTGAAGCAGAGCTTGAAGGTAAACAAACAGCGGTTTATTATAAGCATTTTATCCATAATTTTTTACACAGTTGGCATTAAGAAGGAACATAGAAATGTTATCTGACTAACATCTAGCAGCTAAATGTGTCTGGAACAATATTCAAAGGCTTTTATTTTCTTAAACAGTTCGGATGTGAATGCGTCTGAATGTTCTGAATGTTCTGATTGGTTGGAGTAGAGGCTCATGTCAGCGCATTCTAAGCGTGATTGCGCTCTTTCCGGCATTTTCCTTCGCCGTTTCCACAGAGCAGCATTCTGGCAAATTACTGGTAATGTTACAACCTATCTTTCCACAAAATTGTCAGAACGAATTTCACCCATGACCCCTTTCCAGAAAACTCCAGAAGTAATCAACAACATAATGTAATAACATCATTGGACAAAATTACATTACACCAATCAACACAGCACAATAAATCCAATACAATCCAATGCATTCATTAATTTTCCCTTGGCTTAGTCTCTATTTCAGAGGTCGCCACAACGGAATGAACTGCCAACTATTCCATCACGTTTTATGCAGCGGATAGCCTTCCAGCCACAACCCAGTACTGGGAAGCACCCATTCACACACACCCATACACTACAGACAATTTAGTTTATTCAATTCACCTATAGCGCATGTCTTTGGATTGTGGGGAACACTCGGAAGAAACCCACTCGAACACGTGGAGAACATGCAAACTCCACATAGAAACGCTGACTGGCCCAGCCGGGACTCAAACCAGTGACATTCTTGCTGTGAGTGCTAACCACTGAGCCACCATGCTGCCCCATTCCAGTACGATAAATCAGTAATTTAATATTTAGAGAAAGGTGTGTTCATAAAAGTATTATACTGCTAAATGTACAAATATTAACATAATTGTGATTTTTTTTTTTTTTTTTTTAATTGCAATTGCATAAAGCTGTTCTAATTCACACACCCTTGTGCATCTATCTTTATGGGGACTTCTCATATGTAATGATTTGTATACTGTACAAACTGTATTGTTTAATCCCCTACTCCTAAACTCAAATCTCACAAAAACCCTTTTGTATTTTTATATTTTCAAAATACTTTATTATGTGAGATTTGTGAGCTATTTTCATTATGTTGAGCAAAAATAGTTACTGGTATTGCTATACTTGTGGGGACATTTGATGAATTAATGGTGCTGTATGTAAGTTTTTGAATCCTCTAAAGCATAAAAATACCATAATATGTTAGCAGATATTTAAGAAACATGCTAAGTGAACATTCTTGTTTACCTTAAAAGCAATACTGAAGTCAGATATTCTGCTTTGAAAATGTAAATTACGTGCCAGGACGCTGTCTTTGTTTTGGCCATTTAACCCGCCCAATGCCAGTTTATCTATTTATATTTCAGCTCCCCGAGTTGCCTTGGTGGAAAACAGCATATTTCATTCACTCAGTTATGAAGGCTCTTAAAGTATACGTAATCGAAATGCGACCTCCATTTGACAGTGGCAGGCTCCGAAATGAGAAGCAGGTTCAGAGTTCCACATGAGGTGGTTATTAATTAGCAAATAATATAAATATTAAAAACATAAACATTAGGTAAGCAGGTTACATTGTAACCTCATGTCCTAGCAACACGCTACATGACAAGATTTGCAGTGATAAGCAATTTGGCTGTTTGCACCAGATGAAACAGGACAGAAATGTAAATAGAGCCATTCAGAAGCACAGAATAGTGCACTTACTGCACTCCAACGAAATGGTAAGGTTTATAATCTAATTAATACATATTAAACTTCTTTAATATTATTAAATGTACATGCTGAATCTCTGATGTGTTTTGGTTTGCACTGAGTCACAGTTCTAAAGTTCCATTTCAAATAGTTTATTTTCTTTTCAAGATCTGAGGTGAACTATCTGCTGCTGCTTTCATTAGTATGGCAATAGATGTCATGTAAAATGGCATTCAAACTCACATTATTATCATTTAACACTGAATAAAGCAGATGAGGTGTACCTGAGGTCAGCATTGTCAGTTTTTCCTGTTCTTCAGCTGCAAGAAATAGGTGCTATTTCTAAAATATTAATTTAAGGTGTTGGTTAGGACAAAAACTCCTTTTAATATGGAAAATATTCCTTCTATCGCATGCCATTGCTTTTTTTTCGAACACGACTCAAATCAGCCTTTAGGATCGATAGTCAGGCTCGCTCTTGTTGATGATAATCTGGCAACCTGCACCAGCATGTGTTTTGAACCAGGTGTGAAATACCTAGTTCAACCACTGGGTGTCAAAATCACTGCACTGAAAAAAACAGTATAAAATCACCAAATTTGATGCTTTATATATAGTTTCCCCTTTGAATGCAAGCAAAAGTCTCATATTATTCTGTATCCTTGTTTTAAGCATAGTGTTAAGTTTTAACTCACTTAACCCTCTACCGCATGGTGTTGCCATATGGCAACATGATATTTATGTTAATTTCTCTGCCACTGTTTCTTTAAGACCAACGTTCTAATTTTTTTGTTGGAAAGAGAAGACCTTAGTTTAGCCAATGATGTGCTTTGGTTAATTCACATGACGTGCTGTGTTTTTCTGTGGCATGATTTCTGACAGACTGGCGTCTATTGTGAGTAGTTGCTGAATGCAAATGTAAATGTCAATAAAAACAAAGGATAAACTCATGTCACACCTACAAAAAAAATCTGAGACGTCACCTCCAGTAGGTTATGATGACATATTCACAACTCAAAAAAGTTTTTATCAAATTAGTTTTTTGGAAATCGATCAATGTGTTGATCGATTGCCAAATGGCAAAACTGTGCGATAGTTAAATGTGCAATATTTCAATAGGTTAGCTAGCTAGCAAGGTCATCTGTGAACTTTTAAGTTGCAACAATAACAACATGAATGCTAGTAATGTTGATTAGTCATATGGTAATGGCATTTGCATTATGGATAAAATCTAATTTCAATGGCAATATATTTGATTAGATATAAATACAGAGAACAGTGTATTAGTGAGGACCACTATGTTCTGATAAGTGAAACAAGAAAAGGACAGAACTAGCTCTTCCTGCAGATGAAAGTGAGGATGAGATCGGTTTTAATGACCATGAGAATGATGCAGATTGGACTTTTGTTATGAAGACAGTTCAGGTAAGTTAGCACAGAGGCAGATAAGACGAACGTAGTAGTGTAGTATATAGAATAATATATAAACATTGTTAGCTAGTAGCTACATTATTCTGATATATCTGGGTATATTAGACTTGTTATTTATTTGTTATAATATCTGCTGGAGGAAATATGTATATGTATGTTGTATACAGGGCTTAACATTAACTTTTTTGATCACCAGCCACTGTGGCTAGATTTCCAACATTACTAGCCACTGGCCATTTTCACTAGCCACACTTTTCTTGTTGGGAAAATATACTTTATATGGATAAATTTGACTTTGACATGCTAAAATGACTTGATTTAGATGTGTTATGTCCACATGCCTTCTCATTCATTTAACTTCTTGTGTGTATTGTGATTTAGCTTGCTCAGTGTGCATGAGCAAATGGGTTGTGTCACAATACAATCAGTTTTTATTTCACTTGACTTTTCACGGCTCAAAATTAAGGATTTACCAAATTTATCTCTGACCACACCAAATAAGTATTTCTTAGCCACAATTTTTTGAATTGTCAAAACCAGGAAAGTATAGCTGTATAGGTGCACTTTTTAATTCAACAATTAAACTGTGGGTGCACGATCATCGATCTTTGTCAAGTCTATTTCAAAGGGAACCGATCGCACCAGTTGCGCTTGCTCTAGGCACAGTTGCTTCGCGCAAGTAAACGGGAGCGCGCGCGCTTTCTAACAGTTGCGCGCATCACATCACCTGTGCACGCGAGTGATCATCCTCTCGTTCGGTATTTGCCTGCTTTCTGCTCGCGCGAACACAGTTATTTTTGTCAGTCGTGCTGCTTCTCGATTCTAAGATCACTTTTGGGCGAATATTGGGCCATGCTTATTGTCGAACCCTGCTTTTAAGAAAACTACAATTTAAAATGATTTCCAACCAGCCAAAGTGGCTAGTGGAGGTGTCTGTCTAACCTGCCAGAGCTGAATTCTACCCGCATTTGGCAGGTTGGCGGGTGATAATGTAAAGCCCTGGTTGTATACATGATAATACAATATTAGGTTTGTTTTTATTAATATTCAGCAAAAATAATGGAATAAATGAAAGCTGTTGGAATATGAGTTGTTGGTAAGTATGTATAAGTTGTCGTTTATAAGTTCTGTGTTAAAGCTTATAATACTGCAACACTAATTAAGTCATTTAAAACAGCAAAATTATTAATTGTAAGGAAAATTCTAAATTTGAATTTTCTGGGTTAAATCCACTGTTGGACTTTGTTGCCAAATGGCAACATATAAAGTACCTTAAGATTTTTTTTTTTCTCCAAATTTTTTTACAGCACTTCAAGTTAAGCCATTTTAAGAAAATAAAAGTAAAATATTTTTTTAATAGATCTATCATAATGCGTGCAGTAGAGGGTTAAATTCGAAAAAAAAAGTAAGACTTAATACCTTTGTAAATTTAAGCTAAATTTAATTCAAGTAAAATGTGTAGATATAAGAATGTTTCGATAAGTGTGCTATAAAACAAGTGAAAAATATTAAAACAACATGTTTGCAGTGTGTAACTCTTTGAGACAGACTCCAAATATAAATAAATGCACAAACGTCATGTTTACTGTAGCATTGGTTAACCACAACGAGACCCACAATCAGACAGTTTCTTGTTTCGTGCAGCACATTTGCGAGATCCCTCAGGGCCTTCACGATGGCAGCTGTTTAACTGGTTCACACAGGACCTGTCAAAAACATTCAGGCACTAGTTGCCATCCCCTCCTCATCATATGGAGCTGTGCAAGCACATTAGTTTTCTGGTGACAAGCAACGGTAATGCGAGCCAGATATATGGGTGTACATTTGAAACCAGAGTTTGTAAACATTTTTTTCTGCAGTCACTCGGGGATATCAATGTTGTCGAGCACTGAGAGTTGAGTTACATGGAGAATACCAGCTCCAGAATTACATGAATGGAGTACCACAATATTAGTGTGGTAAATATAAACACAGATTTGAAAGCTGCACATACATACATACATACATACATACATACATACATACATACATACAATACATACATGCATATATATATATAGGCACTGAAATAAACTCTCGACAAGTGCTAGTTATATAAAACAGTGTTGACAATTGGACACCATTTTTTTTATTCATTCTGACAATGCCAGAGTATCCTGTATAGTTTAGTATTATTGTGAGATCACAAAGACTGTAATCTTCTCACACGAGCAGCTCATAATAACTGTTTTCAGAGAGGTTTAGTTTGCTGTAAATGATCCACACGAACTCCATCTCTGCAAGTAAGCAGTACACAGTGCATATATTTCCCAAAAATCCAAACGACAACGATGGTAATGATTTATAAAATAATATTTAATAATAAAAAGAATAAGAATAATATTGTAATAATAATAATAATAATAACTATAATAATAATTATAATAATAACAACTACAACAACAACAACAACAATAATAATAATAATAATGACTATAATAATAATAATAAAAACAACAACAACAACAACAACAACAACAATAATAATAATTGTTATTATTATTATTATTATTATGTCAATGCTAAGATTTGTTTTTACATTTTATTGCATTTTAAATAAATAAATACATAAATAAATGTAATAGCTAGAACGGGATGATTTATGTCAACTACATCAAATCAAGTCACATTAATTGATACTGAATATTGATTTATACAAAAAATGTCTTTTTAATTTAATTAAAACTCACCCCAGAGTGGCATTATTCATTCATTCATTTTTTTTCACATTAGTCCCTTTATTAATCAGGGGTCGCCAGAGCGGAATGAACCGCTAACCTATCCAGCATATGTTTAATGCAGCGGATGCCGTTCCAGCTAAAAATGATATACTAAAAATGAAATGAGTTCAGTAAAATTTACAGAATAACCACGTTAAGAAATGGTATGCGCTGCTTTTTTATATTATTAAAATTACTTTCAGATACAAAAACGTTTTTCCATCCATGTATGCTTTTTTCAGATCTTAAATTTTTCTCACGAGTGCCATTCGAGCCTGCTGTTCTTGTGTAAATCCACCAGAGGCCGCTGTCGACTGACCGACCGACCGACCGATACCCCCTCCTGCCCCCTTCCCTAAACCTAACCGATAGTGTTTTCAAAAGCAAAGATTGACCCACTCACCCCTTTCCCTAAACCCAACCGATAGTGTTTATAAAAGCACCGATTGACCCATGTACCCTCTTGCCTAAACACAACCGATTGTGTTTTCAAAAGCACCGATTGACTCATTCACCCCCTTACCTAAACCCAACCAATAGTGTTTTCAAAACCACAGATTGACTCGCCCACCCTCTTCTTTAAACCCAACCGATAGCACAGATTGACCCGCTCACCCCCTCCTCTAATCCAACTGACAATAAATGCGCTATATAAAATACACATTACATTAAATTACATTGTTTTCAAAAGCACCGATTGACCCGATCACCTCTTCCCCAAACCAAACCCATAGTGTTTTCAAAAGCACCGACTGACCCGTTTACCCTCTTCCCTAAACCCAACCGATAGTGTTTTCAAAAGCATCGATTGACCCCCTGACCCCTTTCCCTAAACCAAACCGACTGTGTTTTCAAAAGCCCTCCCCCTTCCCTAAACCAACCGATAGTTTTCAACAGCACCGATTGACCCGCCCACCCTCTTCCCTAAATGAAACCGACAGTGTTTTCAAAAATACTGATTGACCAGCCCACCCCCTTCCTAACCCAACTGATAGTGTTTTCAAATGCACCGATTGACCCGTTGAGCTTTTTCCCTAAACCTAACCGATAGTGTTTTCAAAAGCAGAGATTGACTCGTCCACCCCCTTCCCTAAACCCAACCAATAATGTTTTCAAAAGCACCAATTGACCCGATGACCCCTTTCCCTAAACCCAATCGATAGTGTTTTCAAAAGCACCGATTGACCCGATCACCCTCTTCCCTAAACCCAACCGATAGTGTTTTCAATAGCACCGATTGACCCGTTTACCCTCTTCCCTAAACCCAACCGATAGTGTTTTCAAAAGCATCGATTGACCCCTTGACCCTTTTCCCTAAACCAAAACCGACTGTTTTCAAAAGCCCTCCCCCTTCCCTAAACCAACCGATATTTTTCAACAGCACCGATTGACCCGCCCACCCTCTTCCCTAAATGAAACCGACAGTGTTTTCAAAAATACTGATTGACCAGCCCACCCCCTTCCTAAAGCCAACTGATAGTGTTTTCAAATGCACCGATTAACCCGTTGAGCCCTTTCCCTAAACCTAACCGATAGTGTTTTCAAAAGCAGAGATTGACTCGTCCACCCCCTTCCCTAAACCCAACCAATAATGTTTTCAAAAGCACCGATTGACCGGATGACCCCTTTCCCTAAACCCAATCGATAGTGTTTTCAAAAGCACCGATTGACCCGATCACCCTCTTCCCTAAACCCAACCGATAGTGTTTTCAAAAGCACCGATTGACCCGTTTACCCTCTTCCCTAAACCCAACCGATAGTGTTTTCAAAAGCATCGATTGACCCCTTGACCCTTTTCCCTAAACCAAAACCGACTGTTTTCAAAAGCCCTCCCCCTTCCCTAAACCAACCGATATTTTTCAACAGCACCGATTGACCCGCCCACCCTCTTCCCTAAATGAAACCGACAGTGTTTTCAAAAATACTGATTGACCAGCCCACCCCCTTCCTAAAGCCAACTGATAGTGTTTTCAAATGCACCGATTAACCCGTTGAGCCCTTTCCCTAAACCTAACCGATAGTGTTTTCAAAAGCAGAGATTGACTCGTCCACCCCCTTCCCTAAACCCAACCAATAATGTTTTCAAAAGCACCGATTGACCGGATGACCCCTTTCCCTAAACCCAATCGATAGTGTTTTCAAAAGCACCGATTGACCCGATCACCCTCTTCCCTAAACCCAACCGATAGTGTTTTCAAAAGCACCGATTGACCCGTTTACCCTCTTCCCTAAACCCAACCGATAGTGTTTTCAAAAGCATCGATTGACCCCTTGACCCTTTTCCCTAAACCAAAACCGACTGTTTTCAAAAGCCCTCCCCCTTCCCTAAACCAACCGATATTTTTCAACAGCACCGATTGACCCGCCCACCCTCTTCCCTAAATGAAACCGACAGTGTTTTCAAAAATACTGATTGACCAGCCCACCCCCTTCCTAAACCCAACTGATAGTGTTTTCAAATGCACCGATTAACCCGTTGAGCCCTTTCCCTAAACCTAACCGATAGTGTTTTCAAAAGCAGAGATTGACTCGTCCACCCCCTTCCCTAAACCCAACCAATAATGTTTTCAAAAGCACCGATTGACCGGATGACCCCTTTCCCTAAACCCAATCGATAGTGTTTTCAAAAGCACCGATTGACCCGATCACCCTCTTCCCTAAACCCAACCGATAGTGTTTTCAAAAGCACCGATTGACCCGTTTACCCTCTTCCCTAAACCCAACCGATAGTGTTTTCAAAAGCATCGATTGACCCCTTGACCCTTTTCCCTAAACCAAAACCGACTGTTTTCAAAAGCCCTCCCCCTTCCCTAAACCAACCGATATTTTTCAACAGCACCGATTGACCCGCCCACCCTCTTCCCTAAATGAAACCGACAGTGTTTTCAAAAATACTGATTGACCAGCCCACCCCCTTCCTAAAGCCAACTGATAGTGTTTTCAAATGCACCGATTAACCCGTTGAGCCCTTTCCCTAAACCTAACCGATAGTGTTTTCAAAAGCAGAGATTGACTCGTCCACCCCCTTCCCTAAACCCAACCAATAATGTTTTCAAAAGCACCGATTGACCGGATGACCCCTTTCCCTAAACCCAATCGATAGTGTTTTCAAAAGCACCGATTGACCCGATCACCCTCTTCCCTAAACCCAACCGATAGTGTTTTCAAAAGCACCGATTGACCCGTTTACCCTCTTCCCTAAACCCAACCGATAGTGTTTTCAAAAGCATCGATTGACCCCTTGACCCTTTTCCCTAAACCAAAACCGACTGTTTTCAAAAGCCCTCCCCCTTCCCTAAACCAACCGATATTTTTCAACAGCACCGATTGACCCGCCCACCCTCTTCCCTAAATGAAACCGACAGTGTTTTCAAAAATACTGATTGACCAGCCCACCCCCTTCCTAAAGCCAACTGATAGTGTTTTCAAATGCACCGATTAACCCGTTGAGCCCTTTCCCTAAACCTAACCGATAGTGTTTTCAAAAGCAGAGATTGACTCGTCCACCCCCTTCCCTAAACCCAACCAATAATGTTTTCAAAAGCACCGATTGACCGGATGACCCCTTTCCCTAAACCCAATCGATAGTGTTTTCAAAAGCACTGATTGACCCGTTTACCCTCTTCCCTAAACCCAACCGATAGTGTTTTCAAAAGCACCGATTGACCCGTTTACCCTCTTCCCTAAACCCAACCGATAGTGCTTTCAAAAGCATCGATTGACCCCTTTCCCTAAACCAAACCGACTGTGTTTTCAAAAGCCCTCCCCCTTCCCTAAACCAACCGATAGTTTTCAACAGCACCGATTGACCCGCCCACCCTCTTCCCTAAATGAAACCGACAGTGTTTTCAAAAATACTGATTGACCAGCCCACCCCCTTCCTAAACCCAACTGATAGTGTTTTCAAATGCACCGATTAACCCGTTGAGCCCTTTCCCTAAACCTAACCGATAGTGTTTTCAAAAGCAGAGATTGACTCGTCCACCCCCTTCCCTAAACCCAACCAATAATTTTTTCAAAAGCACTGATTGACCCGATGACCTCTTTCCCTAAACCCAATCGATAGTGTTTTCAAAAGCACCGATTGACCCGTTCACTCACTTCGTTCTTCGCCAGACTCGAACCCCGTCAGCGCGGTCAAATTCTTTCTTTGTCTCAAGTCCGCCAACGTACATGGCGAGCTACTGGACAAACTGGTAACAGCGGAAAAGCCAGAGGTAAGCGGTCAGCTGGTAGCAAGAAAAAAAAACATAAACTGTTGGCAGCAACATACCGCTCCTTACCGTTCGTTTTAAAGACAAAATGCAACCATACGTAACTCTGCCTACATAATTTGTGCTCTCAAGAAATGTATTCGGGGGTACATCATTAACCTGCAATTTTTATTTATTTTTTTTGTGACTCACATCTGGAATCTCAATCACTGAAAAAGTGGATGGCGCACACATGATAAAGCTCTGATTGAGCACCATGGCAGAATAAAACATACTACATTATTTGAGTCACATTATGCTATTATTTTCTTTATATTTTTATTTTTATTAGTAGTATAAATATTTGTTTAAATTAAAAAAAAAACATTGCTGAGTATACATTTAACCTCTGCAGTGCATGCAAGCTCAGGAGAGGAATTAAAAAATCATGTGAACAACACAGAGGAGGGACGGAGAGAGAAAGCGAGAGCCTACCATTTTTCTTTTGTGGTTATGACTGAGAGGCCCTCGAAGTAGGAGATTAAAGGAGCAGACGGGAGTCACACGCATGCAATGGGACAGAGCTCCACAGGGGCGGGGACACGCGCCGGGCACGTCAACTCACATCGCCTGATGCCAAACGCTCCAGACAAAGTTCAAAACCATGCTGATATATTGAGAAATAAAAACGTTAAACGAGCCAGCGACCACAACAGAGAGGAGCCTCTTCGAAAGGTGGGGTACATTTCCCTGCGGCCCACCAGAACATTCATAACCTGAGTAGTTTATGGAAAAAACTGAAAAGGTTTGGCAGATTTACATTGTGGCGAGATATGAAACTAATGGAGCACAATTCCCTGTGGAACCTGATCCAGGGTTTGTTTACGTGATAATAATGTGCTGGAGTTTTACTAATGCATTGTTTAACTCTTTTTCACATGGGAAACCCATCTCTTGTGACCTTTCTTCTGAAGTCCTTTGTGATTTTTCTCTTTCCTTTTATATTATTTGTACTTTTGTCTTAGTAAGTTTCACCTATTTCTGTATAAATGGTGAACCAGTACAGTAAATGATTAATGATGATTATTAACTACACTTTAAAAATATTGGTAATTAAAAGGTTTTGTATTTTGTGATTGAC
This sequence comes from Danio kyathit, assembly GCA_903798195.1. Lineage (NCBI taxonomy): Eukaryota > Metazoa > Chordata > Actinopteri > Cypriniformes > Danionidae > Danio > Danio kyathit. The sequence goes on from LR812527.1 coordinate 57,225,084, forward strand.
ATGGTGTTTTTTTTTTTGTTTATTTACATATGTAAATTGAATTATGGGTGTTTTATCTCTACTCTGTCGAGTTTTGATGTTAAAAATTCAACTCTGCAGTTTAAAAAAGGGACTTTTATTGACATGTTTGTAGTTTGAGACAAGTTATTGTTTAAGAAATGATATATGGAGATTTAAATCTTTTCAAAAGCACCGATTGACCCGCTCACCCCCTTCCCTAAACCCAATCGATAGTGTTTTCAAAAGCACCGATTAAAATGCCCTCCCTTCCCTAAACCTAACTGATAGTGTTTTCAAAAGCTACGATTGACCCGCTCACCCCCTTCCCTAAACCCAACCGATAGTGTTTACAAAAGCAACGATTGACCCGCTCACCCCCTTCCCTAAACCCAATCGATAGTGTTTTCAAAAGCACCGATTTTAATGCCCTCCCTTCCCTAAACATAACTGATAGTGTTTTCAAAAGCAACGATTGACCCGCTCACCCCCTTCCCTAAACCCAACCGATAGTGTTTTCAAAAGCAACGATTAAAATGCCCTCCCTTCCCTAAACCTAACTGATAGTGTTTTCAAAAGCACTGATTGACCCGCTCATCCCCTTCCCTAAACCCAACTGATAGTGTTTTCAAAAGCAATGATTGACCCGCTCACCCCTTCCCTAAACCCAACCGATAGTGTTTTCAAAAGCAACAATTGACCCGCTCACCCTCTTCCCTAAACCCAACCAATAGTGTTTTCAAAAGCAACGATTGACCCGCTCACCCCCTTCCCTAAACCTAACCAATAGTGTTTTCAAAAGCCCCGATTGAAATGCCTCCCCCTTCCCTAAACCTAACCGAAAGTGTTTTCAAAAGCCCTGATTGAAACGCTCACCCCCTTCCCTAAACCCTACCAATAGTGTTTTCAAAAGCAGCGATTGACCCGCTCACCCCCTTCCCTAAACCCAACTTGATAGTGTTTTCAAAAGCAACGATTTACCCGCTCACCCCTTCCCTAAACCCAACCGATAGTGTTTTCAAAAGCAAATCTAGAAAATCACTGCCTGATTTTTACCACGTTTTCAGATCTTACAACGTTCTCACTCTGTTATTTACTTCTTTATTTTATGTTTTGCCTTTTGTTTTTATTTTACCTGCTTTCTAAACACTGTAAAAAATGTTGATTAATTAAAAGTTTTCATATTTTGTGATTGACATGGTGTTTTTTTTTTTTGCGGTTATGAATTTCATTATGGGTGTTTTATTTCTACTCAAGTTTTGATGTTGAAATTTCAACTCTACAGTTTAACAAATTGAATTTTATTGACATTTTAGTAGTTTGAGACAAGATATTGTTTAAGAAATGATATATGGAGATTTAAATCTTTTCAAAAGCAACGATTGACCCGCTCACCCCCTTCCCTAAACCCAACCGATAGTGTTTTCAAAAGCCCTGATTGAAGCCCTCACTCCCTTTCCTAAACCCAACCGATAGTGTTTTCAAAAGCCCCAATTGAAATGCTCATCCCTTCCCTAAACCCAACCGATATTGTTTTCAAAAGCACCTACTGACCCGCTCACCCCCTTGCCTAAAACCAACCAAAAGTGTTTTCAAAAGCCCCGATTGAAACACTCACCCCTTCCCTAAACCCAACCAATAGTGTTTTCAAAAGCAAATCCATAAAGTCACTGCCTGATTTTTACCACATTTTCAGATCTTATAATGTTCTCACCATGTTATTTACTTGTTTATTTTATGTTTTGCCTTTTGTTTTTGTTTTACCTGTGTTCTAAACACTGTAAAAAATATTGGTTGATTGAAAGATTTAGTATTTTGTGATTGACATGGTATTTTTTTTTTTTTTTGTTTATTTACGGTTATGAATTGCATTATGGGTGTTTTATCTCTATTCTGTTAAGTTTTGATGTTGAAAATTCAACTGTGCAGTTAAACAAAGTGACCTTTATTGACATTTTAGTAGTTTGAGACAAGATATTATTTAAGGAATTATATATGGATAATTAAATTACAAATATATAAAATTACAAAAAAGTAATGGCAGGTTATTACCAGGTTTTTGAACACCAACCCAGACAACATATAACTCAAAACTATTACAAATGTCAATAAAAGTCTTTTTTTTTCAAACTTTTTGTTATCGAAAGCTTTTGAGAAAAGATCAAGATCCCGTTATACAATTCAAAAGCATAAATAAGTGGGAGATAAAAAAAAAAAAACATGAATAACAAAATATGGAAAACTGTCAATTTGCAGATGTTTTGTAGAGTGAAAAAGCCTGGTAACAGCACTCAGAACACAACTTGTAATTACTGCTTGTCAACAGCAGATATTGTTTAGGATGCTGTTTTAGATTTTTTTTAACTAGACAAACCAGCAAAAGCCAACATTGGTTAAACTGATTAATCAAGGACATTGTGCAGGTTTGCAGTATACCAATGTTAAGAAGAGAAGTATGTTTACTTGTGTTTTTTTGTTGCTTCAACCTTTAGTCAGACTATAAGCTCAATAAACTGCTAATTTCTAATTTACTGCTTATTAATGGTTAGTAAACAGGGCTTGAAATTGCGATCGTTTTGGTCGCATATGCACCCAAAATTTGATCTATGTGACCTCATAATATATTTGGGAGCATTTGTGCGAGTGCAAAAATTGTTGCTGTGCGACTTGTTTTCACTGCTAAAAGTTCACCACGTGCGTATTTAGGAGACATTCCCGCAGAACGCATCTTTGCACTAAACAACACCAAACGCAGCGCTCAGGAATGGTTTAAAACAGTTGTCAAGTCAACTTTCTCCAGTAAACAAATCCTGCAATGCTTGCCCCGCCTTCAAGCTCCTCTGATTGGCCCACTGCTCTAGAACAGAATGCGAATGGATTGGTTAATATCAGCTGTCCATCACTCAGTTCAGATGACAGGGAGCTACAGCCGCAGAAATGTAAAAGTCTGGATATGAGAGAATGAAAATAACACTGACAGATTTTGTGTTGGAAACCACCTAAAGTTACAAATAATGGCACATCTGATTAGTGATAATGTGGTGAATGTTAATCCCCATTTACAAGAGTGAATAAAAGACTTTCATTGGGTTAAAGTCTGCTATGAAAGCGGCTAAAGCCATTCACCGTAAAGCCTTTGGGACGGAGTTTTCAGGTAACAGTGTTTGCCACATCTACACATTTTAAGCACGAGATTTTCTGAAGTTATTTAATACTTCATTTAATTGTCATGATGCTGTCAGTCGTGTGATATTGGACACCACCAAGCACATCAAAGTTATTATAGTTAACTCAGTTCATCTCATTCACATCAAGCAGTGTGTGCAGGGCCGGTGGGCTTATGCAGATTTTTTTTCTTTGGTTGTTAGTTTTGATTAGTGTTGCTTTCAAATGCAATAAATCTGTTAATATAAAACTTGTGGCTGAATGTTGACCTGTGCGCCTAAATTTTTGAATTTAGGAGCACCAATGCTACCAAGAAAAAGGTTAATTTCTGTAATAGCTGGATTTAGGTAGGAATAGGAATGTATAGTAAGATTACACTTTATAAGTACTAATAAACTGCCTGTTAGGTAGGCCAATAGATAGGTAATAAGCCAGTAGTTACTAAACTAAACTTGAGAGTTGACACTTAAATATTGCTTGATGATGTTAGCAGGTTTGGCATCCCGGTAGAGAACCCTGAGCTCGGAGATAATTGAGCCCAAGGCTCCCGCCTGGTCAATGAGCTTGTAAGGAGGTACAAGATCAGTTCTCGAGAGCTCCCACAATTCGTTCGGCCTATTCCATGATTAACAAGGGCAGCTCTGGAGGAATAGACCGCCAACCGCACCAGTGCATACTCATGCAGTGAAGCTCAGTACTAAGGTGCTTGTAACTGTTACTATTATTTAATTCACTTATGTCTCATGTCTTTGAGCACATTTAAAAAAAGCGAGCGATTGGTCCATGTTTTAAATTTCTGTCCAGAGAGGTCATGTTTTGATCCTCAGTTGATATCACGCAATCATGTGATGCGATTTCGCAGGTCAGAGTTCACCAAGCTTGAACTTTGCACCGCAGCGACCTGCGAAACTTGACGCATGACTTTGCGTTTCCGGTCTGACGCATTCGCGTGCATATGAATGGAAGTCTATGGGGAGAAAAGTCCAGTGTGACCGCAGCTTTACCTGTAGGTTTCAAACAAGCCTGAAAGACTCAATTAGTTTGATCAGGTGTGTTTAATTAGGGTTAAAGCTAAACTGTGCAGAGCTGTGGCCCTCCCGGAACTGGATTTGACACACGTGCTCTAAACCAAGTAATTGCTGGTTGCATACCTGGTCACCAACGTATATGTTGTGTACTGTAACTGTCTTATTTGAGCTAGCCAGCATTAGTCAACATTAGTCAACAAGCCAGCATTAGTCACCAAACTAGAAAATACCTTGATAATTAGTCATATGTTTTGCTGGTAAACCACATTACTATGCAGTCTAACCAGTTACATTTTGCAAGTGTTTATTGACAATTAATATTTTGGACAAATAACAAATTGCTAATTAAATTAATTTAAAACAAAAGTGGTTGAGCTATTTAAAACACGACACATACTAACTTACAGTAGCTTGTGGTATTGTTTTGAATTCCTATTCCATTACTTCAAAAATACTGTAGCTTAAGAATTAAGCAATCATTAATCATCATGTTACAAAAGAAATGTTACTGATCAGTTGCTAACATTGCTTTGCTGTTAAGCACAATGGCAATGCAGTTTAACCAGATTGACTTTCAATAATACAGTACAGATATTTCACTAGCGTTGAAAATAAACATAGTTAATCAAGGACTGTTGAGCTAGTGAAAAAAAGACCAATTAGTGGGTTACCAGCAGTATTCTGGATCCTGTAACCATTCTTTTTTTAAACTACATTAGCTCTTAACTAGTAACAAATTTTTACAACCCAGGCTCATTGGAAATATGTGCCCAGGGCTATATTTTTGAGAACCGCAATTATGTACACTGCACTATACATCTTTTTGCAGTTTTGTTTAACCACAAATCCACTAAGGGAGCCATGTACATCTTTTAACAATGTCAATACATTACTAGACTTATTTGTCGTACATCTCAATGTCAAATACGTTACTGGACTTATTTGTTGTAAATATCAAACTGAAATACGTTACTGGACTTATTTGCCATACATCTCCATCTCAAATATGTTACTGGACTTAACTGTCAAAAATCTCAATCTCAATTACGTTACTGGATTTATTTGTCATAAATCTCAATCTCAAATACATTACGGGATTTATTTGTCGTAAATCTCAAATAAGTTACTGGACTTATTTGTCATAACTCTCAATTACGTAACTGCACTTTTTTGTCGTAAATCTCAATCTCAAATACAATACTGGACTTATATGTTGTAATTCTCAATCTCAATTACGCTACTGGACATATTTGTCGTAATTCTCAATCTCAAATATGTTACTGGACTTATTTGTTGTAAATCTCAATCTCAAATACGTTACTGGACTTATCTGTCGTAAATCTCTATCTCAATTATGTTGCTGGACTTATTTGTCGTGAATTACAATCTCAAATATGTTATTTGATTCATCTGTCGTAAATCTCAATCTCAGTTACGTTACTGGATTTATTTGTCGTAAATCTCAATCTCAAATACGTTACTGGACTTATTTGTCGTGAATCACAATCGCAAATACGTTACTGGACTTATTTGTCGTAAATCTCAATCACGTAACTGGACGTATTTGTCATAAACCTCAATCTCAATTACGTTCCTGGACTTATTTGTCGTGAATCACAATCGCAAATATGTTACTGGACTTAGTTGTCGTAATTCTCAATCACAAAAGTTACTGGACTTATCCGTCGTAAATCTCAATCTCAAATACGTTACTGGACATATTTGTCGTAATTCTCAAATTTCAAATACGTTACTGGACATATTTGTCGTAATTCTCAAATTTCAAATACGTAACTGGACATATTTGTCATAAATCTGAATCTCAATCACGTAACTGGACTTATTCATTGTAAATCTCAATCTCAATTATGTTACCGGACTTATCTGTCGTAAATCTCTATCTCAATTATGTTACTGGACTTATTTGTTGTGAATTACAATCTCAAATACGTTACTGGATTCATCTGTCATAAATCTCAATCTCAATTACGTCACTGGATTTATTTGTCGTAAATCTCAATCTCAAATACGTTACTGGACCTATTTGTCATAATTCTTAATCTCAAATACGTTACTGGACTTATTTTTCGTGAATATCAATCTCAATCACGTAACTGGACCTATTTTTCATAAATCTCAATTACATTACTGGACTTATTTGTCGTGAATTACAATCGCAAATATGTTACTGGACTTATCTGTCGTAAATCTCTATCTCAATTATGTTATTGGTCGTATTTGTCGTGAGTTACAATCTCAAATACGTTACTGGACATACCTGTTGTAAATCTCAATCTCAATAACGTTACTGGATTTATTTGTCGTAAATCTCAAATACGTTACTGGACTTATTTGATGTAAATCTCAATCTCAAGTACATTACTGGACTTAGTTGTCGTGAGTTACAATCGCAAATACGTTACTAGACTTATTTGTCGTAAATCTCAATTACATAACTGGACTTTTTTGATGTAAATCTCAATCTCAAGTACATTACTGGACTCAGTTGTCGCAATTCTCAATTTCAAATATATTACTGGACTTATTTGTCATGAATCACAATCGCAAATACGTTACTGGACTTATTTGTTGTAAATCTCAATCTCAAGTACATTACTGAACTTTTCGTAATTCTCAATCTGAAATACGTTACTGCACTTATTTGTTGTAAATCTCAATCTCAAGTACATTACTGGACTTAGTTGTCGTAATTCTCAATCTCAAATACGTTACTGAACTTATTTGTCGTAAATCTCAATCTCAAATCACGTAACTGTACCTATTTGTTGTAAATTTCAATCTCAAATACATTACTGGACTTATCTGTCGTAAATCTTAATCTCAAATATGTACTCGACTTATTTGTCATGAATCACAATCTCAAATACGTTGTTGGACTTATTTATCGTAAATCTCAATCTCAAATACGTTACTGGACTTATCTGTCATAACTCTTATTCTCAAATACGTTACTGGACATATTTGTTGTAAATCTCAATCTCAAATAGGTTACAGGACTTATCTGTCGTAAATCTCAATCTCAAATACTTTACTGGACTTGTTTGCTGTAAATCCAACAGAGGCTGATGTGTTCATTTCTGCTTATATTTACGTCCTTCTGGTGCTCCCGATAGTGTTTTAAAAAAAGGCATTGTGGCTGTGTGCTTGATCCACAACGTAACAGCTTTTTTACCGTAACACAGCTTTATTGAATATCAGCTATTGCATTGTAGCATTTGTTTTACACACAAAAAGCAGTCGTATGTACCAGCGAGCACATATTTTTTTCTCAAAAATGTAACCCTGGGCACATTTTTCCAATGAGTCCCAATGTTGCATTTGTATTCAGCTGACTCCAAAAGAAAGAACTTGCTAATTAGTGTGCTAATACAGTAAATAGCATGGCTATGCAGTCCAACCAACTAGACTATCCCTAAACAAGCACCCCTAACCTCACCACTGTTTCCAGAAACTGCATTTGTAAGTCTGATTGCATAGCTTGAAGGAATGAAAACTGGCTTCTGAGTACAACTTTGAGATATGTTTTTCTTTATGGATTTTTTTCTGCATCACTACCAATACGTTAATCAGAGCAGATCATCAACATTCCCTGAAGCTTTGGCTCAATTTTTTGGGTCGGGTTACCAAGGTGATCATCAAAATAAGAGTTGCTCAAGCGCCTCAATCTAAAAGTTGCCTAAAGTGACTTATTTGTGACACATCAAGGATATTCACCTACTGTGTAATAATAGAGCCCTGGAGCTATAACCTCTGTGAAGCGCTTGCATGTCACGAGAGGAGTTTACCACCCAGCAGGCTACAGAGAAGTGCTTTTAACTTGTACACAAATTGAAAACTGTGCTGGTTGGCCTGAGATGTGTGCTCGTACTTGTGCACATTTGAATTAGTGTGCCTTCTGGCCACAGACCTCCTTGCCGTTACAGTGAAAGCTTAAGCTTTTAACTCTGGGGAGGAGCCAGACGGCCATGCCCTAAATGTGCTTCTCCTTGCCCTGTACTTAAAGCCTTGGGAGAATATATATACATATATATTCAAATTATTATTATTTTTTTTTCTAATTTGGGAGAGTACACTGAAAAAAAAAACAATTATTATTTGACTTCACTTAAAAAAAAGTGTGAGTAAACCCATTTCCTTAAAATTATTAAGTACACTCACCGGCCACTTTATTAGGTACACCTTACTTGTACCGGGTTGGACCCGATTTTGCATTCAGAACTGCCTTAATGCTTCGTGGCATAGATTCAACAAGGTACTGGAAATGTTCCTCAGAGATTTTGGTCTATAATGACATGATAGCATCACGCAGTCCATGATGTGAATCTCCCCTTCCACCACATCCCAAAGTTGCTCTATTGGATTGAATTCTGGTGACTGTGGACGCCATTTGAGTACAGTGAACTCATTGTCATATTCAAGAAACAAGTCTGAGATGATTCGCGCTTTATGAAATGGTGCATTGTCCTGCTGGAAGTACCCATCAGAAGATGTGGTCATAAATGGATGGGCATGGTCCAGCAACTATACACAGATAGGCAGTGGCGTTCATGCTTTTTATGTTGATGCCAAAACCTGACCGTACCATCCGAATGTCGCAGCAGAAGTTGAGACTCATCAGACCAGGCAACATTTTCCCAATCTTCTATTGTTCAATTGTGGTGAGCCTGTGCGAATTGTAGCCTCAGTTTCTTGTTCTTAGCTGACAGGAGTGACACTCAGTGTGGTCTTCTGCTGCTGTAGCCCATCCACCTCAAGGTTGGACGTGTTGTGCATTCAGAGATGCTCTTCTGCATACCTCGGTTATAACGAGTGGTTATTTGAGTTACTGTTGCCTTTGCATCAGCTGGAAACAGTCTGGCCATTCTCCTCTGACCTCTGGCATCAACAAGGCATTTGCGCCCACAGAACTGCCACTTGCTGGATATTTTTTTTTCTCACCATAATCTGTCTAGAGATAGTTGTGCATAAAAATCCCAGTAGATCAGAAGTTTCTGAAATACTCAGACCAGCCCGTCTGGCACCAACAACCATGCCACATTCAGAGTCACTTAAATCCCCTCTCTTCCCCATTCTGATGCTCGGTTAGAAAATTTGCATTAATGAGCAGTTGGACAGGTGTATACCTAATAAAGTGGCCGGTGAGTGTAAATAAACTACTCTATGTACTGTAGATGATTATTAAAAAAATAAGCTAGCAGTTCCAAGATACAATGGGTTTACTCACTTTTTTAAAGTAAACTAATCGCTTCCTAAAGTGTGTTGGGTGTTTATGAATTTTAACACCTAAGGTTCTACAGCAAGTTGGATTTTTGACCCCATATTTGAATGCATTAAGTACCATTATGGTTTTGGTTCAGTTAGATGTTCAAGCTTTAAATGGATTTTCAAATGTTTTTAAAGGAATCAAGTCAAGGATGTTCTATGGACTGCACATAGATCATTTGCTGACTATTTGATCCACAAATGTAACCCTGGACCAAAACAACAACAAAAAATCTTATGTTGCATGGGTGTATTTGTGGGAAAAGCCAGAAATACACTATAAGAGTAATAATAATCATCCCCATACTAATCATCCTCATCCAAGGAATTGGCTGTATCACTGTCTCTCCACTCCACCTAGCTGGTGTGCGGTGAGCTCACTGGCGCTGTTGTCCTGTGGCTGTCGTCGCATCATCCAAGTGGATGCTGCACATTGGTGGTGGTGTGGAGGGACGCCTCCCCCCCCGCCGCCCCTAATATGTGATAAATGTGCTGTTTAAATACACATTACATTACATTCATTAGCAAAGAATTTTTAATAGTCCACCTAAAACCAAGTGAAGGCATAGCATTTATGAGAGTTTTGAAGGCATAACACTCTGGATTTTCTCAGGTTGGTGGCAACATATCTTAACTTTTTTTCAGGCACAAAATAACAACTGGTTATCCACAAACCTGCTTTGTTTTTGAGTTATGCTTGTGAAATATTCAATTCTGTATATTTTTAAATAATTTTTGACACAATTACTTTTCTTTACAATCAATCACAGATACTTATATATAATATTTCAATTGTTATTCTTTTTTCGTCACCGGTCTTATTGCAGCATAATCTATTCCAGATAAATCCGCCTTTAAACAGAACATGAAACCAAAACTACTATGGTTGTCTATGTAGGCGGTTCTTGGCCAGAATAAGCTGCAATTTGGGCCAGACTTTATGCCGTCAGTCTAAAGTATGGCTACAAGAGTCTATACATCCCCCCAACCCTTGTGTACTTTGGAACTAAAATTGCATTGCTAGCAAATTAGCCAACAATATTTAGCCAAAGACAACCTTTTCAAATCACTGACAATATAAATTTTTTCACTACATAACTTATAATGGGGAAAAATGTGTAATTTTTAAAAATAAAATGTGTGTATATATATATATATATATATATATATATATATACAAATATACGAAAAAAGATTAGCTTAAAGGGTCTAATAATTTTGTCCTTAAAATGGCTTTTAAAAAATTAAAAACTGCTTCTATCCTAGCCAAAATAAAACAAATAAGACATTCTTCAGAAGAAAAAAACATTATCAGACATACTGTGAAAATGTCCTTGCTCTGTTAAACATAATTTGGGAAATATTTAAAAAAGAAAAAAAAAATCAAAAGGGGGCTAATAATTCTGACTTTAACTGTATATCAAATCAAATCAAATCACTTTTATTGTCACATCATCAGCAGCACGTGTGCTATGATGAGTGAAAAGCTTAGGTGCTGGCTCCAGACAGTGCAAAATACAGACAGTGCAAAATACAGACAGTGCAATATACAACAACATACTCACAAAAAAACAAGACAATGTAAAATTGGCAATGTTGACAGCAATACGTACGATGGATAGGTGTACACATAGTTGTAGGCAGTATTGTTTTAAGTATGGATTTATTAAAGTGCAGTGCATGCTACATCTTGATGGTGTGCAGTGCGGGGTATGGAAGAGTTTGTGTGGGGTGTGTTAAGTGTTCATCAGCCTGAAGAAACTTTCCTTCAGTCGGCTGGTGCGTGACCGGATGCTGCGGAACCGTCTGCCTGAGGGTAGCAGAGAGAAAAGTCTATGGCTTGGGTGGCTGGAGTCGCTGATGATTCTCTTGGCTTTCGTCATGCACCTCTTGGTATAGATGTCCTGGAGGGAGGGAAGGTCACCTCCTACTACGCGTCCAGCAGTTCGCACAATCCTATGTAGACCTTTGCGATTGCTGCTGGTGCTGTTTCCGTACCAGGTGGTGATGCAGCCAGTCAGGATGCTCTCCACAGTGCAGGTGTAGAACGAGCGGAGGATGTGGGGGCTCATTCCAAACCTCCTGAGACGCCTGAGGAAGAAGAGGCGATGTTGTGCCTTCCTCAGCACTGCGTCTGTGTGAGCAGTCCATGTCAGATCCTCAGCGATGTGTACTCTAAGAAACTTGACTCTCTCCACTGGCGTCCCGTTGATGGTGATGGGAGTGTGTTCTTTCTTCTCTCTCCTGAAATCCACCACCAGCTCCTTGGTTTTGCTGATGTTGAGTGAGAGGTGGTTTTCCTGACACCACTGCGTCAGAGCGTGCACCTCCTCGCTGTAGGCCGTCTCATCATTATCGGTGATTAGGCCCACCACCGTTGTGTCATCAGCAAATTTAACGATGACATTGGAGCTGTGTTTGGATGTACAGTCATGTGTGTACAGGGAGTACAGGAGTGGGCTGAGAACACAGCCCTGTGGAGCACCAGTGTTGAGGATCAGTGTGGATGAGGTGATGTTGTTCATTCTGATCACCTGGCGTCTGCTTGACAGGAAGTCCAGGATCCAGTTGCACAGAGATCTGTGTAGGCCCAGAGCCTGGAGCTTCACCACCAGCTTGGCAGGCACTATGGTGTTGAATGATGAGCTGTAGTCCACAAACAGCATTCTCATATATGCATTTTTGTTTTCCAGGTGAGACAGAGCAGTGTGCACGGTGAAAGCAATTGCATCATCAGTGGAGCGGTTGTGTCTGTATGCAAATTGCAGAGGGTCAGTGTTAGCAGGCAGTACAGAGCAGATGTGGTTTTTAATCAGCTTCTCAAAGCACTTGCTAAAGATGGGTGTCAGTGCAACCGGACACAAGTCATTCAAGCATGTGGTGTTAGCTGATTTCGGTATTGGCACAATAGTAGCTGTCTTAAAGCATGTGGGAACCACAGACCGAGAGAGCGAGAGGTTAAACCCCCGCTAGCTGGTGTGCGCATGCTTTAAGTACACGTCCAGGGATGCCATCTGGGCCCGTAGCTTTTCGGATGTTCACGCAACGGAAAGATCTCGTTACATCCGCTACAGACACAGAGAGTGTGCTGGCGGTTTCTGTATCGGCCGCGGGAGCGCGCTGTGTGTGTGCGCTGTCCTGGGCATCAAAGCGGGCGTAGAACGAGTTGAGCTCGTCCGGGAGAGACGCAGCAATGTTCACAGTGGCGGATTTGTTACTTTTAAAGTCCGTGATGTAATTAAGTCCCTGCCACATGCTCCTTGCGTTATTGGTGTTAAATTGACCCTCTACCTTGTCTTTGTATTGACGTTTTGCTGCTTTGACTGTTTTCCTGAGGTTGTAGTTTGCTTGTTTTAGTTCCTCAGCATTTCTGGATTTATAGGTTGAAGTTCGCACTGATAGGGGTGTTCGAACTTCGCAATTGATCCATGGTTTTTGGTTAGGGTAGATATGGACAGTTTTTGTTGGGACTACGTCTTCTATGCACTTTCTGATGAAGCACGTAACAGTGTCTGAGTACACTTCGATGTCATCATCAGAAGCTGCCCGGAACATCTCCCAGTCAACGTCATCAAAACAGTCTTGAAGTATGGAATCCAATTGGTCTGACCAGCTCTGAAACGTCCTGAGGGTGGGTGGTTCCCGTTTCAGTTTCTGCCTGTAAGCAGGCAAGAGCAGAACAAGAACAGAAGAGTGATCTGATTTGCCAAATGGTGGGAGGGGGAGGGATTTGTAAGCATCCCGGAACGGAGAGTAGCAGTGGTCCAAAATACGATCACCACGCGTGTTTGTGGTGATATGTTGAAAGTATTTTGGAGCGATTTTCCTTAGATTGGCGTTGTTAAAGTCCCCTGTAACAATAAACGCTGCCTCCGGGTGTGCGGTTTCCTGCTCGTTTATGCTCCCATACAGTATATATATATAAATGTGTTTTCCTTTTTTCTTTTCTTTTTTTTTTTGCTAAGGCTGTTGATTAAATGTTAGAATCTTTAAAATAATGTCTAGTTTCCTCCAATTGTATTATGTTATAAGACCAGGAGCCACATGTAATATATATATATATATTTTTTTTTTACCTGCAAAATTGCAGTAGTCAGTAGTGTATTAGTGTGAATAATTGTGTATGGGTTTCCCAGTACTGGGTTGCAGCTGGAAGGGCATCCGCTGCGTAAAACATATGCTGGATAAGTCGGTGGTTCATTCCGCTGTGGGACCGCTGATAAATAAATGGACTTAGCTGAAGGAAAATGAATGAATGAATGAATGAATGAATGTTACATTAATAGCAAATGACAGATTTAAAAACAGAGACAGATCCCGCACCTGTAGTAGCCTATATCTTTCTGAATGGAAATGGAAAAATAATAGTAAAGTATATCATTTCTTTCATTTACAAAGCCACAATGTTTTTTTTTCGGGAGAGCAGGTTTGTGTTGAACCTGTTTGTTGTGGTTCTTTTTTGTGATTTGCAGAGCCTGCATGGTTGCTGATTTGGGTCATCTCAAGTGGGGGGACCCATTATGTGGTGATGAGTCCTATAAAGAGTCCAACATTTCACATGAGAAGAGAGTTCGATTAGCTATATGCCTCCCTGCCTGGCGTTTTGATTAGTATGTTTTGGATCATAAGCTCAGTTTACAACCATGCACACGCTTTTTCACTACTGACTTCCATTGACACTTACTTAGATTGCTTTAAATACTTTTGTTAGTTATGCCTTTTGTCAATAAATAATTTCTCTTTTCAATTAACCTGGTCCGCATTGTCTCTCTCTTTTGTTACAATTATGAGCCGGTTGTATACACAAATTAATGTAAACCCTTTACAGTTTTGAATGATGTCTTGCATGTACCTGTATAACAAAAATGTATGTTTCATTTAGCCTGTAATGACAGTAATCACAGAGCCTGCCTTGTGATGTTGTTTTACTGGAACACAAGTGAAGTACAACGCATTCTGTAATCTACATAAATAATTGCATATGTTTAAAAAATATATATATACATATCGCTTACATTTATGTAGCAGATATTAATAATAATTAAATTAAATGTGTTGTACCCGATGCTTTAGTTTATGTAACTTTGAAGATCAAATTCATGTCTGTATAGCAGAGCCACATGTACAGTTGAAATCAGAATTATTAGCCCCCCTTTGAATTATTATTATAATTTTTTTTTATATTTCCGAAATGATGTTTAACAGAGCAAGGATATTTTCACAGTATGTCTGACAATATTTTTTCTTTTGGAGAAAGTCTTATTTGTTTTATTTCGGCTAGAATAAAAGCAGTCTTAATTTTTGTTATGAACCATTTAAAATTATTAGCCCCTTTAAGCAAATTTTTTTTCGACTCTCTACAGAACAAACCATCATTATACAATAACTTGCCTAATTACCCTAACCTGCCTAGTTAACCTAATTAACCTAGTTAAGCCTTTAAATGTCATTTTAAGCTGTATAGAAGTGTCTTAAAATATCTAGTAAAATATTATTTACTGTCATCATGGAAAAGATAAAATAAATCAGTTATTAGAAATGAGTTATTAAAACTATTATGTTTAGAAATGTGTTGAAAAAATCTTCTCTCCGTTAAACAGAAATTGGGGAAAAAAATAAACAGGGGGGCTAATAATACAGGGGGGGTAATAATTCTGACTTCAACTGTATGTGGCCAACTGTAATAAGAGAAAACGTATGAGGTGACCTGATCTAAACAGGCATATAACTCACTGTGCACCACATTTTCTAAAAATATTTATTAATGTTCGACTGAAGAAAAAAAAAGTTATTTTAGATGGCATGTAGGAGAACACAATTTTCATTTTTAGGTGAACTTCCCTTCTGGTTTCTGGCTTGCTAATCATCAGACACTATAGCCCCATTTCACATATACAGACTTTTACAGGAAATTACCAGAAAGAAATTCTGAAAAAGAGCCAATTCCCAGAATTCTGACAGAATTCTCTTCAGACAGCAAAAAGCTGTCACAAAACTTTAAAATCTCTATCTCCTCAGCCAGGAATATAGTAAGAAAATGGAAGGCCGCAGGATCAGTTCTTGTGAAGAAAAGATGTGCTAGACCAAGAAGAATATCTGAAAGGCAATGGCGAAGAAGGGTTAGAATGGTCACAGACAAACGGCACACCACTTTCAAAGAGCTCCAGGAACATCTTGCTGCTTATAATGTTATTGAAGATCATATCACGATCCATCATACTCAAAGAAAAAAAAAATCAGCTCAGTGGAAGGTGATGCAGAAGAAGACTTTTCTGCAATCTACCAACAAGAAGAGTAATTTGCGATATGCAAAGACTTATCTGAACAAGCCTGAATCATTTTGGAAAAATATACTGTGGACAGATGCCACAACCATTCAATAGTATCTGGATGCAGCCTTTATGATGCAAGCTGAGATTGCATCACTCAGTCATGCAATGTCAGACACAATGCACTCAATGGAGTGAGTGATGTCACTGTGACGGGTAGGGTTAGGGGTGGAGTTAGGTGAGCGTATTAAAAAGCATTGGATGCAGCTCAGATTGCACTGCACCAGGTCTGCATCCAAACCCCTCTTCAACCATTGGCGCTTTGCATGGCGGAAAAAGAACACAGCATTCCAGGAGAAGTACCTGCTCACCACTGTAAAATATGGTGGAGGGTCCATCATATTGTGGGGATGTGAGGTACTGGAAACCTTCTCAGAGTTAAAGGTTGCATGAATTCCATCCATTATCAGCAGATTCTGAAAAACAATGTTCTGGAATTAGTCAAGAGGCTGAAGTTACGACAGGGTTGGATGTTTCAGCAGGACAATGATCCAAAGCACAGTTCCACATCTACCAAGGAATTCATGCTCAGACATGATACAATGTTCTAGAATGGCTATCCCAGTCCCCAGACTTAAACATAATTGAAAATCTATGGATTGATTTGAAAAGGGTCGTTCATGCTTGGCACCCATCAAACCTGACTGAACTGAACAATTTTGCAAGGAAGAATGGTCAAGAATGCCTTCAGCAGAATTCAGGGACTTATCCTTGCCTATAAGAAGTGTCTACAAGCTGTTATTTCAGCAAAAGGTGGCTCTACAAAAAGATTGATGTCATTATTCTGTTGGGGTGCCCACATTTTTGCACTTGTCTGTTTTTGTTATGACTGAAATTGCATGGCTTCTGTTGATTAAATACATGTTATGTTTGAACTAAAATGTTGCATTTTCCCTAGGGTATAAATATATCCAAATGAAATCGCTGCTTTGAAAGGCCAGCAGGCTATGGCTTGTAATTATGAAAATTATCAGGGGTGCTTAAACTTTTGCATACAACTGTATTTCCAATGAGCCTATGTTGCATTTAGAGGTCATTTCTGGTTAATGACATCAGATTTTACTAGTATTTTGGAATGGATCTCTGAATGGTGCTTTTCCAGAAAAAAAAAAAAATCTAAAACACATCTGTGTGTGAACAGCGCATTTTTTAATTCACCGGTATAGTCGTTCCTGAAATTTTTCAAATATTTAGTGTGTGAAAGGGGCTAAAGACTATGGCAAGTAATCACCCGACCTTTAATACCAGACTGTAGTGTTTTGACATGTTTTCCATGCTGTGCCTTCAAGTGGACACCCTCTGCAACAGGCGTCGCCTCATTGTTGCCATGTGCGAGAGTGTGTGTTGAGAATGCTTTCGGCAGGTGCACCATTGTTCCCCTAAGTCTGGAGCATTAATAGAGAGCTCTGACTTATGTCAGGCAATGACTTATGACAAGCAAGCCGAGCAATCAGTGTCTCGTCTATTTAGTTTTCCACTCGTCCTGAAAAGTCAACCGATACTCGTCTTGCTTTCATCATTTTTCCAGCGCTCATGTTGTCAAACCCTGCGGGGTAATTGTACAACACGATAGCGCATCTTCTCGTATGTCTCCAAGCTCACGTAGAGATATTTTAACATTGTTGGGAGGTTCATTTTGAGAGAATAATCCCCCAGGGTTTGAGATTTGGGCTTGCCAGGTTTCGATAATGGACAATCCCCACCCTGATCTCCTTGGAGCCTCTGTGACTAATAAAAACACCTGCTCACTTGTGTTTGCTTTTTAAGGTTTTACACTCCTATTTTCAGCTCCACTTTGCATCAGGAGAGCAAGTCCTAACTGAACCAGCAACAAAATTGCATATAAATAGCCACATCCTGGTTTCAACTGCTGAAGATAACACTAGATTTAAATGCATACAGTTGAAACCAGAAGTTTACATACACTCTAAAAAAAGGAACATAACCATTTTTTAAAAAAAATGTCTGATGGTAAATCATACTAAATGTTTATTATTTTAGGTCCGGTAGGATAACCTAAACAATTTACATTTGCTAAATGCCAGAATAATGAGAGAATTTTGTATTAATTTCTAGACAGTCAAAAGTTTACATACATTTCCTTGGTATTCTTTTAGCTTTACTTTTAAACTGTATAACTTTGGTCAACTATTTTGGGTATCCTTCCACAAGCTTCTCACAATAGTTTGAAGGAATTTTGGCCCATTTCTCTTGACAGAATTGTAGGCCTGTCACGATATCTATTTTTGGTTGTACGATATATTGCACCAAAATATATTGCGATAAACAATATTATTGTCATTTTAAGACCATTTTATGCCACTCATTATATAATGCCAGAATGACAATATAATATCACAATGCAAGTACACTTTCAAAAAACACACAATATTTTATTCTTAAGAATATTTCATTTAATTATAGTCATTTTACCAATTCAATAATTAGGCATTGAAATCAGAATGTGAAAACGCATATCCTAAATGAATAATAATTAGTGTTAACAAAAAAGCGCAAGGTGAAAAGTAATATATCTGCTACCAGATCTATTTTCAGTTGTCAGACATCCACATGAAAATATACTATCGTAATTTATAGTGATACTATAGTGTTTTTAACCATACTGACAACTCCAGTAGAGGTAGAGATGTTGCACAATCAGTTAAAATGTTGCTAGAATTGTTTCTTTGTATGGGCGATATTTATTGCGTCACTAAAAATAATTGAATTGATGTCCATGTGTTGTGCGATAAGTCGATATATTGATTATTGTGACAGGCCTACAGAATTGGTGTAACTGAGTCAGATTTGTACGCTCTCTTGCTCGCACAAGCTTTTTCAACTCTACCCACAAATGTTTTATAGGACTAAGTTCAGGGCTTTGTGATGACCACTCCAAAACATTCACTCTGTTGTTCTTAAAGCACATTTTAACTATTTTGGCAGTACTCTTAGGGTCATGGTCCGTTTGAAAGACCCAAGTTTTAATTTCCTGGCTGATGTCTTGAGATGTTTCTTCAGTATTTCAACATAATGTTCTTTCTTCATCATGCCATATGCTGTGAAGTGGACCAATCCCTCCTGCAGCAAAACAGCCCCACAAAATGGTGCTGCCACCCCCATACTTCACAGTTGGGATGGTGTTCCTAAGCTTGTAAGCTTTCCTCTTTGTCCTCCAAATGTAACACTGGTCATTATGGCCAAACAGTTCAATCTTAGTTCCATCAGGACTTGTCTCCAAAAATGTGTCTTTTTCTTAGTGTAAGTTAGCAAATTGTAATCTGGCTTTTTTGTTGATTCTGGCTTGCTGATTTTCCCATGTTGTCACACAAGGAAGCAGTGTGTTTGAGGTTTTCCTTAAATACTATTCTATAGTTGTGCCTCCAATTAACTCAAATGTTGTCAATTAGCCTCAATCAGAAACTTCCAAAACATTGACGCCATTATCTGAACTTTTCAGAGGCATAATAATCTTATTGTATGTAAACTTGACTTTCAAGAAAAGTTCTAACAATTTCTCAAAAAATCTCTCTCTCATTATTCTGCTATTAAGCATAACAGAAACAAATTTGATAATCCTGATTTACCTAAAAGAGAAAAATTGTAGTCACATTAACATCTGACTTTTTTTAAATGGTTATTGCCTATTTATACAGTGTATGTAAACATTTGGTTTCAACTGTAGTTTACCTTCTACTGACAGGTGTATACTCTTACGACTTTGTTTCATATTTGTTTTTTTTTTATTTGATTTCATTCATTCATTCATTCATTTTCTTTTCGGCTTAGTCCCTTTATTAATCCGGGGTCACCACAGCGGAATGAACAGCCAACTTATCCAGCATATGTTTTACGCAGCGGATGCCCTTCCAGCTGCAACCCATCACTGGGAAACATCCATACATTCAAAATCACTCACATACACTATGGGCAATTTAGCCTACCCAATTCACCTATGGCACATGGCTTCGGATTGTGGGGGAAAACCGGAGCACTCAGAGAAAATCCATATGAACAAGGGGAGAACATGAAACTCCACAAATAAATGCCGACTGACCCAGCCGAGGCTCGAACCAGTGACCTTTTTGCTGTAATGCGATAGCGCTACCCACTGTGCAACCCTTTATTGATTTTGAATAAAATAATCAGACATTACATAAAAAACTATTCAAACACAAATATATTTCATCATAATCAACAAACCATCTACATATCTGTATAAAACTCAAAAAAACAAAAAAGTGATTTCACATGGAGCACAAGTTCATTATTTTGTCCCACCCCATTACCCCCAATTCCACATGATTTGATTATCATATCAAATTGGGTCACACTTTATTTTGATGGTTTGTTTGTTGAAATTAAGTTACATGGCATCTGCATGCCAACTAATTCTCATTAGATTATACAGTAAGTAGGCTGTTAGGTTGGGGTTAGGGTTAGTTGACAAGTACTTGCAAAGTTTCTTATAGTCAGTTAAATGTCTGTTGAAGGAGCAGTATCATCATATATTAAGTAGACAGTCTACTAATACTCAAATGGACCATCAAAATAAAGTGTTACCTCAAATTGTTTAATCTTTTATCCTTTGATATTATACAGCATATACACCTTACACCATTTGTACATTGGCTTCAGTAATGACAAACCCAAACTTTACATGGTACTCCAAACATTTACAAACCTTATATTAGTGAACTTAGACATAATATTACAATTGTAAAATATAAAAATTATAATGTATGTAATAATTCTATATCAGACAAAGGTCTCGTCATCTATCCAAGTTTTAGGAACAACAAATAATAACTTGACTTCTAGTTGATCATTTGGTATCAGAAGTGGCTTATATGATTCTAGATTACGATTTTCTCTGATCTAGATTACGCTTATTTACCAAAATAAAATATGATCATGCCTTGATTTTTAATTGCAAATTAGGACAGTAAGGTCTGATTTTGCTTAGACAAAAGCCTTGTCACTTAACAGAAATAATGTACAGTATAGAATATAAAGTCAGGGTGCAGTTGTTAAAATAACTAATATTGTGTTTGACTCCCATGAGCTTGGACGACTGCATCCATACATCTCTGCAATGACTCAAATAACTTATTAATAAAGTCATCTGGAATGGCAAAGAAAGCGTTCTTGCAGAACTCACAGAATTCATTAAGATTTTTGGATTCCTCTTCAATGCCTCCTCCTTCATCTTACCCCAGACATGCTTAATAATGTTCATATCTAGGGACTTGGCTGGCCAATCCAGGAGCACCTTGACCTTCTTTGCTTTCAGGAACTTTGATGTGGAGGCTGAAGTATGAGAAGGAGCGCTATCCTGCTGAAGAATTTGCCCACTCCTGTGGTTTGTAATGCAATGGGCAGCACAAATGTCTTGATACCTCAGGCTGTTGATGTTGTCATTCACTCTGCAGATCTCTCACACGCATAGTCAACGTAACCCCAAATCATGATTTTTCCTTCACCAAACTTGACTGATTTCTGTGAGAATCTTGGGTCCATGCGGGTTCCAATAGGTCTTCTGCAGAATTTGTGATAATTGGGAAGCAGTTCAACAGATGATTCATCAGAAAAATCTACCTTCTGCCACTTTTTTTCCAAATGATCAACTAGAAGCCAAGTTATTATCTTTTGCTCTTACAACTGGTATGAATGACAAGACTTTTGTCAGGTAGTGTACAGCTTTTGAATATATACTTAAAACAATAAGCGTATATTCAAAAAAGTGTAAATATGGGGAAAAGGGGAGGAATAAAAGAAGAAAATGCTGCTGCTAAACAGACATTTAACTGACTATAAGAAACTTTGCGGGTACATGTCAACTAACCCTAACCCCAACCTAAAAGTCTACTTATAATCCAATGAAAATTAGTTGACATGTAGATGCTATGTAACTTAAACTTAACAAACAGACCATCAAAATAAAGTGTGACCGTGTTTTTGCATTATGATCTCATTTTTTTGGGAAAGAGAATGACTCGTGGATGAGTAATTGTCAACTTTTTTTTTTTGATTGATTGTTCCT
This sequence comes from Danio kyathit, assembly GCA_903798195.1. Lineage (NCBI taxonomy): Eukaryota > Metazoa > Chordata > Actinopteri > Cypriniformes > Danionidae > Danio > Danio kyathit. The sequence continues at coordinate 57,246,929 of LR812527.1, forward strand.
TTAACAGCTTTGCTTAATCTTTTTAAAGAGGCCTAAATTCAATGTATTAAATTATTATTTATTTATTCAATGTTGTACCAAAGAAGGTACAAACCATTGTCACTGGGGCAGTACCTTTTTATGGAATAGAATTGTACCTTAAGACAAAGAAACAAATTTGTACCGTTGCAGTTTGTAAATTTAAGGACGTAATTTTTACCATGGTAAACCAAAATGTACCTTCGGTTTTAAAACCTGCAGATACAATATGGTACCTTCATCAAAGGTACCAATCTGATCCATGTAGGTATTACTACAATGACAAGACACTTTGTACCTTAACAGCGTCAAATGTGTTCCTTTAAGAACTATTTAAAGGCATTCTGCTACTGTATATCCAAAATGCGTCAATTTATTTTCAGTAAATAGAAAACATCAAATAGATTTTTAAACAATGTTTTTAAAAAAGCTTTTTTTGTGTGTAAATGCCCCTTTTCCATTGACAATAAAGAATAAAAAATACATTAATCATTAATCATAAACATTAATCAAAATATCTATTTTTTTTTTCAAACATTTCACAACATTTTTCACAAAAATGTTACAGAAATACCTTCTCCCATGTACAATATAAAACTTTTTTTTTTCTCCAATTTTCACACAATACCTTTGTAATCACTTAAAATAATTGATTTAATTTTAAAATAGAGATAGAATTATGCAAAAGCATTGTAACGAGATATGCAGAATGTTTGATTAGTTGTACAATAGTAAAATGTCTGCATGAACACTTTGCATATGCAGGACTTTTGCCAGCTCACGTGCGTAGTGGAAAGCAAACGCTAAAATGTGCCGATATCAATAATAAAAATGTGTTTATCAGAAAATGCTTACCAAATGTTTATTAAAAATGCCTTAAATGTTTAGTTAACAATACCTATAATTTTGTTTCACCAGTTGTTTTGTATTTTAGAACCTAATGATTCATGTTTATGAGTTTCTTTAAACATGCTTTTAAATGATGATTCATGTTTTAATATGGAAATTATTCATGAAATCACTTTGCCTTTCCAGTAATGTTTATTTTCATAGATATTGTAATAAAGAAGGAGTTGTCCTACACGTATGTACCTTTTTATAAGAACAAATGTGACCTTAATTTTAATTGTACCATAAAAGGCACAGAACAGTATCATAAAAAGTATTTTCTGTACTATATAAAGTACAACTTTTACAAAGGTACAAAAGGTTCCATTACCTCTTAAGGCCCAAGGTGTTTTTTTCCATGCATTTTTTTTTTATTTCTCTTTGCTATTTGGGCTTATTGGAACCTAATTAGAATAAAAATCTAAGTATCATATTTTGATATGATGTACTTTTATAGAAAAATGATGTCCATTTATGTGGACTTGTGGTCCGAATTTACATAAGACACTTTTTCCTGAATTGTCTTTTATGCATATTTAACATAGATTTTTTTTTTTACTTGCTTTGACTATCAGAGAGTAAAACCAACATTTTTTTCCCATTTTGGACAGTTTAAAATAAGGTTTGGGACATTTCATATGCTGCAAAACAGTTGCAGGATGACACTGTATGTCTGTAACAAAATATAAAACATTCAAAGTCTTTTATATAGCCACTTATAAGCTAAAAATGTGCTGTCCACCTATGAGGTTAAGGAACATTATTTGTACCACCGTGTGCTAGGGCTGGACAATAATTCGATATCAATATATATCGCGATAGATTTTTTTTCAATAACGGTGATATGATTTTTAAACCCATTTCCGATATTTTGATATAAATTTGCATATATATATTATTTTTGTATATAAGATCTAATACAAGTATCACTTGTCACTGAATGACGTTCAGTGCTCAGCCGTCAGAAAGAGCGTGATCTGATGTCACTTACGTGATGGCGAACACAGACACGCTGCCAGCGCTCAGCACAGCAGTTGGTTAAGCTGCGCGGCAGAAAGTTTTAGCTACAAAATGAGAGCTCTGAATACAGGTGCGAATGAACAAGCGTCCACAAGTAAGAATGCAGACGAAATAGTTGATAAGAAAGGAAAGACTAGTGCAGTGGTGTGGAAGTAGTTCGGCTTTTTAAGTTCCGATAAACTTAGTTTCGGTGCTCTGCAAAGTATGCCAGAGAGAGTGTAGCTGACTAGCGGCGGGAACACATCAAATCTGTTTCACCCGATAAAAAGAAGAAGATAAGGCAACATAAAAGTTTAAGCCAACCTGTGGTCTCACCATCACCACCATCCACCTACCCGACACCGAAACCAGCGGTGTCAGAAGAGAAGGCAATGAAGCAAACACAGATGCTATGAGGCTCCGTGTAGGATTTAAATCAAACTTCGCTTATCAACACGTGCACACCTATAAATTACTCGCATATACACTTATACTACTGAATGTTCAAAACATGTATGAAACATGAGCATATACATATAAACTTGATGCATGCATACACCCACATATGCATATAAACTCGCAGATCCTTGCATATACTCCCACATTAACACTCACATACACATAAACTCGCTGCATGCTGGCATATAGCACTCACGCAAACGTACAAAATAAAATTCACAAACATATTTATCAGGAATCAGGTTATTGCAAAGCTGATGAAGTAGAAAGAATGTAATTAATTGAGGTATTAAATCTGTTAAATAATGAAAACGTGTTATATAAAATATTAGTCGATATAAATAGACTATTTAAAATATATAAGAGATATTAATGTTAAACCTTTGAATTTAATTAGGTAATTACATACACAAATATAAATAGACAGATAAAACCCTTAAAGGACGTTCAAGATGAAAAGCAATTAGAATTATGAATATACTCAAACAACTCTTCTATTGCAAATATTAATGTAGCCTTTACTCTTTATGATTTTTTATTATTATAATTATTATTCTTTTTCTATGTTTTTTTATGATGTGGATGTCATAATTGCAAGATTTTGGTATTATTTTGATTGTTAAATATTCAGCATATACAAAAAAAAAACACTGATAAAAGTTTCTGTTCATCACGTTGGTCAAGCTAACCCCCACAAACTGTCTATATTATATATATATATATATATATATATATATATATATATATATATATATATATATATATATATATATATATATATATATTATAGGTGGGCATAGATTTTTTTTTTTTTATCTAGATTAATTTAGATTAATCTCAGAATTAATCTAGATTAAAATGAGTGTGCTACCCAAATTATACGTCTTTGAGAACGGGTTTCTCAAGCCGGGTGTCGCATTAAACCAGGGGCTCGTCTCCTGTTTCCAAAGTGCATCACAAACTGCTTGAGAAAATGTTCTAATTGGTGATGAAAATAAATGATGTTCAATAAGATGTACTTGTGTTTACTAACTGTTTATTCAGTTAAACGTGAATTTTGAACTGTAGGCCTACATAAGCTCTAAATAGCAATTTTTGATTACCTTAATCCGACTAAAGTCAAAACTGAACTAAACAGAAATGGAATTAAGACGTGGAGTATGCAGATGTTAGTGGCATTATATAAGTAAACACTGCGGTCTTTAGGACCTTTCGCCATATTTTCCGACAAGATCCACACGCGGCTGTCAGTAAGGGACCGCGCACACACATACACAAACACACACACACATCGCGAAATGCGGAAGTTTTTTTCTTACCATTTGGCGTGCATTATTAAATTCCATAACACTCTCACCAGTCCTTACTCCTTATTTGCGTCTAATACCCCTGTTTGTCACAATGGCATGAATGAAATGTTTGTGAGTTAGTGAAACTGCCGAACTGCAGTTAGAGTTGAGCATCCTGCTGATTTGATTTAAAAGGGCACTCTTTTGTCAGACAGTTCACCGGTCAGGTATACATCCGCGCTAATATATCAAGGTGAAAGTCATCATAGCTTGCATAAAATAGACCCAGCTCCCACCCCACTTTGAGAATAGATTAACAACGATATTTTTTTTATCGCGCGATAAGAGTCTCGCGTTAATGCAGCACATTAACGCCGATAACGGCCCGGCACTAATATATATATATATATATATATATATATATATATATATATATATAGTATATATATATACTGTAGAAGCTGAGTCTGAGAATTTTATTTATTTGATAGTTTATTTCACATTTCTTGTTTGTAAAGGCTAAATACAAATAAAAAGTAAACAAATTTTTTTTTTTTTTTGCTGTTTTTATTTAAAAAAAAGTTATGAGTCTGGAGGTATTATCAACTTTGCAAATTCACTTTGCAGACATTTGTACGTACAGACATCCATTATTTGCGTTCTTGGCAGTTTTTCCTTTGTTTTTAATATTGTCCATATCGATATCGGAATTATATCGTATCGGCCGAAATTAAGAAATATATCGTGATATAAATTTTTGCCATATCGTCCAGCCCTGCCGTGTGCAAATTTTCTGAGCGTGTACCACTACTTCCCAGTCTGCCTAATATACTGGAATGTTCCACAATCTGATTTTTTTTTTTTTTTTTTTGACTTTTTAATTATGTTTTCTGCTTTAACACTTTTTTTTTTACTTTGTAAAAGCGGTATGGGGGAAGAAAATTAGTTAAATTCTGTGTTTTTGCATTGTGATCTCCTTTTGTGTTTTGTGGGAAAGGGAATGGCACGCGGATAAGTAAATGTCAACTTTTTTTGCATTAATTGTTCCTTTAACAGCTTTGCTAATCTTTTTAAAGAGGCTTTAATTCAACGTATTTTCCGTAGAGCTTTGGTTTTGGGGAGCGATTACATGTAAAGATAAAATGAATCCAACAGCCCTACTTGGCAAACTGGATATTGATACAATTACACTATTATTATTTTTAATTATAGCAATTGGTATAATTTGTCAGTTTAAGCCATCAAGCTCCACTCTGTTCACGAGTTGTAGATTTATTGGCCAAATCAAGGTCAGGGTCATGATTACGCCGCAATTATTCTGCAATGTTCACTGAAGATCAAACTTCATCCAAGTTGCATTAACTATTGTTTTTGAAAGTTTTTCCTCTGGTATTATATTAGGCAACACAAATTATCGATAAATCTTCTCTTTTTACTAGGAACCCTTTTCACTGATGGAGACACGGTCGTTGCCTGTGACTGAAATTTATCATATACTTTACAGATTTTTTTTACGGTTAGATTGCAATCAAAAGCTCTCGGTTAGAAATCATCAACTTCAGCTGTCATTTCTGCACAGGCTTTTGATAATGAAGTACAGATTTTTGTCTTGAGTGAATGAAAACCAAACAATGAAGTAATGTTAGATGTGGATTTTTCCTGCAGGCCTGACAAAAAACACCATCCTGGTTTGCTACAATCAATGAAAAAAAGCATAGTTGAAGTCAAAATTATAAGCCCTCCTGAAATATATCCCCCTTGTATATGTTTCCCCAATTTCTGTTTAACTGAAAGAAGATTTTTTTAACACATTTCTAAACATAATAGTTTTATTAACTTGTTTCTAATAACTGATTTATTTTACAGTATACAGTTGCAATCAGAATTATTGAACCCCCTTTGAATTTTTTTTTCTTTTTTAAATATTTCCCAAATGATGTTTAACAGAGCAAGGAAATTTTCACAGTATGTCTGATAATATTTTTTCTTCTGTAGAAAGTCTTATTTGTTTTATTTCGGCTAGAATAAAAGCAGTTTTTAATTTTTTTAAACCCATTTTAAGGTCAAAATTATTAGCCCCTTTAAGCTATATATTTTTTCAATTGTCTACAGAACAAACCATCATTATACAATAACTTGCCCAATTACCCTAACCTGCCTAGTTAACCTAATTAACCTAGTTAAGCCTTTAAATGTCACTTTAAGCTGTATAGAAGTGTCTTAAAAAATATCTAGTAAAATATTATTTCCTGTCATCATGGCAAAGATAAAATAAATCAGTCATTAGAGATGAGTTATTAAAACTATTATGTTTAGAAATGTGTTGAAAATTTTTTCTCTCCGTTAAACAGAAATTGGGGAAAAAAATAATCATGGGGGGTAATAAATCAGGGGGTTGAATAATTCTGATTGCAACTGTATATATATATATATATATATATATATATATATATATATATATATATATGTGTGTGTGTGTGTGTGTGTGTGTGTGTGTGTGTGTGTGTGTATATATATATATATATATATATATATATATATATATATATATATATATACAGTTGAGTCAGAATTATTACCCCCCTCAAATATTAGCCCCCATGATTATTTTTTGTTCCCCAATTGGAGCGAAGAGAGTAATTTCGACCTTAAAATGGTTTTAAAAAAATCTAAACTGCTTTTATTTTAGCCGAAATAAAACAAATAAGAATAAAAAATATTGTCAGACATGCTGAGAAAATGTTCTTGCTCTGTTAAACATAATTTGTAAAATATTTTAAAAAGAAAAAAAAATTCAAAGAGGGCTGACTTCAGCTATATATATGTGTGTGTGTGTGTGTATATATATATATATATATATATATATATATATATATATATATATATATATATATATATATATATATATATATAGTTCAGATGCAAAAACCTCTAAGTACCATCTGGAGTTTTCCTCTACAATGAGCATTTTTCTTAGTCTCCTATGTTTATGTTCAGTTATTTAATATTAAAAGTAATGAAAATAACTTATTGTTTGCCAGTAAAGTAATATTACTAAATCAATACATAGGAGCCTGAAAAAAATGTTACAATTAGAAGAACATTTCAGATGGCACTTAGAGGTTTTACATCTGAACTCTTCATTTATTGCTAAAGGGGGCTAATAATATTGAACTTAAAATGGTTTTAAAAAATAATTAAAACTGCTTTTATTCTAGCCGAAATAAAACAAATAAGACTTTCTCCAGAAGAAAAAAATATTATAGGAAATACTGTGAAAAATGTCTTTTTCTGTCAAACATCATTTGGGAAATATTTGACAAAGGACAAAAAAAGAGGGGCGACACGGTGGCACATAGGTAGGGCTGTTGCCTCACAGCAAGAAGTTCGCTGGTTCGAGCCTCGGCTGGGTCAGTTGGCATTTCTGTGTGGAGTTTGCATGTTCTCTCCGTGTTTGCGTGGTTTTCCTCCGGGTGTTCCGGTTTCCCCCACAGTCCAAATACATGTGGTATAGATGAATTGGGTAAGCTAAATTGTCCGTAGTGTATGTGGGTGAATGTGAATGTTTCCCAGTGATGGGTTGCAGCTAGAAGGGCATCCGCTGCATGAAACATATGCTGGATAAGTTGGCAGTTCATTCTGCTGTGGCGACCCCAGATTAATAAAGGGAAAAGCTGAAAAGCTGAAAAGAAAATGAATGAATGAGGACAAAAAAGGGGCTAATAATTTTGACTTCAACTTAAAATAACCGCCAATTTAACGTCTATAGACCTTTTTTATTAGATAATAAAAGCTGTTTTGAAAATAAATTTATTTTTATCATTTTTTTAACCATAACAGAGCATCAACTATCCTATGAAATCTTGCTCCTGCAACAAACAAACAGTGTAACTACAACTTTTTTCTCAAACCAAGTCTTAATAACTCACAACAAGACACGATTCCAATGACAAGAAATTTGACTGTCCACACACTGTAAAAAGCAATTAGCTGAAAAGTGAGTAAATCCATTGCCTTTAAAATAATAAGTAAATAAACTATGTGCATAATTATAAAAATTATGTTGAGTGAACTTGTTTTAAGAGTTGAAGTCAGAGTGTTTAGCCCCTCTTTGAATTTTTTTTTTTTTTACTTTTTTTAAAATATTTTCCAAATGATATTTAACAGAGCAAGGACATTTCCACAGTATGTCTGATAAATTTTTTTTTCTTCTGGAGAAAGTCTTATTTGTATTACATATACATTGGTATATACAATTGTTTTATATATATATATATATATATATATATACTGTATACACAGTGGGGAAAACAAGTATGGAACACGTCATGTTTTTTTTTTCCTGGGAATAATATTTCTAAAGAGGCTGTTGACATGGAATTGAACCAGATTTTGTTAAAAACCCAAACTTTACACACACAAAATAAAGCAAAACAAATCTGAAAAATTAGTTATGTGTCATAACAATGTAATGACACAAGGAGAAAAAACTCCTGAAATGTATTTAATACTTTATATGAATAGCTTTTTTTTGTTGATGGCATTACTCAGGTGCTCATGTGCATTTCTCAGGTGTGAGTTTTTCCCAGACTTCAACAGAGTGTCAAAATCTCGATAGTTCTGTGGGTCTCATTTATCAAATCTGAGCTTTATTTTGTATTTTCTATCAGATTTAAGTCAGGTGATTGGCTGGGATATTATACAGCTTGATTTTCTTTCTCTGAAAGCATTTGAGAGATTCCTTGGCTGTGTTTTGGATCATTGTCTTGCTGAAATGTCCACCCTGGTTTCATCTTCATCATCATCATCCTGATAATGTAGATGTTGGACTGAAGCAGCTAATATTAATTTACAATGAGGAAGGGCAGAGGGTTGCTAAAGAACTACTGAGAGATTCTGGGCTTTCACTGCCTTTCTACACCTCCCTTTCTTCATGTGTTCAATACTTTTTCCATGCATTCATTTTATTATACATAACTTCATTTGTAAACTAATTAGATTTGTTTTCTAAATGGATTTCTTTGGTTATTACCGACATCTAGGGAACATTTCAAGTCAACAGCACCTTTAGAAATCTGTTTTCTGAGAAAAATGCTGATGTGTTCAATACTTATTTTCCCTGCTGTATATGCAGTATGTATATATTACAAACTGATTGTTGAGTAAAATGGACACTAAATGATGATATAAATTATTATTATATCTAAACTATTATGTGATAAATTAATGTAGCTGTATGACAGTGAGAAATCTATCAAGTTTAGTCTTTTATTGTAAATATTATCATTTCTACAGTGGAATAATACAACATAATATATGCTTTAGAACATTTAATATTTACAACAACTGGCCAACAAATAAGTCTAAAAATAAATTATGCTGCTTAAGAAATATAACAAAAAAAGAGTATTACAATATTATTTTTATAAGAATATAATATAAAATAAAAATGCTATTGACATATTTCATGCTTGAAACACATAAGTGGGCCATTACATAAGATACTGTACATTTCAGAGTGTTTCAATGTAAAATGATTTTTTTTTTTTTTTTTTTTTACCAGTAAGGGCCATGTGTGTGTGTGTGGCCTTAGTTTGAGCCTGAATGTCTCTGGAGAAATGAGCAGGGCGTCTGAACATACTTTACATTGACTCTGTAAGCTAAACAGATACCAAAGTACATTAATTCACGTCTGCGCTGTCTGACAGAACATCATCCATCAGCTGCAACTTTCCTTCTGTTGGTCCAGATGAATCACACTGTTTATTTGCTTTAAGCTGTCTTGCTGTACTGGATGTCGTAACACATTCCCTGATGTGTTTTGCTGTTTGCACTTACAGTAATGTTTTGTGATGTTGCATGAATGAAAACCAATTAATCACGTAAATCAGCCAAAACTTTCGATCTAACATTCTTTCCATTGTGCATTTGCTGTTATATTGTTGGCTGTATTTGATTAGTAAGATCATTTTAGCAGGAGGAAAAATAATAAACTCAACGATAAACTGTGTATATATATATATATAAAATAAATTCAGCTAACTGAACATTTGTTTTCAGTTCCATTTAGACAAATTTTGTTGTTAGTATTTGTTTGTGAATGGAAGACTAAACTATATTTGTTATGTATTTATTAATTATTTCTTAGTAAGCAAAACAATAAGTAAGTAAATGAAATAAATGTGTATTCTTTTCTGTAATATTATTTTAGCATTTCTAAGTTTTAAATAAATATAAATATTAGAAATATTACCTTAATAGCTAGCTTAAATAAATTAAGTTCAAGATGAAGTAATTAATCTACAAAAACAAACAATCTATGTGCCCTATCATACACCCCGTATGTTTAGCGTGATCTGTTGCTATTTTCAGACAAGCGCAACTCTAATTGTCACATTTTGCACCACATTGTATAAATAGCAAATCCATTTGTCAGGATTTGTGGTGGTGAAAAAGGAGCGAGGACCCAAGTGCAGGTAAATGGATATTTATTAATAATAAAATAAAATGCAAAACAAACTACCCCAAGGGGGAAAACATTAACAAAACAAATAAACAAACTAGACTGGGCAGGCTGGCAGGGATCAAGACTGGAACACACACAACAGGGCAAGGCAACATACGATGACAAACTGGCACAAGACAGCAGACATGAGGAGAATATAAGCAGAAATAATTAGCAAACAGGTGAACATGATAAACTAATAATGGGTTAACAAGGAGGGTGGGACTAGACAATAAACAGGAGAGCACATGACACAGAGAGACAACACAAGCCATGCGCTCACATAAAACGGGACAAGAACACGCAGCCAATGAGAGAACTCATTAATCGCGCGTTCACAATAAAGGACAAGACTGAAGCACGTGGCCACAATGTAAACACAGAGCCACGTTCTTGGACAACATAAACAGACCCAAGACACGAGCACACGATAAATTAAAACACCTTACCGTGCGCTCACATACTGTATAAGCAACGCGCATGTTTCATCTCAGCGCCAACCGAAACCAACACCAACCAGACTGAGACGCTGAGAATGAAACAGCACGATGGAGACAGAACAAAACAAACATGAGTACAAGACCCTAAGCACGCACAGACCCCGCGCGCCCACATCAAGCGGGCACGCGGTCTGCGCGCACTCACGATGGCGCGCATACAGAGACACACACAATGACAGAAAACAGGTGCTCGACTCGAGAAAACTCGAGCCGAGCACAACAGGACATGACAAGATAGAGCTAGTGTTCGGACTCTGCCACCAAAACAAGAATTTACAAGACCAGAGTGGCAGAAGCCTGACAACATTTGCACCACTTTGTGGACTCAGGGGTGTGCTCGTCTAAAAAGGAGGTGTGTTAAGATGCAATTTTGGTGCGTTTCTCTTTTGAGGAACTGAAATAGCATCATTGACCAACTGAAAGCTGGTCTGAAGTCCAGAGCAGAGCATGTTAGTTAGTGTGCCTATGCAGGTCCAAACGCTTACACATTGCTTAATATACACACAGGGTGAACAGCAATACACAAATATCTTTACAAATTCAAAAAAAAAAGGATTAAAATGTTACAAAAATTATTATTTTCTACATAAATATAAAAACCCCTACCTCCGTGCATCATCTTGGGGGGGATTTTTTTCCCGTTTATTCATGACAATTTGTGTAATGTTATTGTTATTAAATGTACTACTCGACCGTTAGAAAGTTTGTTCTATACAGTATGAATGTAAGCAGTATGAACTGAACTCTCCATACAGTATGAATGTGAGAAGTATGGACATGCTATATCCACCGTTTTGTCATCAACATGTAACCTACCCGCCAGTTGCGTCGCTTCACTCCCATTCATAAATTCTCTCACGGTGCATTATGGGATAACGTAGCATCCATCCGATGCACACTTCAGAATCTCACCAGAAATAGTACTATAGGTCATCTGGGTACTTCTCACATACTATTTTTCGAATTCTATGAATTCGGACATACTACTTGGCTCACATACTGTTTTTAGTATACTATATAATATGGAAGTATACGATTTTGGACGCAGCCACCATAAAATCTTCAGTAACACCAAAAAAAAAAAAAAGTCGCTAGGTTTGTCTTTAGTTGCTTTTTTTGAAAATGTGTCGATAGGCGGGTCTGAAAATTTGCAAAATATAGTGAGAAAGTTGCTAAGTTGGCAACGCTGCACATACAAGTGTATATTTTAACTAGAAAAACATACTAAAATATAAAAGCTTGTTTAAATATATATATATATATATATATATATATATATATATATATATATATATATTATTATTAGTATTTATATATTTTTGATTGCAATATTGTTTGTAGAGTTTGATTGGTACACTCAGAAATAAAGGTATGCGAGCTGTCACTGGGGTGGTACCTTTTCAGAAGGTACATGTTTGTACTTAAAGGGTCCATATTGGTACCTCAAAGGCATATATTAGTACCTAAAAATTTTATGAGTAACACTTTTGTACTTTTAAGGTATTAATATGTACCCTAGAAGTATTATTATGGACCTTTTAGGTACAAATTTGTACCTTTTGAAAAGGTACCAGCCCAGTGACAGCTTGCGTACCTTTATTTCTGAGAGTGTAGGTGATCTGACCAATCATATCACTCATGTTTTCATCAACCTTTTTTGAAACTGCATAGTGAAATATAGGACCTTGTTTCTATACAGCAGGGCTTCTCAAAGTCTGCACTCCACTCCGGTCGGGTCCATAGAGGCAACCTAGGCGAATAATGAGGGCGACATCCTCAACGCTTTTCCCCCTCCCCCCACTCCCCCTACCGTTTTCACGTTCAGATTGATGGCGGCGTGATTGTCGTTTGCCTAGTTCAGCTTGATCCAGCTCTGACTGCGAGGGTATCCAATCCGGACCCGACTCCATTTCATGTTGCAAATTGTGGATTTCCTTCATTTATAAATATAAAACCTTGTAAATCAACTGTTTAGTTTTTTCTATTTTAATAAATAAATAATTAAATAAAATATGGGCCAAATAAAATCGAAGGCAAAATATTCAAAGTTTTCATCTTTGAATGAAATGAACTGGGTCTCTGAGATATGCAATCTCAGCTTGCAACATCATGGCTACATCCAGATGCTATTGTTTTTTTGGCCTACCTTTTGTTGTGTTTTGTACAAAAATGCACTTATATAAGTGCTTTTGCCACATTTACATTGTATTTAATGTGTTTTGAATGCAAATGCCACTTTATTTAAAGAAAAATAAATAGTGTTGCCTTCCCAGGTAGCAAAGAATTCTGGCCCAGATTTGGCATAAATCTGGCACAACAGGCATTTATCTGGCACTGGCATACAGCATGTGGGCCAAACATGGTCCTTGTTTGGCAGAGGTACTTGGGCCAGATGTAAAATGTATTATTTGGCCCAGATGTTAATAACTGACCCACATTTAAAATACATTTTTATTATTTTCAAATAAATAAATAAAAAATTCTACTAATCTGGTCGCTTCGAGAAAAAGCACGCCCATAGCATGCCTAGAGCGCAATGATTCATGGGTTTATCATTTTCATTGCAGTCGTGAGACACCAACATATCTGGCCCAGTTCAGGCTCAGTTATGGGTTATTAACTTGGCTGAGACTTGGCCCAAATAAGGTCCATATTTGGCCCTTGTCTGGAAGCCAGACTTGGTCCAGTCATGTACCATAATTCATTGCAGCATGTGGGCCAAGCAAAAGCTGATTGTGTGGGCCAGAGCTGGGTCAGAGATATTTTGCTATGTGAGTTGTGATGCATGTTATGGATGTTTATTAAAAACAAGCTATGTAATATAAATTGTTCCGCAACTTTGACCTTAATAAAAATTCAGATTTTATCCTTTAAATGTAGACATTGAGCACCCCTGCTATACACCAATGTTACATGTAAAACTGTCATATTGACATCAATTAACTTTGCATTTTTGATGAGTTTCTTGACTTATTATTTTAATGTTGTTTCGACATCAAGTTACTTGCTGGCCTACTGCAATATTTTAAGCCCATTGTTAATTTCTGTGCTGTGATACAATGCAGATATTTCAGTGTCAGAAAGTAAACTTCTGCTTATTTTCTTAGCTGAGCCGAAGCAGACGTTTCCCCATTCAGATCATACTGTGCTATATTAGGCAACTTCAGGGCAAGCATCATTGACAACAGCGAATACTGCCATGATGAGCCTAGTGGAAAAAACACAACCGCAAGGATATCTCATAGTTAATGACTCGAAGCAAAAACGAGGGCACCAAAACAAATTCTGCACTTTTATTTTAATTATTAAATAAAGTATAATAAAGGGAGAGGCATTTTGGTTATACCCACATACAAAAGAAGAGTCCCCATGGCCAAGTTCAAGACCTCATTCACATAAACACAAGGCTTTGAAAACTGTGCCCTGTCCTTTTGTTCCTCTATTTTTGCTCCATGACTACAGGATCCCTGCCTTAAACAGAAACTGTCAATGTTATTTCAGAGTTTCACTGTTTTTGATCCAGCGGGTATTTATAGAATGAGACAAACGCATGTCAGTTATTCTTAGCCCAAACACAAAACCCAGCAGACTAATGGAGCTCCACTGGTTGCCTGATAATGAGTTCAGGGTAAGGTGAGGCTTATGAAGATAAGAAAAGTCAATATCGCTTTACACTGACGCTTACCTTCGCTCATTGTACATGCTAAATGAATCATCAAAATGAGATTGTGAATCAGGAATGGAAACCCAGACTTAGAGACAGTTCCGCTGAAAAGGATTGCTATTGTCGTTATTTATAGTATTTTTTTCTTCTTCTTCTGTGTAACACACAATTAGAAATTTGAAAAAAAGTTTATGATACCTGTTTTTTTCCTCACTGCAGGTCTTTAAATAAATAGATGATCTGCAACGGTAAAAAACACGCATATGTAAAATAATATGTAAGTGATATGTAAATAGTTCAAAGCAAAACAAACAAAAATAAGAAACAAACAAAAAAGAAAGAATAAATGCTGAAAGGAAGAAAAATGTGCATGCTAAAAGGGATGAGAAGAATGTGCATTTCTTATTACTTTATTACTAAGTTTTATTTAAGTTTTATTAATTTGTTTTATTTTGACAAATTGTTTTGCAGCTGAAAAATAGGTTTGCTACATATTTGCTTATAATAGAAAACAAGGCAATTTTACCAAGAAGCCAAGTAGTTATTAAATAAATAAATATTTATTTATTTATTTGTTTGTTTGTTTATTTATTTATATATTTATTTATTTATTTATTTATTTATTTATAAAGTACTACAATATGTTAAAACATAAACATGAATAAACAAACTAATAAATGAATAAATAAATGAATAAATAAATAAATAAATAATCCTATTTTTATTAATTAACTGAAATAAATTAAGGTGAAGATAAGGTACCAAAATATTATAAAAATAAACTTTTATTTATTTATTTATTTATTTATTTATTTGTTTGTTTGTTTGTTTGTTTGTTTGTTTTTGTTTGTTTGTTTGTTTAGTAAATATTTTATTTAAAATTATCACAATATGTTAAAAACCTAAACATAATAAATAAATAATTAAATAGATAAATAAGTTTTTTTCAAGTTTATGATATTCTTGTACTTCATCTTTAACCTCATTAACTAATTTATTCATTCATTTATTTATTAGGTAAATATTTAATTTAAACGTATCACAATCAGCGACCTTCTTGCTGTGAGGCGATAGCACTACCTACTGCGCCAAAATATTATAAACATATATATATATATATATATATATATATATATATATATATATATATATATATATATATATATATATATATATATATATATAATTAATATTTTTATTTAAACTAATCACATTTTGTAAAAACCATAAACATAAATAAATAAATAAATGAATAAATAAATATTTGATAACTAACTAAAATAAATCAAGATGAAGTACCAATTATTATAAACTTAAAAAAAAACTTATTTATTCATTTGTTTAGTAAATATTTTATTCAAACTCAATCACAATAAGTTAAAAACCTAAGTATATTAAATAAATAAACGTAAATAAATAAATAAGAAACAAATAAATAAGAAATAAATTAAGTAAATATTTATTTAAACTAATCACAATTTGTAAAAAAAAAACAACCTAAACAGTAAATAAATAAATAAATAATTTAATAAATAAATAAATAAACAAATAATCATATTTTTTGATAGTTAACTGAAATAAATTAAGTTAAAGATGAAGTAACAAAATATTATAAACTTAAAAAAACGTAATTTATTAAGTAAATATTTTATTTAAACTTATCACAATTTGTTGAAAACCTAAGCATATTAAATAAATAAATAAATGTAAATAAAGAAAGAAATAAATAAAGAAATAAATAAAGAAAGAAATAAGAAATAAATTAAGTAAATATTTAATTTAAACTAATCACAATATGTTGAAAAACTAAACAAAATAAATAAATAAATAAATAAATAAATAAATAAATAAATAAATAAATAAATAAATCTTTGATAACTAACTAAAATAAATTAAGTTAAAGGTGAAGTACCCATTATTATAAACTTAAACAAATTATGAAGGTACATTATTTCTATACATATATATAGTTTGCTATAGTTTGCTTGTAATTGGTCAATATTCTACCCAGTGAACAAACTGATGCTTCTTTGAGTTTTTAGCTTTATTAGTCAGTATATGTCAGTTGTCCAGTCCGATCTTCTCATAACTGCACAGCTTCTTTTAAAATAACTCTGGATTATTTCCAGTTTATAGTTTCTAACCCATAACAAAATGTCTGGTATGTGTCAGTGTGACACCTCAGAGGTAGCTATCAGATCAACAATCCGTCTTCACATCCCATTAGCATAGCATAAACATGTTTTGGTCTAATCCTGTATAAATTCCAGTGCCATTGAAACCACATACAGTATGAAACGGCTCTTATCAGTTGTTTCTGCTTGACTTGAACCCCCCTAATGTGAGGTTCAACGGTTTGTGGAAACAAATGACACCACATATTTAGTTTTTTGTATTTTCTAAACTGAGATGTGGGGTCTTGTTGTATTGAGAAAGGCTGTGCTATGTCAGCCATTAAGTGGTTTTGTTCACCCACATTACTGCTAGTAAATTTCCAATTGAGATGGCAATACGATACTGATATTTTCAACCCCTTTGGTTCCATATTATTATTTTTATTGTATCCTTAAACCATTAGTTAATTTATGAGTGTATTCAATAGCTTGAACAAACAATACATTCATTCAGTTACCTTCGACTTAGTCCCTTATTTATCTGAGGTCACCACAGCAGAATAAACCACCAACTATTCCAGCATATGTTTTACGCAGCGGATGCCCTTCCAGAAACAACCCAGTACTGGGAAACACCCATACGCTCTAACATTCACACACACACACATTCATACAGTACAGCCAATTTAGTTTATTCAATTCCCCTATAGCCCATGACTTTGAACTGTTGGGGAAACCGGAGCACCCAGAGGAAACCCACGCAAACACACGGAGAACATGCTAACTCAACACAGAAATGCCAACTGTGCCAGCCGGGGCTCAAACCAGCGACCTTCTTGCTGTGAGGCGACAGTGCTAACCACCGAGCCACTTAAATTGGCCTTAGTTTATGAGTGTGTGTGTAAATGAGTGTATGGTGTTTTCCAGTAATGGGTTGCGACTGGAAGGGCATCCACTGCTTAAATATGCCATAATAGTTGGCGGTTCATTCTGCTGTGGCGACCTCTGAAATAAAGACTAAGCTAAATGAATGAATGAAGTACAAACAAGCAGTATTTTTTTATTTACAGTGCATCCAGAAAGTATTCATAGGGACTTAAAAATCTACACAAAATACCCCATAATGACAATGTGAAATTTATTAAAAATAAAAAAGCTGAAAAATCACATGTACATAAGTATTCAGTCTTTGCCGTGAAGCTCTAAATTGAGCTCAGCTACATTCTGTTTCCACTGATCATTCTTGAGATGTTTCAGCAGCTTCATTGGAGTTCACCTGTGGTAAATTCAGTTGATTGGACATGATTTGAAAAGGCATACACCAGTCTATATAAAGTCCCAGGGTTGAGAGTGCATGTCAAAGCACAAACCAAGCATGAAGACAAAGGAATTTTCTGTAGACCTCCGAAACAAGATTGTCTCGAGGCACAAGGCTGGGGAAGGTTACAGAAAAATGTCTGCTGCTCTGAAAGTTCCAATGAGCACAGTGGCCTCCATCATCCGTAAGTGGAAGATGTTTGGAACCACTCAGACTCTTCCTAGAGCTGGCCGGCCATCTAAGCTGAGTGATCGGGGGAGAAGGGCCTTAGTCAGGGAGGTGATCAATAACCCGATGGTCACTCTGTCTTAGCTCCAGCATTCTTCTGTGGAGAGAGGAGAACCTTACTGAAGGACAACCATCTGTGCAGCAATCCACCAATCAGGCCTGTATGGTAGAGTGGCCAGACGGAAGCCACTTCCTGCATGGAATTTGCCAAAATGGACATTCAAACCATAAGAAGCATGCGTTTCACACTGCATGGCTTTAAAATAGGAAGAATCGCTGACAACTTTTGACTCGGTCTGCAACCAAATACAGGCGAGAAGTGACATAGAAACAAGGTCACGTAGTATATCTTTTGTTATTAACTAAATAATGAGAAAGACGCCTTTAATGAGGTAGAAAATGTACTTATTTTGCTCATCTGGCTTTGAATGAAATTAGCAATTTCTCCTGAACTTTTTTCTTTTTCGACCCGTTGTGGTATTGCTCAGATGACAAGTTAAACAGACACGGGTGCTCCTGACAAATTTCCACTAGTTTTTCCTCCATTTCTTGGGTCCAAATAGACCTAAAAGAAGCCCTTAACTTCTCCCCCAACCTCCTGTGGGCCTGCAGATACCCATACTAGTGGATGCTGCTCTCTCATTAGCTGTAGGTAATCGCTGATGTTATTTTCAATCAGAACACAGCATTTCACAGCATGATTTGAATCGCAGACAGCTCCAGATATTTAGTATGCCAAATATCTCATGGGTGTCAACGACTCATTAGCGATTCTCTCAGATCGCGTCTTTGATAGTTCGCACTTTGTGATTGTTACTCGCGTGAATGAGCACCGATTTGCCTGTGATTTCAGGCATTTGTCTGCAATTTCTCAAAACCTGTCGGCAAGCCAAAATCAGGGCTAAAATCATGCAGTCTGATCTCGGCATTACTCGTCCTCAAGTTTTTTCAAAGCTGTATATATTTTTTGATTCTCTTGAACACAAAATAAGATATCAAGGATACTTGTAATTTGTCAGTTAATTGTAACCATTGCATTTCATACAGCAGTAGTTGTTTTAAAAGAGTACAGGCAGCAGTATCCTTGCCAGCATATCCTGCCTTACAAAAGAAAGACACTTAAAAAGGTTTGAACCTCATGGTTTCAACAAATAGAGGGTGATTACTGTAAATAATGCCCGAATTTTTATTTTGGTTAAAGTATCCCTATAAGATAGCAAAGAAGTAAATTCAATTCAATTCAATTCATCTTTATTTGTATAGCGCTTACACAATGTAGATTGTGTCAAAGCAGCTTCACATGGAAGATTATAGTAAATTGAAACAGTGTCAGTTCAGTTTTCAGAGATTAAGTTCAGTTCAGTTTAGCTCAGTTCAGTGTGGGTTATAAAGGGTATATAAAGGGTTTATCAACATACTACTGTATCATCCCACACTTATAAGACTGGCACTTAAAAAATAAAACACATTCTGATATTTAAGCATGCACTCAAAACTATTATTTTGCTGTTTGTTCAACTTATGTAAAATGAGTTTAAACAAAACAATTCTTGATGGTTTTTTTTGTCTTAATTCTTTTATGTTTAATCCATTTAAATTTAAGATAACTTTATCATTGGATTTGTGTTGGGACAACCTGAATTAATTGTGTGGAACCCTACAATTTTATTTTTTTATTTTTTACAGTGTACAGCAAAGTAGCTCTCTAGTTTTGGCACCGGTGAAGTCAGCTATTACAAAAAAAAAGTGTTTTGAAACACTCCACCTGCTGCTATCCATGCTGTAAAAACACCTACGTGTATTTATAGCCTTCGAGAGAAATCCCAGAAGCTGCGTAAACAAACGAAAATATCACAGAACTTTGAGTAACACTTTAATTCAACCAATTATTACTGTGAAGAAACACTCCACATTTTGTTTGGAAATAGGCTCATACAAGTTACCTAAAGTTAAACAGTTGAGTTTTATCATTTTGTCTTCAGACAATTTCTATTAAGACAATATCTGGGTCTGGTGGGTGCATTTTAGCTTAGCTTAGCATAGATCATTGAATCAAATTAGACCATTAGCATCTCACTTATAAAATTCCGAAAAGTGTTTTGATAATTAACTTATTTAAAGATTGACTTTTCAGCCTCGGCTGGGTCAGTTGGGACTTCTGTGTGGCGTTTGCATGTTCTCCCAGTGTTGGAGTGGGTTTCCTCCGGGTGCTCCGGTTTCCCCCACAAGTCCAAAGACATGCAGTAGGTGAATTGAATAAACTAAATTGGCCGTAGTGAATGAGAGTGTATGGATGTTTCCCAGTATTGGGTTGCAGTTGGAAGGGCATCCGCTGTGTAAATCATATGCTGGATAAGTTGGCGGTTCATTCCGCTGTGGCAACCCCTGATGAATAAAGGGATTAAGCCGAAAAAGTAGTTACATTGGGACTGACAGAAAATAAAACATTGCTATTTTCTAGGTCAACATGGCTAGGAACGATACATATATGTGTAATGCGTAATTACCAGCGTAACGAACAAGGACTTTGTTGTTGTATCATGGCTGAAGCATGGCACAATGACATTACGTTTACGATTTATATAATAGGACAATTATCAAAATGTTTTAGTTTTTTTTTTTGAACGAGATGCTAATGATCTAATCCAGGGTGTCCAAACTCGGTCCTGGAGGGCTGGTGTCCTGGAGAGTTTAGCTCCAATCCTAATCAAACACCTGAAGCAGCTAATCAAGCTCTTACTACATATACTAGAAACTACCTGGGAGGTGTGTTGAAGCAAGTTGGAACTAAACTCTGCAGGACACCGGCCCTCCAGGACCGAGTTTGGACACCCCTGGGCTAATCCCATTCAGTGATTTACGCTAAGCTAAAAATGCCTCCACTAAATGTGAAAATTGTCTAAATAATATATAAAACTCAAATAAGATATATTATAAAGATGTTAGCTGTTTATTAGTAGTACAATTTTATTCTACATCCCTCATCCTACCTAAACCCAACAATTACCTTGCTAACTATTAATAAGCAGTAAATTAGAACCTAATATGTTGAACTAAAAGTCTTATTATTGCTTTGTTAATAGCAAGAGTAGTAGTAGTAGCAGTAGTAGTAGTAGTAAACTTTATTGTCCACAATAAAAACAATACAATACAAAATGCAGTAGTTACAATAATTATAATGCTAATTAAAATAAACTCTTGTTAAATAAACCCACTGAAATGGGTACAACAATTTTTTTTTTTTTTTATATCGGTTCAAGCTACACTTAGGGACCCTATACTGTATCTCCTACCAGAGGAAAGCAGTTCATAATGTGGAAACAAAAAAAAAATTAGTTGCATAATTCAGAATCCAATCCAATAATTGTTCCTTAAAGTTTGTTATAAAATAAATTGTTTTACACTGTAAAAAATACAGTGCATCCGGAAAGTATTTATAGGGCTTCACTTTTTCCACATTTTTTTTTTATGTTACAGCCTTATTCCAAAATGGATTAAATTAATTTATTTCCTCAAAATTCTACACACAATACCCCATAATGACAATGTGATTTTTTTAATTTCTGCAAATTTATTACAAAAAAAAAAAAAGCTGAAAAATCACATGTACATGCATATTCACAGCCTTTGCTCAATACTTTGTTGATGCACCTTTGGCAGCAATTACAGCCTCAAGTCTTTTTGAATATGATGCCACAAGCTTGGGAGACCTGTGTTTGGGAATTTTTGCCCATTCCTCTTTGCAGTACCTCTCAAGATCTATCAGGTTGGATGAGAAGCGGCGGTGTACAGCCATTTTCAGATCTCTCCACAGATCTCTCTGGCTGGGCCACTCAAGGACATTCACAGAGTTGTTGTCAAGACACTCCATTGATATGTTGGCGGTGTGCTTTGGGTCATTGTCCTGCTAGAAGATGAACCATCGCTCCAGTCTGAGGTCAAGAGCACTCTGAAGCAGGTTTTCATTCAGGATGTCTTTGTACATTGCTGCATTCATCTTTCCCTCTATCCTGAATAGTCTTCCAGTTTCTGCTGCTGCAAAACATCCCCACAGCATGATGCTGCCACCACCATGCTTCACTGTAGGGATGGTATTAGCCTGGTGATGAGCGTTGCCTGGTTTTCTCCAAATGTAACACCTGGCATTCACTCCAAAGAGTTTAATTTTAGTCTCATCAGACCAGAGAATTTTGTTTCTTATGGTCTGAGAGTCCTTCAGATGCCTTTTGGCAAATTCCAGGCGGGGAGTGACTTCCGTCTGGCCACTCTACCATACAGGCCTGATTGGTGGATTGCTGCACAGATGGTTGTCCTTCTGTAAGGTTCTCCTCTCTCCACAGAAGAACGCTGGAGCTCAGACAGAGTGACCATCGGGTTATTGATCACCTCCCTGACTAAGGCCCTTTTCCCCCGATCACTCAGCTTAGATGGCCGGCCAGCTCTAGGAAGAGTTCTGGTGGTTCCAAACATCTTCTACTTACGGGGCCACTGTGCTCATTTGAACTTTCAGAGTACCAGACATTTTTCTGTAACCTTCCCCAGCCTTGTGCCTTGAGACAATCCTGTCTCTGAGGTCTACAGACAATTCCTTTGTCTTCATGCTTGGTTTGTGTTTTCACATGCACTGTCAACCCTGGGACTTTATATAGACAGGTGTATGCCTTTTCAAATCATGTCCAATCAACTGAATTTACCACAGGTGAAATCCAATGAAGCTGCTGAAACATCTCAAGAATGATCAGTGGAAACAGATTGTAGCTGAACTCAATTTAGAGCAGTGAATACTTATGTACGTGTGATTTTTCAGCTTTTTTATTATTAACAAATTTGCAACAATTTCAAAAAATCTTTTTTCACATTGTCATTATGGTAGTTTTGTGTGTAGAATTTTGAGGAAATAAATGAATTTATTTACCAGAGATGGGTTGCAGCTGGAAGGGCATCCGGTGCGTAAAACATGTGCTGAATAAGTTGGCGGTTCATTCCGCTGTGGCGACCCCAGATTAATAAAAGGACTAAGCCGAAAAGAAATTGAATGAATAAATGAATTTTACAAATTTTGGCATAGGTCTGTAACATAAACAAATGTGGGAAAAGTGAAGCGCTATAAATACTTTCCGGATGCACTGTACCCTCAACACCTGTATTTTTGATTTATGTTTTTTTTTTTTTTTTGCCTGTTTATTTATGCTTTTGAATCGCATTATGAGACCTTGATCTTTCTTCCAACAACATTTTACCTTGTAAATTTCAAAAAAGTTACTTTTATTAACATTTTAAATAGTTTAGAGTGATATATTTTCCTGGGGTGCGTTTCCCAAAACCATCGTTAGCCAACTAAGGTCGCAAGTTTCGTCGTTACAAACATAGTTCTTTGATTTGCTGTTTCCCAAATCCATCGCTCCAACGAACATTCGCAAACTGCGTCGCAAACTTGAGCTCTTGAAACGACACCTCTGGAGCTGTAGTTAAAAGCATAGTTCCTGGCTGTGTTCTATTCCCACTTATCCCCCCCTATGCCCTATTCATTTAGAACATTCTAACATTCAAAGCTGGAATTATTAAAAATAAAAAAGCATTAAGGTCATCTCTCTTAGGTGTAATTTGCTTTCAAAGTATTTTTACAGTTCAGTTTTAGCGATCTTCATGTTTACAATTGTGCTCCCTTCGCAGTGCACTTTGAAAACATTGATATCATTTTGAACACAGCCAAATTATGTTACAGTACGTCTCCAAAGCTTGTGAAAATAAAAAACATATCATACGTTAATTCTTTTATTTTATAGTGGGTTATTTATTAACTTTCTCTGCTGTATATGACATGGGCCTGTTGGTTAGAACTTTCTGCTGTGGTTTGCATGTGAAATTGTATTTTTTTTAATAAATAAAAAATATCCTAAATAATAATAATGATAATAATAATAATCATCATCATCATCATCATCATTAATATTATTATTAAAGTAAATATATTTATAATAAATCGCCTTATTATTTATTTATTTATATGATTTATATATGATATTAAAATAGTGTTAGCTTTTGTAAGTGATTTTATGTTTTAGAATAGAATATGTAATGTTCAACTTCTAAATAATATTAGTAAAGCAAACACAGGCCCTATATGTTCCATTTACATTTATTTTATTTAATATGGAAAATGAGTGCATGTTTTTACCAAAACTAATATTGGATTTTATTTTAAATGTGTGTTTGTGTAAAACAATATAATTTGCACAAAGAAATGATGGGGTTCTTCTCTGAAGAAGTTACTCCACCCCGTTTAGAGCATCAAAATGGGCGTTTTGCATCATAACTAACGTAGTTCAATCGATGGATCTGCGACAGAGAAACTACGGGTTTTGGGAAACACTCGTCACTACATCGTTCTTTTGCCAAATGATGCATCGCACTATGATAGTTCAGCCGCGAGTTACGTCGTTGTTTGGGAAACGCACCCCTGGTTGGTGTTGTATATTACGCCATAAACACCTTCGAATAAACTGCCAGTACATTTTCTGTAATTTTACAAGCTTATTTCTCTATATAGTATTCCTTATATTATTTCAAAGTACTAAAATGTCAGTAAAAGTCTATCTGTTAAACTTTAGAGTTGAATTTTCAACATCACAATTGGACAGAGCAGAGATCAACATCCCATAATGCAATTCATAACCATAAATAAACGGAAAACACTTGAATCGTGAATCACAAAATACGGAAACTGTTCATTAACAGATATTTTTAACAGTGTATTTCAAGTGGTTTGTTTCTCAGAGCACCACTTGTCACTTTCAGCACTGTGACATAGACATGAAATATTTACAGCATAGACATGTGTGCTGAACTCCTGCAGCGTTTAAGGGTGAATCGTTGGGCATGTTGTTCTGGAACAAGAGTGAGGTCATCTCCGAGGTCCCAGTGTCCCTGCTCACCATCCCGCAATCAACTGATTGACTGCTGCTGCCTTAAAAGCTTCTACTTAACTTTAATTCCCAAGATGCAGCTCCAAATGTTTGCGCTAAACTGCATGGCATAACGTCATGGCTGTCTGAGAACATGAGAGCCTGCTATTTCCAGGAATGGATGAGCTATAGGGACTTGTGAGCCGTCTGTCAAGAACATTTCAATACATATCTAAAATTAAAGAGTTAGTTCACCCAACAACGTTAATTATGTTATTAAATACTCACCCTCATGTCATTATAATCCACTGAGACCTTCGTTCATCAGCAAAACACAAGTTATGATATTTTAGAGGACATTTGAGAGCTCCCTCATCCTCCATAGACGGTAATGGTTCAGAGTTTGTCATGGTCTGTCACCTGCATGTTGTCGTCACGTTCATTTGTTTTGTTTTCTCGGCGTTGTTTTGACATGTGCTCCGCTGTTTCACCCCACCCACTCGTCATTCAACTCATTAGATCATTAGTTCGTTCACACCTGTCTGTAGTTTCTCTTCATTAGTCTCCCTGTTATTCCTCTCGTTCTCACTGTCCTGTACCTTATCGTTCGTGTGTCCTTACCTTACGATCCTGTTTTCTTAGATCTTGTCCAGTCAAGTCCAGTCCCGCTACGGTTTAGGCTCCAGTGCCAGTCTTTGATTTTTGTTTTGGATTTCCTCCTCTTTTCCTTAGTTAGAACATCCCTGTTGCAGAACAGCCGTGGTTTCCTCGTTTCTCTGCACTTCTTGCTCCAGTCCCTCTCTACCGCCCACCAGCGATTTCCCTCTCCAGTCGCCTTGCACTCTACCTGCGCTCTCTCGTTCCGGCAATGCAGCATTAACTCCTTGCTGACTGACGATTTGGATTGCCGTGCGCCTCCTGCTGGAACACTTTTGTTTTGTTTTCACTTTCTTTTTGAATTGACTTTATTTACTGATGGCTTGGATTGTCGTGTGCCTCCAGCTGGAACATTTTAGTATTGCATTCAGTTGTATTTTTGCATTAACACTATTTACTAGCGTATTCGATTGCCGTCTGCCCTCCACAGGCCATCCTTGGTAATTTTTTAGTTCTTTAATTTTGCCAGGATTTTTTCATCCTTCTGTGGGTTCCCCAGCTCCCTCTGCTGGAGATTTTTGTTATTGCCCAGTCGGCAACATTAATAAAAGTTATATTTTGACCTTCACTGGAATCCTCTCGCTTTCTTCCCTGGCAGAGTTGTTCAAAATACATAAAAATGAACCAAAAACATTGTCAAACAATTCCATTTGACTTTAGTTGTTCAACTGTAATTATCTTAGCCAGCATTAGGATGTGGACGCACTGGTGGGTGCTATTTTTGAACATCAGTGTTTATGAATAGATTACATTAAAAAGAACATGAGTAGTCTTGACAAACTAAACATCAGTATAAAGCTTCAACCCTCAAGCAGCCATTGTAGTAGTTGTTTTTTCAATTGGAAGCTTATAAATAATGTATCTGCTAAATTTGTGTAAGTTGTACAGAACATGCTTACTAGATATACATACTTATCATTGTAATAACAAGACACACACGCATTCATTGCTGTACATCAAGATGTATTTTAACCCTCTGGGGTCTGAGGTGATTTTGGAGCCCCTAAGATGTTCTGACATGCCCTGACATTTGTGGTAAGAGTCCTCAGAACAACATTCCATAGAGCACATTTAATCCTATGACACAATAGTGTTGAATAATGAATGCTAGAACGGCTGGTTTGCAAAAAGTAGACAAAGAAAATGGATCGTCAAAAGTTTTAACGTCTGCTGAGGGGGGTTTGATAGAGACTGTTTACAGCGATGAGAAGAATATTTCTGAAGAGAGCTGATACGAAGATGACTTTAGAACATTGACTTTTAACATTAGAACTATGGATGTATTTGCGGAATTTAATAATTTGTTGAAATAAAACACACATAGGCCTGTCTATAATACCATGACCATATCATATATCCCATATCATATATCGCAAATCATATATCCCATGTCACAAAAACTGCCTTCTTTCATCTGAGAAATATTGCTAAGTTACGAAGTACGCTATTCATCTCAGATGCAGAAAAGCTAGTTCATGCTTTTATGACTTCTAGGCTGGATTACTCTAATGTTCTGTTCGCTGGTTGCCCAGCATTCTCTATTAACGAACTTCAGCTAGTACAAAATGCAGCTGCCAGAGTTCTTACCAGGTCTAGAAAATATGATCATATCACCCCAATTTTATCCTCCTTACACTGGCTGCCTGTTAAGTTTTGTATTGATTATAAAATATTGCTCCTTACCTATAAAGCTTTAAATAATCTAGCTCCTGTTTATTCAACCAACCTCCTGTCTCACTACAATCCAACCTGCTCTTTAAGATCTCAAAACTAAGGGCTTCTGGTAGTACCTAGCATAGCAAAGTCGAGTAAAGGAGGTCGAGCCTTCTCATTTATGGCCCCTAAACTCTGGAATAGCCTTCCTGATAATGTCCGAGGCTCAGACACACTCTCGCAGTTCAAAACTAGATTAAAAACCTATTTTTTAGCAAAGCATACACTCAGTGCATCACTTAGCAGTATGACGCATGATGTGCCCCACGCAGGTTTTTTGCATCTCGTTTATATACACTAATTATTATTTCCACCCGGAGGTACTCATCCCGAGGCCCTCAGACTATGCAGCGTCACTGATGCGATCCAAGACCAGCGACGAGATGATCCCAAGGTTTTCATAATCCTGGACCAGGCTGCATCCTGAGCAGCTGCTGTGGTGGTCATGGTGGAGTGGAGAGCATGAGACTGATTCTTGTGACGCTTCAAGGACAGACGAGTCTTCGCTGAGGTACAGCATTCTCCAGCTTCCTGCGCCTAGACTGCAGCTCTGCACAAGACATTTGGCCATAGGAGAAATGGTCATGCCCAACTGAGCCTGGTTTCTCTCAAGGTTTTTTAAATTCTTTACTTTCGCCAATTGGTGAAGTTTTTTCCTCGCCGCTGTCGCCACTGGCTTGCATGGTTCGGGATCTGTAGAGCTGCACATCGATGGATTTGCTCTTCAGTGTTTGGACTCTCAGTAGTGATTATTACCCCCACACTGAACTGAGCTAAACGGAACTGAACTGAACTTAAACTCTGGAAATTGAACTGACACTGTTTCAATTTACTATAATCTTATATGTGAAGCTGCTTTGACACAATCTACATTGTATAAGCGCTATACAAATAAAGGTGAATTGAATTGAATGACTTTTCCTAAATATGTGTATATTTCTTTCTAACATTGACATTTTGTTAAAATTACAAAACACAAAAGAGCTATGAGTATTTCTACCTTTATTTAATATAGCAGTCAAAATGTCCGCATGCATTTCAGTGTCTGCTACTTTTCCCTGTGACTTTAAATATGCGTACCTCTGTTGCCTAGCAGCTTCTTGCTAACCAAAACAACTTTATTTTGGCAAAACATAACTTTATATACTGTATTACCAAAAAGATTGTATTTTTGGGGTGATGATCTAAATAAAAAAGACGACAGACATTCAAAGCTTAATTTTAATATCTCAATAGAAGCTTTGAATGTAAATATGACATGACAATAGGACGTCTCATATGAGCATGGTCACAATGACAGCTATACGCTTGTTTCACGCGGCCACCATTTTAAAACACAAAAGCGAGGCTGCGGTGGGAAGAAACCCAGAAGTATAGCATCAGCACTGTAAATATTGCAACAACATGCTGTGTACTACAAACCTCCAGCTGTTGTTGTGATTTCAAAATGCAGAAACGGTGTTAACGACACTTTAATATCATTCAGTTCAGTTTAATTTAATTTAAACAAAAGCATATTAGGTATCAAACAACATAACAATCTCTTTAAGAGTAATACGCTTACGTGTCCTCCGAGGCTTTAGTTCATGGCAGCAGGTAAACACCGTGGGGATGTTTCTCTGCTTCAGCCTATGTAACCCGGTGATCGAGCAATGCAGTCCTCTGTAGCACAATCTCGTGTTATCTGTAACAGTGTTGTCACGATACTGAAGTTTTAAAAATGTCTATTTCCCGCTAACATTTAAGAGCTGCTGAGCGCGTTCATAAACAGTGCTGATTTGCCATAGTGTTCACCAAAGCTCAACAGAAATTACTGTTATTGGCTGTGAAGGTCATCAGTTCACCGCTCTTCACAGATTGCAAACACAGATAGACGGACATTGGAGCGTTTTAAAGCCGTGAAGATCAGTGGATTCATCAGCGGATCGCTCGTCTGTGTTTGCACTCGGTAAACAGCGGTGAAGTGTGGTGAACTGATGACCTTCACGGCCAATCACAGTCATTTCTGTTGAGCACATGAACAAAATGGCAGATCAGCGCTGTTTAAGAACGCCATCAACAGTGCTTAAATGTTAACGGGAAATGGACGTTTTTTTTCAGTACCGAAATTTTGTATCGTGACAAGTCTAATAAAGTGAAAGAATCAGTAACTTAAGTTTGATGAATGGCATCTAAAATGTGTGTTTGGGAAAGAAAACGTTAGCTAACTAGTGTTATTTCCCTTAACTTAGCTAAAAATGAGGTCCAATATCCCTTTTTATTTTCACTTTCCATTCAGAACGAACCTTCGGGTCACTCGGAAGGCGGTGAAATTATACATTTGTGTCCCTTTCTGATAAGATATACAGCCAGGTACACAACATTCCTGTGTGACTCAGGTGATACTTCCGGGTTTCTTCCCACCGCAGCCTCGATTTCGCTGTTTAAAATGGCGGCCACGTGAAATCAGTCTATGGTAATTCTAGTAGTTCCATCACCACCAGTTCAATTCAATTAATCTGTATTTCTATAGCGCTTTTACAATGTAGATTGTGTCAAAGCAGCTTAACATAGAAGATTATAGTAAATCGAAACAGCGTCAGTCCAGTTTTCAGAGTTTAAGTTCAGATTAGTTCAGTTCAGCGTGGTTTAATTTTCACTGCTGAAAGTCCAAACACTAAAGAGCAAATCCATCGATGCGCAGCTCCACAAGTCCCAAACCATGCAAGCCAGTGGCGACAGCGGCAAGGAACAAACTTCACCAATTGGCGAAAGTGAAGGAAAAAACTTGAGAGAAACCAGGCTCAGTTGGGCATGACCATTTCTCCTATGGCGCCGGAGGCTGGAGAAAGCTGGACTCCCATCGTGGAGAAGTTGCAGGTGGGAGAGGTCACCGGCTGGTGTATAGGCTGGCCCATTTAGGATCAATGCAAGGACTCGTCTGTCACTGGGGTCTTACAGGAAACAGAAGTCTCATGCTCTTCACTCCTCCATGACCACCACAGCAGCTGCTCAGGATACGGGCTGGTCTAGGATTATGGAAACCTTGGGAATAATAAAAAAAAGACTAACATAAGCTCAGATGCCGTTCAAATTATAATGTCTTTTGAGAAGTGTTCCCGGCTCCAGTTGACCTAAATAATGCAGACTAACAATCCTTTAGAGCACATGTGTCAAAGCCAGTTCCTGGAGGGCCGGAGCTCTGCACAGTTTAGTTCCAACCCCAATTAAACACACCTGATCAAACTAATTGAGTGCTTTAGGCTTGTTTGATACCTACAGATAGGTGTGTTGAAGCAGGGCTGGAACTAAACTCTGCAGGGCTCCGGCCCTCCAGGAATTGACTTTGACACCCCTGCTTTAGAGGATTTGGATTTCGAAAGCATTTGTGTTTTATGTGTATGCTACTGCAAAGAGATTCTAGTTTTAAACTGACAGAGTGTGTCTGCTTCCCGAACTGTGCTAGGAAGGCTGTTCTAAAGTTTAGGTGCCAAATATGAGAAAGGTCTACTGCCTACAGTTGATTTTAATATTCTGGGAATAATCAATTGTCCAGAATTAATTGAGCATAGAGGACATGATGGGCTATAATACACCAGGAGCTTCCTCAAATACTGGGGAGTTAAGCCGTTCAGGGCTTTGTAGGTAGTCCATAACATTTTTAAATTTATCCGATATTTAATAGGGAGGCAATGCAATGATGAAAGAACTGGAGTAATATGATCATATTTCCTTGTTCTAGAAAGCACTCTAGCAGCTGCATTTTGAACTAGCTGAAGTTTGTTAATTAGGCCAGCAGGGCAACTGCCTAGTAACGCATTACAATAATGTAATCGAGAGGTCATGAAAGCATGAATAAGCTTTTCCGCATTAGACATTGATAGCATATGTCGACCAGTGTGCAGCATCCACCTGGATGACACGACGCCAGCCATATTGCAACAAACCGCACACCAGCTGATTGGTGTAGAGGAGACGTGTGTTGTAGAGTGATGAAGCCAATTATAATATGGGCATGATTAAAAGGCCATGATGGACAGTGGGCAAATTTGGCCAGAATGCCGGGGTTAAACCGCTACACTTTTTTCGAAGAACATCTTGGGATTTTTAATGACCACAGAGAGTCAGGACCTCAGTTTAACTTCTCATTTGAAAGACAGGGCTCACTGACAGTACAGCGTCCCTTTCACTATACTGGGGCGTTAGGACCCACACAGACCTCAGGTTGAGCCCCCCTGCTGGCCTCACTAACACCACTTCCGGCAGCAACCTAGCTTTCCCATGTGGTCTCCCATCCAGGTACTGACCAGGCGCAGCCCTGCTTAGCCTCAGTGGGCGAACATGTGAGAGTTGCAGAGAGCTAGCTGCCTGCTGGTATAGAAAACAACACAAAAATGCATGCCTCTCTGACTCCAGTGACCTTTTTTTTGTCATGAAAATACACAAACTGGATTTGTATCACTCTTATTGTTGAAGAAAGACTGAAGAAGCTTTATACGTGTTCTGTAAAGGAATTTGGGAGACAGATTTTCACCGGTTAGTTTATACATTCAGGGTTTTTGTGTGGTGCCATCATTTTAAAACTTTAACTTTGTTTAGTATTGTTGCATAACGTTTCATAAACTTCAACTATGCATGTAATGCTTCTACGGCAAAATTAGGACAGAAATAACTGTCGATGGTCAGCTTTCTCTCTCGTCTTCTGAATGAGTGGTCATATTGTATTTTAACATTCGGTCACACTTTATTTCGATGGTCCGTTTGTTGAATATAAGTTACACTGCATCTACATGTCAATTAATTATCAATAGATTATAAGTAGACTGTTAGGTTGGGGTTAGTGTAAGTTGATATGTACTTGCAAAGTTTCTTATAGTCAGTTAAATGTCTGTTGAAGGACTGTTAAATGTCAGTATCAACAGATATTAAGTAGACAGTCTACTAATACTCAAATGGACTATCAAAATAAAGTGTTACCTAACATTCTCCTGGTTTTCCTGCATGAGATAGTGCTTTAAACAGAAAACAAATAATTTTTTGCCCAGATATTTACATGAATAGAGTTTTGACTAATGCTTTTAATCGTTATTTGCTTTTTTTAAACAATGGGTTCAGTGCAAGGTCTGATAAAACAAGGAATTAATCCGCTCTTATGTGTTGTCACACAACTTGATTATTTTTCCTTCTGTTATCGGCCAATATCCACAAACTCCCCTCAAATCTTCTTACACCTCTATTCCTGCTGGGTACAATTTGGTTATGAAAACAAAGATGGATGTCTGATTTTGATACTTTGTAGAACCACAAAGTTAATAGTTTTTAAACGTTTACCCCTTATATGTTCCTCTGATCATCTTGTCAATCAGAATGTCTGGAGTTGTTCAGACTTATCGTGTTTTTGTCTTTACTTAAAATAATAATAATAATAATAATAATAATAATAATATAAATAACTTTTGTTTGCCTGTTGTCGAGTACAAATATCTAAACATTCTTAAAATCAAATGTGTTAAAAAGTGAGTGTAAAACATAAAAAAATATATATATATTTATAGCTATTTCTGAATTTTTAGACCAATTAGCATGTTTGTAAACATTCAGGATGCACGCGCAACGATGTGGCAGAAAAAAACCGGGAGCGCTAGCATTTACAGCGAGGGAATGACATTCGATGCGGTACAGAGTTTGTTGTTGTCTTTGAAATAAATTATATTGATTACATATTATATATATTATTTACATAATGCTTTCTGACAGCTTGTCACCCAGTGATAAGTGCAGTGATTCGACAAAATGAACGTTAAAGTGAGCGACGTTCGTCTGACAGGTCCATTTGCTATAGCACTCTCCCAATGGATATTGGATAAGACGAAATATCCAAGCATCCAGCTCAAAATATACAATCTCATTGAAGCTCCAAGGGATTTTACGAGAGAAGTTAAAGGCCTACAAGTGTTTGGATACCAACTATTGTGTTCTGTGTGGTCATGTGCAAGAAATAATGTTCCATGATTACCAGATTCAAAACTATGTAGTGCTAAAAACCGAGGATCTGCCTAGCCAAAGACAAGGAAAAAAAGACGTTATACAAGGTCAGGGTGATCATCAGCAAGCAGAACAACTGCATTCTGACAGCAAACTACACCTGAACTTGCGGCAGGGTATGTGAACTTACATATAAAGGTAAAGTTGGTTTTATATTCGCACATTTTGACTTTCTCCTTAATAAAAGTATTATTTGCAAACTCTAAATAGCGAAATCATATTAGCAGCCAATGACTATCAAAGTACAACATTGTTCACAGTCAAATAAACAGTGTTAATGTTGTTTTCAAGTCACAGTAGTAACAAAGTAATTCATAGGTCACCTGAAATTCACTCCTCTGGAAGTCTATGTCGGAGCATTCATGGATTCACTAAAGTCCAAAACTAGCATGACCCGGGGCAGCATGTTTAGACTGGTGAAATCTTTACAGCACAGCATTTTTTTTTTCTCGACAGGGCCAAAGAAAACAAACAACGGAAGCAATGTTCAAATTTCCTCCCTTTAGGTGGACCGGAGCTCATCCTGAACAAATTGGGTAGAAAATAAAAGAGGCTCCATATGTCATTAGTTGTGCTATACACGATGTCAATGTAATGGAGCCTCCCAGTACTTCTACTAGACAGGCGTTATCCCGTACTGAAATATGGTGCACTCTCTGATCCTAAACATGTTGTGTCGTTTTATGATGGGCTGCTCTGTAGGTCTAATTTTTTAAATAATGTATTGAAGGAGAGCAGAAGAGGAACATGTTTGCACTCGATCAAGTTTGTCTTTTTCCTGTGAATTACCTAAACATCCTTTTAAAAGATAAATGCACTTTAGATGGCTTAATGTCTGTGATTTTGGCTGTTATGTAAATGTATTATGTTTTAGGGTTCACTTAGATATTTTAAACAAGCAAGTCTTAAGTATTTTGTGGTGTAAATAAAAGATTAGCAGAAATGAAAATTGCCAAAATGAAATATATACTATATAGCTCTGTCTAATATATATACAGTCTTGTGTAAAAGTTTGGCCACCAAACTGATCATTTTCATAATTGCAAGCCATAGCCTGCTGGCCTTTCAAATCAGCAAATTCAATTGGATATATTTTATACCCTAGGGAAAAGCAACATTTCAGTTCTGACATAACATTTATTTAATCAAAAGATGCAATACAATTTAAGTCTTAACAAAAACAGACAGGTGCAAAAAAAATTTGGGCACCCCAACAGAATAATGACATCAATATTTTGTACAGCCACCTTTTGCTGAAATAACAGCCTGTGGACCAGGCCTATTTATTAGTTTGTCATGGGGGCCAGTTCATTAAAAAAGCAAATCCCAAATGAGGGGCTGGAGATATATGACTTGCAACAGCAATATAAGAGCCCATATTCTGTATTTTTGCTCCTTAAGACACCCACGTTGGCTTTTTCTACATTAAAATGTTAATATGTTGTATAGGGATGCACTGATTCCGATACTTGGATCGGATATCGGTTCGATACCGCATATTTTTGCTGGATCAGGTACGATATTTTGCCAGCTGATAACGATCCAAATCCGTGTGGACTATATTCTGTGTTTATAAGCCAACTAAGCCATGAAGGTAGCCTATTACAAGGCACTAGTAAGGCATATAGGCCTACTATATCTCAAATGTTCTGAAGCCATTTTGTAGTTTAATGTGAAGTACAGATGTATAATTACGTAGTTGAATTCATGTTCGCTTCAGCGCTTTGCTAAGCTCCTGTCAAACCTTCAGGAAAATATCAGGCTTTGCTAAAAGGCTGAATATTTTACCAATGATTACTGTCAATGGTGGTAGCCTATTACAGATTTCAAAGAAAAATCTTAATATTAAAAAAGGAAACATAAGCTGGACCACAACAGATCAATGTCATAACGAATGCTAAAATAATGTAGCCTAGTTTACAGAAACATCTGGTTTTTAGTTAGATTGTGCCATTTGTCATGTATAGGCCTATAGCTCTGTTATTTTTTACTAAAGAAGATATTTTACTTGAGTTTATCACCAGAACTATAGAAACTGTTATGACAACGCAATCTCATGACAATTTGTATTAACTTTTTGATTTAGTGGCTAATTCGTATGAATTCGTACGATCTAATTCGTACAATTTAGTACGATTTGCTCATCACCCAATGACGTTTGGGGTTAGGGGTGGGGTCGGGTGCCACACCTCCTTTTTAAAATTGTACATTTTCGTACGACTGAACTCGTACGAATTAGCCACTAAACTGACAAAACGTAAAATACTTACAGTTCCTCGTGAGATCAGGCTGATTATGCTTAGAAAACAAAAGAAACAGCACAGTATCGGGATCGGATCTGTATTGATCAATACTCAGAATTTTGGTATCGAGATCGGATCGGTTCCAAAAAAATGGTATCGGTGCATCCCTAATGTTGTAATTTGAAACTACATAACATCACTACATTGTACAATAGCCTTTTTTTGCAAACATATTCAAACGTTTTATTTCGAAGCACAACAAAATCAGTGTATTGCTCAAGTAGGCTTCTTCTACATTCAAACATATTCATGTGTTATGTTTTGAACTGCATAACAATTAGGGATGCAAAGATTATAGATTTTGGTTGTAAGATTATATTTTGAAGAATAATCCTAGTTTCATGCTGCTCAGTAACCAAATACAGCACAACATATTAATAAAAACAAACTACAGTCCATTTCTCTCTTTGGACTCAAAAATAAATGAAAATGTTTTTGATTTAAACATGAGTGATAAAAAAAATAAATGACAGAACAATAAATAAATTAATAAAAATAAGAATAAAAAAAAAATAGTATTTGTCTAATGTTAATCTAAGCTATATATTAGCTAAGTATGAATCTGCGTTTATACATACATAATCATTTTAATAATTTGTAATAATTCGTCTAACGTATCTTTTTTTTTTTTTTTTTTTTTTTTTTTATAAACATTGCACTGAAAGCCGCGCACAGGTCTTACCACTACAGCCTGAGATAATTTCTACTGTGTGCGCCTGGAGGTCCGCTTGCGAGCCGTGCGCGCAGTTCTCCCAATATGCGCAAGTCTCTATTGGAAATAATGAACTTGCGTGTGGAAAAGACGTAATATGTGAACTGCCTGCTGCTATAGTTAAGCCAATGTGTGTGAGTATTAGCCTCGGTATAAACTCGGAACTTTAAACTAGCACACAATTGGCATAACTTTGTTTAGTTGCAGCAGGTTTGTTTCATGAAACAGAAACGCAGTGCTGAGAAGCCTTTACGATTAATTAACCGTAATGAATTAAAGTGCGGTTAATAGTGAAATCGGCTAATCATTGCTCCCTATTAACGATATCAGTGAATTGTACAAAAGGCCTTTTCTACAAACATATTCAAATGTTTTCGGCTGCCCGCACCACTCGCCTAATGTCCCTAGACTCACTCTCTGCGGACCCTTCAACTGCAGCTCATGCTGTATTGAACAGACGCACAGCACTTTATAACTATAGTGACCATTTTTCGATTTAACTAAATGTATATTTGAAGTCTTAGTCACACTATTTGGAGGGCCGGAACAAATTGCCTTGGGGGCCGGGTTTGAATAGCCCTGCTGTAGACGCTTATAGGCAAGGATAAGTCTCTGAATTCTTGCTGAAAGCATTTTGGACCATTCTTTCTTGCAAAGTTTCTCTAGTTCAGTCAGGTTTGATGGGTGCTAAGCATGAATGGCCCTTTTCAAATCAACCTATAGGTTTTCAATGATGTTCAAGTCTGGGCACTGGTATGCCCATTCTAGGGAATTCCTTGGTAGATGTGGAACTGTGCTTTGGGTCATTGTCCTGCTGAAACATCCAACCCTGTCATAACTTCAGCCTCTTGACTGATTCCAGAACATTGTTCTTCAAAATCTGCTGATACTGTGTGGAATTCATGCAACCTTTAACTCTGACAAGGTTTCCAGTACCTGTAATTTCCACACATCCTCACAGAATGATGGACCCTCCACCATATTTTACAGCAGGGAGCATGTTCTCCTCCTGGAATGCTGTGTTCTTTTTCCACCATCCAAAGTGCCTATGGTCGTGGAATCCGTCCACATGGTATATTTTTCCAAAATGATTAAGGCTTGTCCAGATGAGTCTTTGCATACCTCAAACGACTCTTCTCATTGGCAGAATGCAGAAAAGTATACTTCTGCATCCCCTTCCATTAAGCTGTTCTTTGTGAAGAGTAAGCTGAACTGTGAAACTATGTACAATGACATTATCAGCAGCAAGATGTTCCTGAAGCTCTTTGGAAGTGGTCTGTAGTTTGTCTGTGACCATTCTAACCATTCTTCGCTGTTGCCTTTCAGATGTTTCTTGGTCTAGCACATCTTTCCTTCACAAGAACTGTTCCTGTGGCCTTCCATTTTCTTACTATAATTCTGACTGTGAAACCTTTGTGATAGCTTTTTGCATCCTTCTCCTAATTCATGTTGATGAATTATTCTAGTTTATAGGTCTTTAGGAAGTTCTTTTGAGGTTTCCATGTTGCTAGTTTCAGGTTGACAATAAGGAGAAGCACAACTAGCACTCAGCTATCTTAAATATCCTTTTTCATGATTGGTTGCAGCTGTGCTAGGATTGTTAAGGTTCACAGAGGGGTGCCCACATTTTTGCATAGGACTGTATATATAAATCTCCATAAATATTTGGACATCAACACAATTCTAACACTTTTGTCTTGATACACCAAGACAACATATTTGAAATGAAACAAACAAGATTTAACTGAAGACTGTCAACTTTAATTTGAGGGTGTTTACATCCAAATCAGGTGAACGGTGTAGGAATTACAATAGTTTGCATATGTACGTGGTTGTGCACATGATAGGTAGTACTATTTGGTCTTTATTTCACTAATTTGGAAATGGTTTGAAAATGGTTTGAATTTCCATTTAGTAAAAACGTTTAGTTACAATTTGGATGACACTAAACTCATACACTATCCAGTTGAGTGTATAAGTCAGTGGTGTATAAGTGCGTAGTAATCAGTGTCATTTGAGACCAAACTTTGTCTCTGTCTGGCCTAAATATTGACTTTGGTCTTTCATTCCAGTTGTCTTGAAGTTAAGAGGTCTCCAAGACTCTGACAGGAGAACCACTCCTCAAACAATAGAGACTTCATGGCTCATTGATGACCTGCTGGTGCTGCGTAATTAAGGGAAGAGCTGTGCGTTCCCTCCCAAAAAACATAAACACAGAACAACTTCAGCTTTCAGCAACACGAGAAAGCTGTTCAAACATATAGGATGGATCAAGATCCCACTAGAGGCTTTGAAGATTACACTCAAAAACTGACATTTGCTGTTTGTTCAAACTACTGATTTAGATTGAGCTGAAACAAGTTTCTTGGGGGAAAACTTAATTGTTTTGTTCAGTAAACTTAAATTTGTAAAAATAAATAAGTTAACTTAATTATTTCATGTTGTCCCAACAAAAAATTGGTTTTGTTGAACCCAGCATTTTTTACAGTGTATACTTCCCTACAAAAAGAAAATGCACTATGTATGCCAGGGGTGCCCAAACTTTTTCTTATGAAGGGCCAAAACCCAAACTTGATTGAGGGTGGTGGGCCGAAGTTTAATATACCAAATTATTACAGTAAAGTTGGCTTGGTAAATTCCTAATTTATTTTCATATATAAAAAATGAATAGAAACAATACTTTAATCGTATTAATAATTATTTATTCATTAATTTTCTTTTTGGCTTATCCCTATTATTAATTATATATATATATATATATATATATATATATATATATATATATATATATATATATATATATAATATATATATATATATATATATATATATATATATATATATTAATTTTACATTGTACTCATTACAATAAAAACAATCCCATTTATAACAAAATGGAGTTCAATACAGAGTACATAAGTCATTGTCTTCGATCTGTCAAGTGACAGTACATATCACAAATCTGATTCATCACAGCACTGAATTGAATCATTTAATTCCAGTTTGCTTTTTTGTAGCGCAACAATTACATTACCAAAATGTTATGATCAATTAAAAATGATGATCTCTGTTGAAGGCATTCACCCCAACCTTCTCCATCATTCTCCCTTTCTTTACAGATGGGATGGTGGTCCAAATTAAAAGTTACCATGTGCCAACTTTGGCCCGCAGGCCCTAGTTTGGGCATCTCCCTGATCTATGCAGACACTGAACAATATGTCTTTACAGTTTTTACAAGAGCTTGGGTTTTGTAGCAAAAGCAATTTTGACACTTCTTTATCTAAAATGGGACAAAATTGAATAATTTTGTCACAAGACAGCGTAAGGATGAGTTTTAACTACAGCGATACAAACTGTAATTCTGCTGAATGACTAAAACGTTATCAGTATGATGGTGAAAACTCTACATTTCTAGTCAAACTATCTTATACCAAAAACGGAAGTAAGGGCATTTATAATAGCTAAACATGTGGAAGAGTGTTGCTATCATGCGATTGTATTGTATTACAATATGAAGCAATTAAGTGTTAATGTTAAATCAAAAGTAAATGCTTAAAAAGTAAATTATCTAATAACAATAAGTTGCTATGGTTGCAACTAAATTAGTTAAAAAATGATGTGTAAAATAAAAAAATATGAAATGATAAAAACATGATATTAATTGTATCCAGCTTAATTGTAAAATAAAGCTACCCGAGAGTTAAGGCTGATTTATACTTCTGCTTCAAGCGCACGCATATGATCCGACGCAGACTTGACGTGGTCGCATAGCCCTCTTTGTGGCTGACGCCAACACTGACGCGTACCTCTCAAAAATTTAACTACACGCCACAATGACGTGTAGTGAAAGCTCTGTGATTGGTCGGCTTGGTAGCTGTGCCGAGTGTGGACGATGCTGAGAGCTGTGAGCCCGATGGAGCAAGTCTTTACAAGTGTTGAGTCCCATGAAGGAACTCCAGATGTTTTGTGTTTATCTTATGATTAAAGTTGTTACACGTTCGCTGGTTCCTGCCACTGAATGAGCGAGTTTTAGCTACTTGAACATTAAGGTAGCATTCAAAAGTCAGTTAGTGTTTCGGAAGTGGTATTGCAGAGCAACACAAACAGCACGCAGAAGTATAGATGCATGGCTATGCGTAAGTCAGGCGCCGTGGGTCATGCTGATTGCTTGACGCAGAAGTATAAATGAGTCAGGAGAGACAGGGAGAGAGAAAGACAAAGAGCCAGAGAAGATAGACTCCAGAGCAACAGAGGAGCAGAGCAGAAAAAGAGAAAGAGCAAAGTTTACACCCCAAGTTTGTCTCTTCTAGTGATGGGAGGTTCAGATCATTTTGCTCACTCGAACCTTTGAGAATCTTTTTTCAAGTCATTTCGTTCAATTTGCCAAAATATCATTAAATGTTACGAGTTGCTTCCAAACACATCTACAACTGGCCCAAAGGTTGATCACACTACAAACAAGTCATAACTAGAATGCTATAAGTAAGAGAAAATAGTCATTCATTGTTTACCTGGTCTTTTGTCTATGATTGCATTTTTGTCTCTTTGCTCAGCTCACCTCTTCAAGTCTTCAAATTTGAGTGGTTCATTTTCGTGACACTGACAGTCCCATTTAGGGCCCTATCATACACCCGGCACAAGGCACAACACAATTGTTGTTTGCTAGTTTCAGCTCGACGCAAGAGTCATTTTGACGTTTTGCACCACGCTGTTTAAATAGCAAATGCATTTGCACTCATATGTGCGCCCATAGGCGTTCTGGTCTAAAAAAGGAGATGTGTTGAGGCGCTTTGCTGGCACTTTGCTATTTTGAGAAACTAGAATAGACTGTTTAATAGACCAGATAAGAGGAGGTCTAAAGTCCAGC
This sequence comes from Danio kyathit, assembly GCA_903798195.1. Lineage (NCBI taxonomy): Eukaryota > Metazoa > Chordata > Actinopteri > Cypriniformes > Danionidae > Danio > Danio kyathit. Next base: position 57,288,092 of record LR812527.1, read on the forward strand.
GCAGAGCGCGTTAGTTGTGCACCTCGCTTAAACAATGCTTAATACACACAGGATGTAGAGCAATACACAAATATCTTTACAAATAAAAAATAATTAAAGGATTAAAATATTACAAAAATTATTACTTTCTGCATAAATATAAAAACTACTGCCTTCATGCCTTCTTCATCTCGGGGGGCTTTATCAGTTTATTCATGAAAAATTGCTTTTGTATAATGTTTTTATTATTATTAGCAGTATTATTTATTATATGCATCTTTATATTTGTTTTATTAAAAACAAGCTTAGATTTGCTCACCTGTCAGCTTTTAGACCATTAGGGGCATAGCATGTGTATTTGGATATAACTTGACCACACTGAATTTAACTGAATTTAGAAATAGTTTTGAAACAAATCTTTGCGCATAACAAACACAATTAATTATGTATAGGCTAATGGATGTCTGTGCGTACAACACGTTTCCTTATCCACGAAAGAGAGTGAAAGTGAAAGTAAAGAATGAGGAGGCTCATTCTCTCATTCTTGCGCTGCAGATGCTCTGTTTAACTGTTTTCTCGCTAGTGAAGCGTTCAGTTATTCCACTTACAAAGTCCGCCATGTAGATAGCAAATGGCTATGGCGTGATGCATCTGATTCTTAAAGGGAATGGGAGATGAGACTCTGATTGGTTTATTCTCAAAACACACCTATAACTCATTAAGAGAATAAGCTCAGCCCTGTTAGACCATGCGTCGTGGCGCAAAGCGGAATTTTCCATCCTTAAAATGGCAAAAGTGGATTCTGACACGCCCTTAATGCTTTTGGGCCCTGCGCTTTGGACTTTGCGCCTAGATTGTTAAAATAGGGCCCATAATCTTAACCAAGAAATTAATGGATGAAATCTTTTTCCGGCTCTAAATGCATATGATTGGCTTCTGCCTTTCACATGATGAATGAATGACTCAAACCGAGGACTCGAGAAATGAACAGATGAAATCTTTTTCTGGCGCTAAATGCATATGCTTGGCTTCTACTTTTCACGTGATGAACGAGGGACTCAAACCGAGGACTCGAGAAATGAACGGATCAAATCTTTTTCCGGCTCTAAATGCATATGATTGGCTTCTGTCTTTCACATGATGAATGACTCAAAAGACTTGAAAAATGAATGAAATCACCTGCACAACTGTGCGCATGCGCAGATGATTGAATCACTCCCTGTGAGGACTCGTCGTTCCCAAGTCACATTGAAGATTGGTTCAAAATGAACAAATCATTCAAGAACGACTCATCACTAGTCTCTTCCTCGACCATGTGTGCAAAGCCCAAATACTGAGACATACAAACTGACCAATCAACATGTGACCACACAACCCCCACAAAAATCCACACACATCTTAACCAGGCCCTGACATGTTTTCCAATATAAATAAATGCATATGATAATTTGTACTCTTAAACAGAACAGATGTAATAAAGCCTATTTTATGTTTTGATGAAATATGCAGTTACTGCACTTTGCCTTTGTAAAAAGGTTTACAGAAAAGTTACATTCCAATGCTTCTTACAATTCTATTAAACACCAAATAAAATAAAACAAAATAAATAATAATCATTTTAAAGGTAAATTCATTTTAACTGCACTTTATTTTGTTAATCATAAGTGTTTTCCATTTATTTACGGTTATGAATTGCATTATAGAACTCTACACTTTAACAAAGTGACTCTTATTGATATTTAGTAAATAAATAATAAATAGTCAATAAGTCTGTAAAATAGCAGAATATGTACACTACCTGACAAAAGTCTTGTCGCCTATTTAAGTTTTAGGATCAACAAATAATAACTTGACTTCCAGTTGATCTTTTGGTATCAGATGTGTCTTATATGAAAGGCAAAGGCCTCTAGATTACAATTATTTTACCAAAATAAAATATGATCATGCCTTGATTTTTAATTGTTTAATTAGGACAGTAAGGTCTGACTTTGTTTAGACAAAAGTCTTCTCACTTAACAGAAATAATGTACAGTATAGAATATAAAGTCATGGCGCAGTGGAAAAATAATTATTATTGTGTGTGACACCCATGAGCTTGGAGGACTGCATCCATACATCTCTGCAATGACTCAAATCACTTATTAATAAAGTCATCTGGAAAGAAAACATTTTTGCAGGACTCCCAGAGTTCATCAAGATTCTTTGAATTCATCTTCAATGCCTTTTCCATCATCTTACCCCAGACATACTCAATAATGTTCATGTCTGGTGACTGGGCTGGCCAATCCTGGAGAACCTCGACCTTCTTTACTTTCAGGAACTTTGATGTGGAGGCTGAAGTATGAGAATGAGCGCTATCCTGCTGAAGAATTTGCCCTCTCGTGTGGTTTGTAATGTAATGGGCAGCACAAATGTCTTGATACCTCTGGCTGTTGATGTTGCCATCCACTCTGCAGATCTCCCGCACGCCCCCATACCGAATGTAACCCCAAACCATGATTTTTCCTTCACCAAACTTGACTGATTTCTGTGAGAATCTTGGGTCCACGCGGTCGGGTTCCAATAGGTCGTCTGCAGTATTTGGGATGATTGGGAAGCAGCTCAACAGATGATTCATCGAAAAAATCTACTTTTCCAAATGATCAACTAGAAGTCAAGTTATTATTTGTTGCTCTTACAACAGGGATCGACAACAAGACCTTTTGTGAGGTAGTGTACTGACCGATTATTACAAGGTTTTTGTACCGTGATATACAACACCATCCTAGATAATATATCACTTTAAACTATTAACAATATTAATAAAAGTCACTTTTTTGTAACTTTTCAAGGTTAAAAGTTGTTGGAAGAAAAATCTAGGTCCCATAACGCAATTTAAAAGCATAAATAAATGGGGAACAAAACAAATAAAAAAAAACTTGAATCAGCAAATACAGAAAACTGCTAATTGACAGATATTTTTTACAGTCTATATTTATATTTATATTCATATCAGTCTTCAACTTATAGTTAGTTTTCTTACTTCATACTTTGTGTGTCTAGAGAATCATCCCCTGCTATAGGGGTTAATATTTACATTTGTCAAAGCTATTGAATGTATCATTTTCAAAGTATGGCGTATAATGATGATCGTTTCTCAGTCATCAGTCTGAAAGGTCTTTATGTCATTTAGTTTTCCACCGTGTCTCTTTATACTTACGCTCTCTTAAACATTTGGTCAGGATGAATGAAATATTGCTTGTCGTTTTAGATGACAGAGCTTGACAGATGAGTTCACACTATTTTTGTTGGCAGAGGAGACTCACAATGAGGAGATATTTAACAGTTCTCACTTACAGACGGCTCATGGGGTCTAAACATGTCAGACGTGATTGCTGGCGGAGGGGACGTCCTGTGAGCTGTAAGTCTTTTGACTGATAGAGGCCTGTCTGTTTTAGGCTAAATTAGAAGACAGGCTCTGCAGGTGTAGCCGTGATACATAGGCCAGAATCCTGAGCTGTTTAAGAACTATCTATCTATCTATCTATCTATCTATCTATCTATCTATCTATCTATCTATCTATCTATCTATCTATCTATCTATCTGTCTATCTGTCTATCTATCTATCTATCTGTCTGTCTGTCTGTCTCTGTCTGTCTGTCTGTCTGTCTGTCTGTCTGTCTCTGTCTGTCTGTCTGTCTGTCTGTCTGTCTGTCTGTCTGTCGATATATGTCCATCCATCCATCCATCCATCCATCCATCCATCCATCCATCCATCCATCCATCCATCCATCCATCCATCCATCCATCCATCCATCCATCCATCCATCCATCCATCCATCCGTCCAACAGTCTGTTCATCCATTTGTCTGTTCATTTGTCCATCTATCCATCTCTATCTATCCATCCATCCCTCTGTCTGTCTGTCTGTCTGTCCATCTATCTGTTTATTTTTCCATCCATCTGTCCGTCCTTCCGCCCATCCATCTCTATATATCCATATGTCCCTCCATCTCTCTGTCTATCTAAATATATATGTCCATCCACCCACCTATCCATCCATCATCCACCCATCAGTCATTTGTCCAACCGTCTGTTCATCCATCTGTCTGTTCATTTATCTAGCTATCCATCTCTGTCTATCTATCCATCCCTCTGTCTGTCCACTCATCTGTTCATCCATCTGTTCATTTGTCCATTCGTCTGTCCGTCCTTCCGCCCATCCATCTTTATATTTCCATTCATCATTCCATCTGTCTGTCTGTCTGTCTGTATATCTAAATATATGTCCATCCATCCATTCATCCATCCATCCATCCATCCATGCATCAGTCATTTGTCCAACCATCTGTCCATCCATTTGTCTGTTCATTTATCCATCCGTCCACCCATCTTTATCTGTCCATCCATCCCTCTGTTTGTCTGTATGTCTATGTACTCTGTGCAACCATCCATCCATCTATCCATCCATCAATTATTTGTCCAACCATCTGTCTGTTTATCCATCATCCATTTATCTGTTAATTCGTCCATCCATCTCTATCTATCCATCTTTCCTACTGTCTGTCTGTCTGTCTGTCTATCCATCCATCAACCATCAGTCATTTGTCAAACTGTCTGTCCATCCATTCATCCATCTATCGGTTTGTCCGTCCTTCCATCTCAATCTATTCATCCATCCCTCTATGCCCATCCATCCATCCATCCATTCATCTCTCCATCTGTCCGTTCATCCATTTGTCCATCATTCCATCCATCATTCCATCCATCATTTGTCTATTATATGTCCATCCATCCATCCAGCTATCTATTCGTTTGTCCGTCCGTCCATCCATCCATCCATCCATCCATCCATCCATCCATCTATTTGTTTGTCCATCCATCCATCCATCCATCCATCCATCTGTCTGTCTGTCAATTCATCTCCATCTATTCCTCTGTCCATGTTTCTGTCTATCCATCCATTCGTCCATTCATCTGTTTGTCCATCATTTTATCCATCATTTGTTTAATTGTATGTCCATCCATCCATCCATCCATCCATCCATCCATCCATCCATCCATCCATCCATCCATCCATCCATCCATCCATCCATCCATCCATCCATCCATCCATCCATCCATCCATCCATCCATCCATTCGTTTGTCCGTCCATCCAGCAATCTATTCATTTGTCCATAAATCCATCTGTCTGTCTGTCCATTCATCTCTATCTATCCCTCTGTCTACCGTCCATCCATCCATCTATCATCTATCCATCCAACCATTCATATCTACCCACCTGTTCCTCTGTCTATCTATTTATACATCCATCCATCTATTTCGTCCATCCATCTGTTCATCCATTCGTTCATCTATTCATTCATCCATACATCTGTCTGTCTGTCCATCCATCCATCTATCCATCCATACATCTGTCATTCATCCAACCATCTATTTGTCCATCCATTTGTGTGTTAATTTGTCTGTCTGTCTGTCTGTCTGTCTGTCTGTCTGTCTGTCTGTCTGTCTGTATGTCTGTCTTTTTGTCCATCTCTATAAACATTTGGGCTTAAAGATAACTTTTCTTTTTTTCTAAACTGGGATCTGCTTTTGTAAGCTGTGAAGTTTGGAAAGATTATCTAATAAGAAGCCATAATTCGGCACTCAAATGTGGTAATAAAAAGAGAGATCTCGTTCTGACACAAGTTCTGCAGGTGGTGTTGTAAATGAGGCTCTGGACTTGTCCTGCGGGTTTGTTCCTGTAAGCCTAGTTCATCACAGCCAGTGAAGCTCTAACAAACGTGAATTCACATCAAGAATATGAGTAATCCTGCTGTGTTGATGGATCCAACGGGAACAGAGTGGAAATTGAAGTTTGATTTACGAGATTCGCTTTGGCTTTCGCCGGCCCAGCAGAATCTATATTCCCATTATCTGAAAACACCAGACTTTTCACACACTACCTTTTGAGACCTCTTCTTCTGCCATTTCTGCTGTAGGGCTTGTCAGGACTAATGAACAGGGACAGACGAGACAAGGGGTCTGAGAACTGTGCTGTGTAAAAAATCCTGTTAAAAATATGGTTGAAAAACTGGCAGCTGTGATTGCCAGCAAATCATTGTAAAAATGAAATGAAATGTGCTGGATGGCATTTTTTCCCTATGCATTTTACAGTACATTTCCATTTATATATATTTGACTATATAACTTGACTATATATATATATATATATATATATATATATATATATATATATATATATTTATTTATTTTTATTTATTTATTTATTTATTTATTTATTTATTTATTTATTTTTTCAAAATAAAATGTTTCAGTTTGGTAACACTTTACAATAAGGTTGTATTAGTTAATGTTAGTTAATGTATTGGTCAAACTTTATTTTAATGTACAATTCACATAATTTACAACCATTAACTAAGACTTTTAGCTCAATAAACTACTAAATAGTTGTTTATTAATTGTTAGTAAGGAAGTAGTTGAGTTCAGGTAGTGGGTAGGATTAGGGATGTTGAATAAAGGCATGCTTTATAAGTGCTAATCAACAGTAATACCCTAATAATAGACAGGTAATAAGCCAATAGTAAATGGAGTGAATTGTTACTTAAACTAAAGTGTTACCAATGTATTTACTGTATTAACATGAATAATCAATGAACAGTATATTTATTATAAGGTTAGTTAATGAAAGGAAATCTGTTCATTGTTAGTTCATGTTAAGTCACAGTGCATTAACTAATGTAACAATGCATTAGTAAATGCTGAACTATGATTAATAAAAGCTGTACAAGTAATGTTCATTCTTATTTTGTGTTAGTAAAACTGAAAATAAATGGTTTCTCTGATGAAGGCAAGTGTTTGCCGAAATGCACAGGCGCAGTTTTAAGAAATAGCCATCTCAATAAAGATTTTTTAATATTTTTTCCATATTTTTCAAGTGCCTTGGATTGACTTTTGCTGTTTGTTCTGATGAATCTCTTACCCAAAGAGCACCGACACATTATTTAAGCTACCTTTGAGCACCCTTGAAGTTTTACCAACAAGAAATGATCACCCGCTTTGAATGTTATCACTCGATTGAATAGGCGTTATCAGTGGTTATCAGCTGATAGATATGGGCCAGTAGGGGCCTTCTGCACATACTGGTAGGCACAGAAGGTTTTTATTTATCCAACCACATGGTGAATCAGATATACTAACAGAGAAGACTCCAGATCCAGATCTGTTTTTACATTACTGTGACTGTTGAGTTTAAGGTTGGAGTTGGGGTAGACATTAATAAAATACAATTAATGGGAAATGTGTAGATAATATAAATAATTCTCGTTAAATTCAGGCCGCAGCCGTATGTGATCTATAGCTGATTACCCATGTGGATGGATGATAACAGCCTTCTGAGCCTACCAGTAGGTGCAGAGGGCCCATACTGGCCCATATCTATCAGCTAATAACCACTGATAACTCCCATTCAATTGAGTGATAACATTAGAACCGGCTGAAACAATAATGAAATGCAATTTGATGTGAAGCAAGGCTTCTGGGAGCATCATTTTACAATTGTCAACCATTTTAACATAATATAAGTTCAATGGACTCATAAGATTAATTTGATTCAACTTAAAAATTCAAGGCAACCAGGATTTTTTTACAGTGTATAACTAATTACTCTTTTAAAGGAACGTGCCGAACACTGTTTTTAAAGGGCACCTATGGTGAAAAATCTGGACAGAAAAGTTTGGACAGACATATGTGTAGGTATAGACCGTCATATTGGGGTGATATAAACACACCCAGTCCTTTTTTTTTCAATTTAACAATATAAAAACGGTGGACCAATTGGAGCGGTTTTGAGACCGACCGCAACTTGACGTAAGAGTCCGGTCCCCCCGCCCACCGAATTGATTGACAGCTGCGTATTAACATGTCTCCATAGTAACGCATATATTCATATCAACAAGACAGGACGTGCGCAAAGCAACCGGGAATAAAAGATCTGTTCAGTTTGCTAGGATCATCAAGCATCATCCAATGTGATCAAGAGTGAGTTTGACAAGTTTAAAATGTTTTAAAACAGTGCATGTGCGTAATGAATTACAGCGATTTACTTCAGCTTTACTTCATCAGTTTTTTTGTGAATGATAAATCAGGTTTATTTTGTACATTAATTACATAACAGATATCCATACAGCGGTGGATATTAACATGTATCCTGTCACATTTGCGTGCAAAAAGAGTGCAAAGCTAAATGCACGCTCTGTCTGTGTGCGTCCGCGGTGTGTGTGTCTGTGTGTGTCTGTGTGTGAGCGTGAACTTTGTGACGACATTGTGTGTGACTCATCGTTACAACTCCAAAACAAATGCATCAAATACTCATTGGTAAAGTTCTTACTGTAGTATTTCTCACGAACGTTACATGAAATCTGTCTCCTCCTGTCTGTATGTCTGTCTGTCTGTCTGTTGTCTGAGGCAGCCAAGTGCGTAGATTAAAGCACGCTGACAGACACGTGAGAACGGTGGGTGGGGAGGACTAGGCTTAAAGGGCCACGAAACCCCCTGTCTCAGCAGGGTGTTTTCAAACCTCTAGTTTGAAAAAAGTCAGGAAAGTGGGCGTGTCCAGCTCTGGGAGTGTGGGAGTGTCGGGGGAGGGAAAGAGGGAAGGACCTGCAAAGAAGGGCGTTTCCATTTGGGCACCCGCTGAGTTTCACAGGCAAAACAAACACAAAGACGCAGTATGTTTGATACCGCACGGCGAATGGGAGAAAAAAATCCTCTGCATTTCTCTGTAACTTATGTACTCGGTAGGTAGATAGCGTCAGAAAGCCGTGTTGTGTATAGACTATCCTGTCACAAAATGCGGCGAAAATCCTGCATGACGGGAATAGTTTGTGCTAACATGTTTACACTCCGAGAGCAGCATTTACAGCGGATCTTTCAGTCTATAATATTGTACTGTAATATTGCAGTGATATTAACATACAGTAAAGTTAGTAACTAAATCATTTTGACTATGGTATGTCTTTAAAAACTGAAAGAGCTCTGCTGACGATACAAACTAACTTTGCAATCTGGGTTAAACAAAGGGCGCTGATCACACACACTTACCAAATCTGTAGACAGACAATCAAACTGGAGCTGTGTCTTTTATTAAAAGGAGACGAGCGGCAAATCCGGATTTCATCATTTCCAGATGCGAAAAGCTCTCGGGTAAAAAATGTTCCTTACAAACGCGTTTCTTTCGCGTGTCGCGTGCACTGTAGTCCACACGTGATTCCAGCAGCTCTCTCATAGAGGGAAAATGAAAACAAAACCTTCGTTGCCACACAGACGACCCGTGTCTCCAAATTCTAGTTCTTTCACTTGTTTTGGCAGCACAACGTGGCGTCTCTCTGCCGTCTGAACACTGTAATCAGGTAAACAGTCTCCGGAGCTATCATGTATATTAATGAAGTTTCGCATCATACACAATAGAGCGCGCTGATTGGTTTGAAGCACGCCTTTGTCATGAATTAATGCCGCACACTCAAATACGTCACAATGTTCTCGAAAGGACAGACAGCCACTCTCCAGGCTGGATTTACACGAAAGTATCTCATGGCCGTGACGCAGCTTCAAAAATTCGTTTCAAACCGGAAGAACGAATTTGCTCAAAATAAAGCAAAAACAACCAATTTTCACTTTTTAGTGCAATATATGTGTCCTAATAGTGTTTATAGCAGCGTGGGACACATATATGACTGTCAACAGCTCAAAAAATGTGTTTTGGTGTTTCGTGACCATTTAAAGGCCCAGTACACAAAAACAGCAACAAGCTGTTTAGAGCCATAAAATACAAACTGAAAGCTATAATAATAATCTGATAGCTGTTTTGAGCTGAAACTTTACAGACACATTCTGGGGACACAAAAGACTTATATTAAATCTGGAAAAAGGGGTAACCTAGGTGCCCTTTAACACATTTACATTACATACAAACAGTAGAACCTTGGAAAATAGACATATGTTAAACCCTGATGTTAAAACGACATAAAAAAATATGTACAGTTGAAGTCAGAATTATTAGCCCCCTTTGATTTTTTTTACTTTTTTAAACATTTCCCAAAATATGTTTAACAGGGCAAGGAAATTTTCACAGTATGTCTGATAATATTTTTTCTTCTGGAGAAAGTCTTATTTGTTTTATTTTGGCTAGAATAAAAGCAGTTTTTAATTTTTTAAGCTATATTTTTTTTCTATAGTCTACAGAAAAAACAATCATTATACAATAACTTGCATAATTCCCCTAACCTGCCTAGTTAACCTAATTAACCTAGTTAAGCCGTTAAAAGTCACTTTAAGCTGTGTAGAAGTGTCTTGAAAAATATCTAGTCAAATAATATTTACTGTCATCATGGCAAAGATAAAATCAGTTATTAGAAATGAGTTATTAAAACTATTATGATTAGAAATCTTCTCTCCGTTAAACAGAAATTGGGGAAAAAAATAAACAGGGGGGCTAATAATTCTGACTTCAACTGTGTATATATTCCAGGTTATACTGTTTCTATTTACTGTAGATGTGTTAAAAATGAAGAGGAAAGCAGTCATGAGGAGAGATTTGTGTTTGGATGAGGTAATGCACTGAGCTGCGCAGAATGGAAGTGCAGAGGCGCAAGGGGTCAAACACATTCCCGACAGCGCGCGAGCCGTCCTGACAGTGGGGGAATGACATCATAGCATCTCACTGATGTGCCCTTTTATGGAGGCGGATGGAGCACTTACTGCTGAAGTTTGGCCACTGCACGCACACTCACAGACACACATACACACAATGTGATTTATCCATGAGATGGACAGCGCGCGAGCTCGCTTTGGCACGCCGGTCCATCTTCCGAAAGCAGGCTTGTGTTCTTTTTAAATATGCATTCAGTCCTTTTCCTCTCTGCGTTCAGTCTCATAAACTTTCGTGCCCCTTTCAAGTGCCACAAGAGGCGGTGTGTGTGCGCCTTTGCAGCTGCCTTCGCAGACCAGCTCTAACCCTGGGCCTGCTGTGCCATTGTGTCCGCTCTCAACCCGCAGACAATGCCTGCGCTCCAGGAGCAGCCGTAGTGCCAGCGTTTTTACGCAGCCATGGGTGCACCGATCAAACCCAGAAACTGGAACCTTCCCCGACACCTGCAGCTTCACAGCACCCTACCAGAACACAGTGTAATCAGGCCACATTGCTGCCTGGCAGAGCCGTGGAGGGTTTGACACTAATAGTACACTAGCGCTGCACTGGCACTGGAAGGCAGAGAAACCAAGTTATAATCATAATGGATTACTGTATTGATAGAAAGAGAAAGACACTTCTGTTTTTGCTCTCATGTCGCATTTAGAAAAGTACAATGTGTGCTGGTAATAAAACATATTATGCATTAAAAACACAGGAGGTCAATGCGAGGTCCTTTAGCTCTCACGCTGAGGCAGTTATCATGCTTTTGGATGCTTGCCATGCATGATGTTCGAGAGTTGCAATACTGTAAAATCATTAAAGCAGTTTTTTAGTGCATCAAAATACTTTTTCAGAGTTTGTTTGCAGGTTTTCTCATTTATTTGCATGTTGAATTTAAGGTAAAGGTGCATTATGCATTCACATTGAAGCTTTAACATGCATAAAAAGTCTCTTTGTAGTCGATAAAGTGTTCTTTCATTCTTTTCAGTTAATATTATTATTTTAAAGTCTGCATGAAGTCAAAATGTACTCTTCTTTTTTACATAAATCTGTATACACTACCTGACAAAAGTCTTGTTGTCGATCCCAGCTGTAAGAGCAACAAAAAAAATCTGACTTCTAGTTGATCATTTGGAAAAGTGGCAGAAGGTAGATTTTTCAGATGAATCATCTGTTGAGCTGCATCCCAATCATCACAAACACTGCAGAAGGCCTATTGGAACCCCCAAGATTCTCACAGAAATCAGTCAAGTTTGGTAAAGGAAAAATCATGGTTTGGGGTTACATTGAGTATGGGGGCTTGTGTGAGATCTGCAGAGTGGATGGCAACATCAACAGCCTGAGGTATCAAGACAATTGTGACAAATTCTTCAGCAGGATAGTACACCTTCTCAGATTTCAACCTCCACATTAAAGTTCCTGAAAGCAAAGAAGATCAAGGTGCTTCAGGATTGGCCATCCCAGTCACCAGACATAAACATCATTGAGCATGTCTGGGGTAAGATGAAACAGGAGCCACTGAAGATGACTCCAAAGAATATTGATGAACTTTGGGAGTCCTGCAAGAACGCTTTCTTTGCCATTACAGATGACTTTATTAATAAGTTATTGGATGCAGTCCTCCAAGCTCATGGGAGTCATACATAATATTAATTATTTTTCGACTGCACCATGACTTTATATTCTATATTGTACACTATTTATGTTAGGTGACAAGACATTTGTAAGTCAGACCTTACTGTCCTAATTAAATAATTAAAAATCAAGGCATGATCATATTTTATTTTGGTAAAATAAGCGTAATCTAGAGGCCTTTATTTTTCATATAAGCCATTTCTGAGACCAAATGATCAACTAGAAGTCAAGTTATTATTTGTTGTTCCTAAAACTTGGATAGGCGACAAGACTTTTGTCAGGTAGTGTATTGTAGTGTTTGTTATAAACGATGCATATGTGTGCTTCAGAATATTGTTAATATTGTAAAAAATAATTTGCCCTCAGAATCTTTAATGAAGTACCATAACCGTCCCTCCCTTCTCAAAATGACTTTTCTTCACGTTGTCTATCAATGTCAATTGGTTTGTTAGGAAATTACAATATTTGGCTGAGAAACAACTGAAAAAATCAGTTTAAAATAAAAATCCAAATACAGTTAAAGTAAAAAAAAATTACCCCCCCCCCCCCCCCCATTATTAGTTTCACTGTTTATTTTTTAACGGAGAGCAGATTTTTCAACACATTTCTAGACATAATAGTTTTAATAACTCATTTCTAATAGCTGATTTATTTTATCTTTGTCATGATGACAGTAAATAATATTTGACTAGATATTTTTCAAGACACTTCTATACAGCTTAAAGTGACATTTAAAGGCTTAACTAGGTTAACTAGGTTAACTAGGCAGGTTAGGGTAATTAGGCAAGTTATTGTATAATGATGGTTTGTTCTGTAGACTATCGAAAAATATATAGCTTAAAGAGGCTAATATTTTGACCTTAAAATATTTATTTTTTTTTTAATTAAAAACTGCTTTTATTCTAGCCGAAATAAAACAAATAAGACTTTTTCCAGAAGAAAAAATATTATTAGACATACTGTGAAAATTTCCTTGCGCTGTTAAACGTCATTTGGGAAATATTAAAAAAATAATAATAATTGAAAGGGGGCTAATAATTCTGACTTCAACTGTACCTTTAAAGTTTCCCAAATTAGATTGAAATAAACACATATTACTAACCGAAAAATATGTTTTGATATATTTATGGTGGGAAATGTACAAAATGTCTTCATGGAACATGACCTTTACTTAATATTCTAATTGTTTTTGACATAAAAGATTAATAATAATTTTATTATTTTTATTCATTCATTCATTTTTCTTCGGCTCAGTCTCTATTTCACGTCGCTACAGCGGACCGCCAATTATTCCAGCTTGTGTTTTATGCAGCGGATGCCCTTCCATCCACAACCCAGTACTGGGAAACAACCATACACTCCCACATTCACACTCATACACTACCGCCAAATTCGTTTATTCAGTTCACCTATTGACCTTATTCTTCAATGCGGAAGTGCGCTCGTTTTTGTGATTGTTTTAGAACTTCCGATTCAGTTGCCTATGAGAGAAATGACTAGGAATAATAAACGGCTGAAAACGGTCAAACTACTCGCTCTACAAAAAAGTGTTTGCATGATTACACAGACAAAATAGAATAATATAACAAGAAAACCTCAGTTTGCAACATCAAGCAGCAGAACGAGCTGTTTTTAACGTCTAAAAATGAATGGAAGTGAATGAGACCAGAAGTCTCGTGCCAAAATTATTCAAATGGCTGCGCCCGCTCATACGCGGAGAATAAGGTGAATAGCGCATGTCTTTGAACCGTAGGGGAAACCGGAACACCTGGAGGAAACCCACACGAACACGGGGAGGACATGCAAACTCCACAAAGAAATGCCAACTGACCCAGCTGGTACTCAAACCAGCGATCTTTGCTGTGAGGCTACAGTGCTTACCACTAAGCCACCGTGTCGCCATTTTAATTTTATTTATTGGTACTTTTGACAGGCTATTCCTACAAATACACCCAGTGCAACTTTTGTGACTACTTTTGCTGTCCAGGGTCACAATTGTCAGCATCACATATATCGTCACCTTGCGATTATAAGGTTCTATCTGCGTTCTTATCGATTTTAAGATATTGAGCTTCAAAGTTTTTGCATTCCATAGCAAACAGAATGTGTGTAACATTTGTTTTTTAAATAAAGTCTTAAAATGTAAACAACTTATAAAAAAAACATCCCATGATGTAAATTAGTTGTCAATTATTAAGAATATGTCAATAACTAAATTTTGACAAAAATGTCAGATAGAACCTTATAATTCTAAGGTGACAATATTGGATTTATTTTTATGCTATTTTACCCTGTTTAGTAAATGAGGCCCGCTGTGTAGAACATACAGTATGCCAAAGTAATTGGCGGTTCATTCTGCTGTGGTGACCTCTGATAAATCAGAGTAGAAGACATTAAATGAATGTTTTTGACTAAACAATTGGTATTTGTTTCAACTAGGTTATGACTGTTCTAAGAACACTGACACTTTCTGAAGTCTCGCCTGTGATCCTTGAGGAATAAAAAGTGAAGTTTTCCATTTTCTGGCAATAGAATCCAGGTTATAAAATATTTAAAAAAGAAGCGTCTGCTAAAAGAAGTTATATAATGCTGACGGTGGAGGAATATGCATCTGAAATGTCTCTCTGCTGCTGTTGCAAACGAGAAAAGGAGAGAGAGATAGAGTTCATGCTGGGTGAAGCCATCAAACGACAAGAGATATCTGTCTTTGAGATCGCTTCTCCACCTTCATTATCAATTATTCATTTGGAAATGAGGTCACCGAGCAAACAGATGAAAGAGTCAAACTTCCGCCGTCTAGGAGCCATTCTGACACATTTGGGTTTGGACGGCATCAGCAGCCCAGCAGATGTTCATGTTTGCCATTAAATGGTCCTTAGCTCTGGATGTGTTTGCACATATGCCTTTCAGTTTGGTTTGCCATTAGATATGGGCCATCATGAGCCAGTTGTCTAACTGGATAATCTCAGAGGCTTCCAAAACCTGAAGTGCTCCCAATGTAGGCACAGCATTACAGTCACGCTCTGGAATCAGAAAGTTTTTTTTTTTGTTCTGTTAATAGACAAAATTTGGCCAAATCAACCCCCCCCCCCCCCCCCCCCCCCCCCCCGTATATATATTTTCCTCCAATTTCTGTTAAACGGAAAGAAGATTTTTCAGCACATTTCTAAACATAATAGTTTTAATAAGTCATTTCTAATAACTGAATTATTTTATCTTTGCCATGATGACAGTAAATAATATTTTACCAGATATTTTTCAAGACACTTCTATACAGCTTAAAGTGACATTTAAAGGCTTAACTAGGCTAATTAGACAAATTAGGCAAGTCATTGTATGATAGTTGTTTGTTTTGTAGACAATCCAAAAAAATATTAAGGTGGCTAATAATATTGACTTTAAAATGGTAATGTAAAATATAAATGGTTTATGATTTATAAGTTCAATAGAAATGTGTGTGATTGTTTAAAATAGGCCCACACAGAATATCTTCCAGCAGAAATCGTTAGATTTTGAGCCCATCATTGAGTCTATGTATGTACTGTGTGTGTGTGTGTGTGTGTGTGTGTGTGTGTGTGTGTGTGTGTGTGTGTGTGTGTGTGTGTGTGTGTGTGTGTGTGTATACTGTTTATACAGTTGAAGTCAGAATTATTAGCCCCCCTGAATTATTAGCCCCCCTATTTATCTTTTCCCCAATTTCTGTTTGACGGAGAGAAGATTTTTACAACACATTTCTAAACATAATAGTTTTAATAACTCATCTCTAATAACTGATTTATTTTATCTTTGCCATGATGACAGTAAATAATATTTGACTAGATATTTTACAAGACACTTCTACACAGCTTAAACTGACATTTAAAGGCTTAACTAGGTTAATTAGGTTAACTAGGCTGGTTTGGGTAATTAGGCAAGTTATTGTATAATGATGGTTTGTTCTGTATACTATTGAAAAAAATATAGCTTAAAGGGGCTAATAATTTTGACCGGGAAATGGGTTTTAAAAGATTAAAAACTGCTTTTATTCTAGCCGAAATAAAACAAATAAGACTTTCTCCAGAAGAAAAAATATTATCAGACATACTGTGAAAATGTGAAAATGTTCTTTTAAACAACATTTGGGAAATATTTAAAAAAGAAAAAAAAAATCAAAGGGGGTTCAATAATTCTGATTGCAACTGTATATATATATATATATATATATATATATATATATATATATATATATATATATATATATATATATATATATATATATATATATATATACACATGTATGTGTGTGTGTGTGTGTGTGTGTGTGTGTGTGTGTGTAACAGGCCACCTAGCGAAGTGCTACGCAGGTAAACCTTCCTCTTCTGACCTCAAAAGGTGCTCTTGCGACAGATGCTAGAAGCCATGGTCGTTAGACTCCTTGTTAGAGCAACTGATATATAATATTATATATATGTATAATAAAACTTCAATAACAAGAAAACTTCTTGTCACATTATGAAAAAAGTGGTTCAAATTGTATTCGTTTTGTATAGCTTAAATAAAGTGCATTTCCTGTGTTAAAATTTAATCTGCAGATTTTTTTTATTTATTTATTTATTTATTTATTTATTCATTCATTCATTCATTCATTCATTCATTCATTCATTCATTCATTCATTCATTCATTCATTCATTCATTCATTTATTTATTTATTTATTTATTTATTCATTCATTCATATACATTAATGCAAAATTCTGAATATAGCTAAATCAATCTGCAAATGCTGCCTAGATCATTTAAGGCTCTGAATATTGGTAAAAAAAAAAATAAAAAAAAAACACTTAAAAACAAGTCAGATACATCCCCAAAGCTAACACTTTTTTTGTAAATCATAATTTTTGAACTTCTCATCTTGAATTTGTGGCAGATTTATTTTTATCATTTTAGTGGCATTATTTATTATCATCACACAATGATATGGCTGCGAGAATCTAGAGTCAAACCTTATCAAATGATTAATTTTCTTTACAAATACATTAACACGTTAACCTATTCAGATTAATACCATGCATTAATGTTGACATTTACATTTTTGTTTTGGCACTGCTAAAACTTTGCAGTGTGCACTCGTCCTATAGATCCACCTGTAGCTGTTTTGTTTATTTATTTATTGTGTGTGTGCGTGCCTCATTGTTTTGCCACAGAAGTTTGTCATTACTGTTTGCGTCACATGGTTAAAAGAGACAGAAATAGTCTGTAGTATCCTTTTTAGTTGCTGTTGTTGTAAAACTTGAAGCCAAAAGCCATAAAAAGCCTCTGCTATGTGACATGCGGATTGTCTTCAGTGCGTCAGTGTAACAGATCCATGTGAAAAGGAGGATCTGTGCGTAACTTTATCTGATATCCACAGTAGTTAAGCACCGAGTTGCCTGTTTAGTGCTGGAGATGAAATTACGCTCATAAAAAAAGATCATTAAGAGAAAACTTCTCCGCAACCCCACTGGCTGGAGGAACTGAAGATCATGGTCGTAACTTTACTAAATGATACTGACATTTACTAAGCCTGCTGAAAGCATTGGAGTTGAGTTTGACTGAAACATTCCAATCGAGGACATCAATGGAAAAAGAAGAGAAATTCATTACAGATGAGGCAACATCTGGCCAATCTGTCAATCTTATTGCATTTTACAGTGTTTTATTTTGTCCTTGTGAGAGTGACCTTTGACATAATGACAATAATAATAATAATAATAATAATAATAATAGTAATACAGTATTAAGAAACATAATATAATGTTATTATTTTTTTTTTTAAATTTCAGGCTTTATTCATTCATTTATTCATTTTCCTTCGGCTTTCACACTCATACACTACAGCCAATTTAGTTTATTCAGTTCACCTACAGCGCATGTCTTTGGACTATGGGGGAAACCAGAGGAAACCCACGCCAACACAGGGAGAATATGCAAACTCCACACAGAAACACCAATTGGCCCTGCTGGGACTTGAACCAGTGACCTTCTAGCTGTGAGGCGACAGTGCTAACCACTGCACCACCGTGCCACCCTTAAAGGCTTTATTTCATCTTTTATTTCTTATTTATTGTACTTTGTAATTTATTTTATTATGCATGTGGTATTATGTATGTGGCTAGCTGGTTAGTTAGCCTGTTAGAGCAATTATTACAGATTTTTGTAATAGTCTCTTGCCTATATTGTGCAAGAATATATTCAGACAGCTAAACTATTTACTAAATTATTTACTGTATTTAGTTTATTAGATTAACTTAAAGGTATAGTTCACCCAAAAATTTAAATGTTATTATTTATTCACATCATAATTTCTGTCACATATATTTATATTTTTAATTTTTTTAACACCAAAGAAGATTTTTGAAGATCGGTGGTATCTGGCACACATTGACTTTCATAGTAATTTCTTTCCCTACTATGAAAGTCAATGGATGCCAACAATAGCGTTCTTCAAAAAATTTTCTTTTGTGTACAACACAAAAACAAAACGCGAATAAATTGTAAGGTAATTGTCTTGTTTAGAAGTATCCATTACAAGGAGTCATTTATAGCTGTATTATTAAGCATTTTAAATTGTAAACTACATTAATGGTATTGGGGCGACGAAGTGGCGAAGTAGGAAGTGCTGTCACCTCACAGCAAGAAGGTCGCTGGTTCGAGCCTCGCCTGGGTCAGTTGGCGTTTCTGTGTGGAGTTTGCATGTTCTCCCTGCGTTCACGTGGGTTTCCTCCGGGTGCTCCGGTTTCCCCCACAGTCCAAAGACATGCGGTACAGGTGAATTGGGTTGGCTAAATTGTCCGTAGTGTATGAGTGTGAGTGAGTGTGTGTGGAAGTTTCCCAGGGATGGGTTGCAACTGGAAGGGCATCTGCTGCAGAAAAACGTGCTGGATAAGTTGGTGGTTCATTCCGCTGTGGCGACCCCGGATTAATATAGGGACTAAGCCGAAAAGAAAATGAATGAATGAATTAAATGTATTGTTAAATGCCACTAGCTAATGTTATTTGTTGGCTATTGTTATATGGGGGATTGAGTACACGACAAATTTCCTACAAAAAAATTATAAAATATCATTCTAATTAATGTTAATTATGTGGAGTGATGGGAATAACAGGATTATAAATAAATAACATTTCCTTTTTCCGTAACGATTAATTAAACAAATGACTGTTTCTCCCATTCCAACGTTGTTACATTTACTGACAACAAAAATGGATTATTTACATTTGTTATATAATTGATAGTAATTTGCAATTGAGCTTACTGAAGTGGTTTTCATCATGCAGTGATCACGGTGGACGCGAAAAGGATTTACTACAGTTATTATACCGAGATTAAAGCATTATAATGTGCACATTATATACACTCACTGGCCACTTTATTAGGTACACCTGTCCAACTGCTCGTTAACACAAATGGCAACAACTTGTATCAACGGTTCAGGCTGGTGGTGGTGAAATGGTGTGGGGCATGGGTGACCAACTCTGTTTCTGGCGATCGATCTTGCTGCAGATTTCAGCTCCAACCGTGATCAAACACACCTGAACCAATTAATTAGAACCTGAGGAGCACTTGATAATTACAGGCAGGTGTGTTTGATATGGGCTGCAACTGAAAACTGCAGGAAGGTTGATCGCCAGGAATAGGGTTGAGCACCCCTGGTGTGGGGGATATTTTCTTGGCACATTAGTACCAATTAAGCATCGTATTAACACCACATCTGAGTATTGTTGCTGACCATGTGCATCGTTTTATGACCACAGTGTATCCATCTTTTGATAGCTGCTTCCAGCAGGATAACACGCCATGTCATAAAGCGCAAATCATCTCAGACTGGTTTCTTGAACATGACAATGAGTTTACTGAACTCAAATGGCCTCCACAGTCAGCAGATCGCAATCCAATAGAGCACCTTTTGATGTGATGGAACGGGAGATTCGCATAATGGAATCAAATCTGCAGCAACTGCGTGAAGCAATGATGTTAATATGGGCCAAAATCTCTGAGGAATATTTCCAGTACCTTGTTGAATCTATGCCACAAAGGATTAAGGCGTTGTGGAGGCAACACGGTACTTGTAAGTTGTACCTAATAAAGTGGCCGGTGAGTGTATACAGTATATATAATATATGCTTATAATGTCATTTTCAAGTTCAAGGTTCACTTTATTGTCCCTCAGTGCTTTCAATATACAGATGTACAACTATTGCTTCACCAAAATGACCATTGCGTGCAAGACAAAGCAATTAGGGGAGGGAAAGAGGTGATGAACACTTCCCTAGCAAAGTGCGAATGTGCATTGAGAATTTAGCAGCTTGAGGAACAGATGTGAGAATGAGAAAACCAGGGGTTGCGGGTCAGGGGACATATAATTATCCGTCAAAGATGATCAGATGTGTGACATCAGACACACACACACAGAAGGTCAATCTTAAATAATGTTAAATCTATGAATGACTCATCCTGTTGGCAGATAAAGGGCCGTAGGTGAATATCACACACCCATTGGACACAGAAAATAAAAATCTCAATTTTCAGCACTCATGTTTACATCAAGGCCGTCACGATTAGAAATATGGTCCTAAATGAACAGGGTCCAAAACTAATGACAAAAATTGGCTTTGGTGCATGAGGAAAACGTTCGCCAGCGACTTTATTAGGAGCTGCAACGTAATACACGGTTTAAATCAAACTGTAAGTATGATAATCGGACCCTCGCTGATGTAAGTAACGTGAGCGATTACAATCAAAATGTCGGCTAAAGAAAACATCTGTCGTGCCTCGCAATGTGTCTTCTGACAATTTTCAGCCTGGAAAAGGATCAGAGGTTACTTTATCTCATTTCCTTAAAGATACAACGTGCGTGATTTGTCGCTGGAGGTCTGCATTTAAAACAATAACAAAGACGTAGTTTGGTGACGCCATAAAGGAGTGTGGATTTATGGGAGTTGTCATGTTCACCGATCAGACGGGACTCATCTTCATGGCTGATGTAATGAATTCAAGTTTTATAAACAGCGAGATTTGATTGTTTAAATTCACATTATTTTATTTCACCCTAATATATTGGAAGTACTTCTTAATGTAGTTTAGCTGCTGCTGGAGCATTTGGTGGATTTGCTCTTCAGCTTTTGGGCTTTCAGCAATGACATTTACATTACACTGAACTTAACTAAACTGAACTTCAACTCTGAAAGCAGGACTGAGCAGTTTTAATATACTAGAACTTCTATGTAAAGCTGCTTTGTTACACAATCTGCATTGTAAAAGCGCTATAAAAATAAAGATAAATAGAATAGAATAGAATAGAATAGAATAGAATAGAATAGAATAGAATAGAATAGAATAGAATAGAATAGAACAGAATAGAATAGAATAGAATTGGTACAGGCTACTCTATTTGTCTTCTGTGGTAATGCACATTGCAGTATTAGACAGGGGTACTTGGCACTAAAGTAAAAGTACAGATACCCATAATACCACTCCAGTAAAAATATAAAGTCCCTCTTTTCAGATTTACTTGAGTTTTTACTGTACTTAAAGGGGTGGTCCACTACTATACCATATTTTTAACTTTAGTTGACATGTAACTGTGTGAACATAAACAACATCTCTGAATGTAATAAGCTCAAAGTTCAATGGAAAGGGAGATATTGGCTGCATCCGAAACCACCTATTACTCAGTAGGAATTTAAATATACTACTCGGCCATTAAAAAGTATGTTCTATACAGTATGAATGTAAGAAGTATGAATGGAATTCGGACGTACTACATCCGCCATTTTGTCACGGTCACATGACCTACTTGCGTCAGTTGCATCGCTTCACTCCCATTCATGAATTCTCTTCGTGGGGCATCATGGGATAGCGCAGCATGCATGGGATGCTCACTTCAGAATCTCGCCGGAAGTAGTAAGTCATCCGGGTACTTCTCGCATACTGATTTTCAAATTCTATGAATTCGGACATACTACTCGGCTAGCATACTGATTTTATCGTACTGAATAGTATGGAAGTATGCGGTTTCGGACGCTGCCATCGGCTTTTACAGAGTTAGCTTAGCATACAGCGAACGAAGTTTGGGGACTACAAACAATTACATCCGGCTAGATTACAAGCCATTCAGGTTATGCGCGTTCTCCATGCTCATACACCAAGCACATTGAAGGGGTGTGGTCAGAGGTGCTGTAATGTTATAGCAGAGAAAGCTAAAATGCCGTCCAAACGCTGCTATTTCCACTGAGCTGCTTCTGTTTATGTATTTGGGCTTCCAAAGGACACTACACAAAGAGAGAAGTGCTTACAGTTTTATTTTAATTATGTTCCAGAGAATTATAAAAAATATACAGCTCTAGTATTTGACAAAGGACCAGAATCCCTCTCAGTTCAGTGCTGGATTCGGCTAAAAACTCCTCTAACCGACGAAGCTGTGGATTGTGAGCCACAACCTGTAAGTATTTTAATTTGTTAAAATTGATCTATTACAGGCACAGTTTCTAGCTTTAACAGTATTTTGTAGTGAGGATGTAAACAAGGATGTAAACAATAGGAAATGCTGTTTGGCACCGCTAACAATTTAGCTACAAATTCCTATTTATCAGTCAAACAGCCACAGTCTTCACCAGCACTGCAGTGTCTCTCTATGCGGCCGCTTTTCCTGCATTCTACTTCTCAAATAACAAACTCGCAAAAGATATGAGAATGTTTTATAGCACTTACACATGCTTATTTCGAATATATATGAAAGACACTTGCCAGATTTTATTTTAGAGAGCAGCCTTGAGGTTCAACTGTGTGCTCTTCATTTTTTGTCTGATTCAACTGATATGGCTAACAGCTGTTTACATAGCGCAAAAGCGCTATGTAGGGGTGTGACGTGGTGATGTGGAACCGATCCGCGAATCACATCACATTATGTTAGCTGATCAATCAGAGCCCCTTGAGGGCAAGCCTTTCAGAGGAACTACGAAATATGACAGTTGTATATAATCAAAGATAAAAAAAAAATAATGTGATTTTCTACAAATGAAGCATGAGCATACATCTTATAAACACAACCAAGCCTTAAAAATACACTCTGGACCACCCCTTTAAGTATTAAACGTACTTATTGGTGAATGTTTATATTTATATAAGAAATGTACATTACATTACATTACATATTTAATATTTATATAAGAAATGTACATTATATTACATTACATATTTAATATTTGTGAAGTTTCACAAACTAATTTCGAGAGGAGCACGTGATATGATTGACTGCAGCTGGTTTCTCATCTACAATCATTAGTTAGCCAATCAGATGAATCCAAACTCACTATAAGTAGCCTAGCAAAATTTACTCCCTTATCTTCGTATTCCGAAGAAACCCCCCATCCACCCCTTTTCCACCTTTCTTCCTTTATCACGGGGAGATCTCGAGAACTACCTGATCTCGTACTCCCCTTACATGCTCAATCGACCAGGCGGGAGCCCTGTGCTCAATTATCTCCGAGCTCAGGGTTCTCTCCCGGGACAGCATGCCAAACCTGCTAATAGCATCAAGCAATATCTAAGTGTGAACTCTTGAAATATAAGAAATGGTGTAAGCCCTGTGCCTGGCCAAATTCCATGGATATGTTGCCCCCACTTTTCAAAATCCTGTTTGTATTCCCTTTACTTTCTATGAGTTTTCATCATCATCATCATCATCATCATCATCATCATCGCTTTGGTGGAGCATGACCAAGCAGAGACCAGAGAGTCTGCATGTGCCAGTGTGCACAGCCGTGTCTAATAATTATTAATATCATATGAATATAATACTAATAGTCAGAATCATTAGCCCCCTTTGATTTTTTTTCTTTTTTAAATATTTCCCAAATGATGTTTAAAAGAGCAAGGAAATTTTCACAGTATGTCTGATAATATTTTTTCTTCTGGAGAAAGTCTTATTTGTTTTATTTCGGCTAGAATAAAAGCAGTTTAAAAAAATTTTTAAAAACATTTTAAGGACAAAATTATTAGCCCCTTTTTTATTTATTATTAGCCCCTATATTTTTTCGATAGTCTACAGAACAAACTATTGTTATACAATAACTTGCCTAATAGCCCTAACCTGCCTAGTTAACCTAATTAACCTAGTTAAGCCTTTTAATGTCACTTTAAGCTGTATAGAAGTATCTTGAAAAATATCTAGTAAAATATTATTTACTGTCATCATGGCAAAGATAAAATAAATCAGTTATTAGATATGAGTTAAAACTATTATGAATAGAAATGTGTTGAAAAAAATCTTCTCTCCGTTAAACAGACATTGGGGGAAAAATAAACAGGCGGGCTAAAAATTCAGGGGGGCTAATAATTCTGACTTCACCTGTTTTTTTTTTAAAACATAATAGTTTTAATTCAGTTATAATTAAATTCTAAATTAAATTTATTGTCATAAATACACTACATTACATATATTTTTTTCTAGTTATTTTGAAAGATCTTCAGCTTATAGTGCAAAAGCTTAATTAGGTTAACTAGGCAAGGCAGATCAATTATAGGCAAGTCATTTGATAACAAATGGTTTCTTCTGTAGCCAATCAAAAAATAATAATCTTGAGCTAATAATATTAAAAAAAAAATTACAACTGCTTTTATTTCAGCCAAACTAAAATAAATAAGACCTTCACCAGAAGAAACAAAGTATATTTTAGGAATTACTGTGAAAAATGCTGCATTAAACATAATTTGTTATATGTTTAAAAAAAATACAATTTAGAAATAAACTCACTTTCCAGGCTTCTGAAAAATCAGGACATTTTCAAGTACATCTCGAATCAAGAACAGGCCACCAGAAAAAGTGAGGATTGTCCCCAGAAATCAGTACGTCATAAGCTCAGGTTCCCCAGAGACGTATTTGCTCAGAGAGGTGAAGCACACATAGAGAGCCTCTTACATCTCTACCTGACATGTGGAGCGTTTCAAACACTGCGGAAATGTCAAACGCTGTAAAACAATCTCTAAGAGAACGGGGCTTTTGAGGAGAACAGCTTTAAAAATGTCACTGACTCTCTGAAAGAGATTAACCTAGGATCTAGTGATCAACATCACCGAAGCCCACTGATAAAAGCTCTATAAAGCTGGCTTTTATTAGATACACCCGACTCCCGGTGAAGAGAGCTGTCTTTTTAAGGAGCTCCGATCGAACGCAGCCAAGTAACAGACAACCTGTGATATAAAGGAGAAGAGATGCGGGGAGATCAAGACTGTGATAGGACCCAGAGCAACAGTAAAGAGTCGAGTTGAATTTGGCTGAAACATAACATTGGATGAATAGCCCACTGTAGACTCGTATGAATACAACACATCCAAATGGTTCCCAAGTGGAAGGATTTAGGGAAAGCAGGTGAACAGATAGCAGGCTTGCAATAGAGTAAAGATGAAACCTGTAATCTGTTTGAATGATTTAAAGGGCGCCTATTTTACCTCTTTTATAAAATGTAAGACGTCTTTGGTGACGACGTAGTGGCGCAGTAGGTAGTGGATTTACGCGAGAACAGTAGGTGAGAATGGCACTCGCAAGAGAAATTTGAGATCTCAAAAAGCATACACAGCAGCCTTTGGTGGATTCGTGAAAACAAAAACTGCAAAAAAACATACCTCCTGGAGTGTATTTGACGTTCTCCAGAAATGTATATAGAGGCACGTTTTCAGAATGAGCCTGGGTTGAAATTGGCCATAGTGAGTGTGTGTGTGTGAATGTGAATGGGTGTTTCCCTGTACTGGGTTGCAGTTGGAAGGGCATCTGCTGTGTAAAACACATGCCGGTATAGTAGGCAGTTCATTCAGCTGTGGCGACCCCTGATAAATAAAGGACTAAGTCGAAGAAGAATAAAAACTTTTTTTTTTTGCCAAAATTAACTAATTATTTATTTTTTTATTTATTTTTTGATGTAACCAGTCAAATGTTCTCTAGTATTTAATACATCTACTATTGATAAGACACTATTGCTGATGCTAAAATTAGTCATTTATTCACATCAAAGAGCATTCAAACCAAGGGTTCGCTCACAAATATAAGAAAGTATGAATTAAATTATGAAGAAAGCCAAATTTAGAGGATAAATGTCAGACTCTGCGTTACTATTATAGACTGTGTCAGTCAAGAGTATGATGCACTTTAGCTCTACAGCTCTGACTGGCAAAGCTGTGAAATAAACTAAACATGATTGGCTGTTTTTGAAAAGGGGGAGGAGCTACTATGTCTTGCCCTTTCTTTCTGTTTTAGTTGAGATTATGGCAAATATCCAATAAAAATGCACATTTCACAGCACTTAACAGGACTGAGCACCACATGCTAACAATGTGTTCATGCATCTTTCTTTCTTTCTTTCTTTTCTTTCTTTCTTTCTTTCGTTCTTTCTTTCTTTCTTTCTTTCTTTCTTTCTTTCTGTCGTCACTGACTTGCTTGGTTTGAGACTTGGAACTGTGGGACTTGGGATGCACTGTGGAGCTGTGCATCGATAGATTTGCTCTTCAGTGTTTAGACGTTCA
This sequence comes from Danio kyathit, assembly GCA_903798195.1. Taxonomy (NCBI): domain Eukaryota; kingdom Metazoa; phylum Chordata; class Actinopteri; order Cypriniformes; family Danionidae; genus Danio; species Danio kyathit. The sequence goes on from LR812527.1 coordinate 57,314,912, forward strand.
AAAATGAAAATTAGACCACACTGAACTGTACTAAAATGAACTTCAACTCTGAAAACTGGACTGACACTGTTTCAATCTACTAGAACTTCTATGTTAAGCTACTTTGACACAATCTACATTGTAAAAGGGCTATAAAGATTAATTTATTTTCTTTCTTTCTTTCTGCTTCACGTTAAATTTAAACTACAGCAAGGCTTTCTCAATGTTTGTCCTAATGAACTGTTCTGTCTACTTTTACAGTATTTGATTTAATTCAGAAAGCTGAAAATGTTTTCAAGTTTAAAATGTTCGCTGGTGTTCCAAAGAAGAAAGTCTTACAGGTTTGGAACAACACGATAGTGAGTAAATCATTTTGGAGTTTTCATTTTTGGATGAACTTTCCCTTTAAGCTAGTTAATTAGCAGAGCTGATTTGCTGACATTTCAACATCAGGACCTGCTCAACTACAAATAACCTTTAAACAGAAAGTTAAATGTGTGAAATGCCTAAATGGTTTTGAACAAGTTAAAAGAGCAGCTCTTTTTATGGTGCTTTAAAGATGTTATAATTCTGTTTTTGGCATTTTTAGACATGATCTGGGTGGAAAAGATCTCCAAAAAAAGTTCTATGGAAACAATAACTGCATACAGGTTTCGAGCAAAATGTTGGAGAAAAGTCATTACCCCAGATGGAGGAGTTCAAGTATCTTGGTGTTTTGTTCACAAGTGAGGGAAGGATGGAACGTGAGATTGTCAGGCGAATTGGTGCAGCGGCAGCAGAAATGCAATCGATGTATTGGTCCATTGTGGTAAAGAATGAGCTGAGCTGAAAGGCAAAGCTCTTGATTTACCGGTCAATCTCCTTTCCTACTCTCACCTATGGTCATGAGCTTTGGGTCATGACTGAAAGGACAAGATCTTGGTTACAAGCGGCCGAAATAAGTTTCCTTCGTAGGGTGGCAGGGCACACCCTTATAGATAGGGTGAGGAGCTCTGTCACCTGGGAGGAGCTCGGAGTAGAGCTGCTGCTCCTCCACATCGAGAGAAGTCAGCTGAGGTGGCTTGGGCATCTGTTTCGCATGTCTCTTGGGCACCTACCTATGGAGGTGTTCCAGGCATGTCCCACTGGGAGGAGGCCTCGGGGAAGACCCAGGACACACTGGAGGGACTGTGTCTCTCAGCTGGCCTGCGAACGCCTCGGGATCCCCCAGAGGAGCTGGAGGAATTGTCTGGGGAGAAGGAGGTCTGGGGTACTCTCCTAAGACTGCTGCCCCCACGACCCGGCTCCGGAAAAGCGGATGGAAGTGAATGAATGAATGAGCAAAATTAATGTAAATATTGACACAGTTTTCATTTTTAACCCTTTCAAATTATCAGATGAAGATATTTTAGCTGGCTCAGTGGTTAGTACTGTTGCCTCACAGCAAGAAGGTCACTGGTTCGAGTCCCGGCTGGGCCAGGTGGCTGTGTGGAATTTTGCATGTGGTAAAGGTGAATTGGGCAAACTAAATTGACCATAGTAAAGAGGTATTTGTGTATAAAGCATCTGTTTTGTGGGAAGTGCTTCTCGTATGATATGTGAACGACCTGTACAGCTTTACTTTGACATTTCCTCGAGCGAGAATGATGTCGACTGAAACACATTGGTGACCCGTATCATATCGTACCAGTGGAAACGGGCCAAAACACAACTCTTAAATTAAAAAATAAATAAAAGATTCAAACGATCACTGATGCTCCAAAAGAAAACACATTATACATTGAAGAGTCAGGGGGTGAAATCTTTTAAACAAGATGAAGATGTTTCTTATGACAAATGAATCATATATATATATATTTTTTTTTGTGGGGGGTGGGGGGGGGGGGTGGGGGGTTGACTAATCCTTTAGGAAAGAAAGAGGTGCCACTACACAAACAAAAGTCTGTAAACTTATGGTATGTGCGCACAAAACCTAATTTATCACATGCAATCACACTTTAATCTCCACAGGCTGTGGTTACAAACTAATGGTCTACTTTACAAAGCTACAACATCTATCTTTTTCAAACTGGGACAGAGTAACTCGCATATAGAGAAAGATCTGTGTCTGGCTGCTGGAAGAGAAAGTTATCCTCCATGGTCTTTGAGTGAGACAGCAGAAAAAGACAGTAAAAGCGAGGCTCACGTAACCGAGCCCTGATGCAGGCCCGTCAGCTCCACTGCCTCGGGTCACACTTCAGTGACAGCAGCTCTCCTAAAAACAAAGGCGTACGTTCAAAGTGGCCTGTCGGGTCTCATCTCCTCAAACACGGGGGGAAGAAGCACCTCAACCTAAATTTAGTTAAAAAAAAAAAAATCCTCTCGTGTTTCATCACCTGTACGGGCTTGGTTTCAATCTCCTGTGTGCTTGGAGCTCTTAGCCACCCAGCGTCAGTAATGGCTGAGGACTTGTGTTCACCCTTAGTCTTTAGCTGTCTGCCCTATAGATTAAGTGCTTAGATAGCAGCACGCACAGACAAAGGCTTTAAATGGAAAGTCTGGATTTTGATGACTGCTGACTGTTTTCATATAAGAGTTTAACTGTACACCCTTAGACTTCATACTTATGGCACAAAGAGTTTGTTTACACAACAGTGTACTAAAAATGGGAATGTTTTTCTTTTGCATTTCCGGAAAGGTTCTTGCAATGAGGAATATGATGTAAAAACTGTTCACATGGATCAGTGAAAATGATCAAAAACATCCCCTGAACTGCAAAATCTTTATGTGAGCAATACTAGCACATACTGTAAAAAAAAATCTGTAAATTGACAGTTTACCGTATTTTGTGACAATTTCTTTATTTTACAGACTTGGTTTTCTATATATTATATGAAATGTGTATATAAGTAGAATAGTTGAAGTCAGAATTATTAGCCCCCTTAATTATTAGCCCCCCCTGTTTATTTTTTCCCCAATTTCTGTTTAACGGAGAGAAGAGTTTTTTTTAACACATTTCTAAACATAATAGTTTTAATAACTCATTTCTAATAACTGATTTATTTTACCTTTGCCATGATGACAGTAAATAATATTTTACTAGATATTTTTCAAGGCACTTCTATACAGCTTAAAGTGACATTTAAAGGCTTAACTAGGTTAATTAGGTTAACTAGGCAGGTTAGGGTAATTATGCAAGTTATTGTATAATGATGGTTTGTTCTGTAGACTATCGAAAAAAAAAAAAAAAAAAAAAATATATATATATATATATATATATATATATATATATATATATATATATATATATATATATATATATATTATATATAATATATATATTAGTGGTGGGCCGTTATCGGCGTTAACGTGAAACTCTTATCGCGCGAAAAAAAAAAATATCGCCGTTAATCTATTCACAAAGTTGGGTTAGGAACTGTGTCTATTCTACGCAAGCTATGATGACTTTCACCTTGATATTTTAGCGTGGATGTATACCTGGCCGGTGAAAAAGTGCCCTTCTGAATCAAATCAGCAGGATGCTTGACTCTAACTGCAGTTCGGCACACATATTACGAATGCTTTCAGCAGAATTCAAAGAGCCATTTTAATCTAGATTTATCTAGATTAAAAAATTAATCTATGCCCACCTATAATATATATACAGTATATAAATATATACTATAAGTATATATATAATGCCAATAAAAGTCTTTTAGTTAAACTGTAGAAGTGAATTTTCAACATCAAAAGTGTACAGAGCAGAGATAAAACTCACATAATGCAAGTGAATAAACCATAAACACTTGTGAACGAACAAAATATGATACCTGTTAATTAACATTATATGTATATATATATATATATATATATATATATATATATATATATATATATATATATATATATATATATATATATATATATATATATATATATATATGTATGTATATATATATATATATATATATATATATATATATATATATATGTATATGTATATATGTATATGTATATGTATACGTATATGTATATATGTATATGTATATATATATATATATATATATATATATATATATATATATATATATATATATATATATATATATATATATATATATATATATATATATTTATACACATATACATATATATATCTCGCTAACGCAGCACATTAATGCCGATAACGGCCCACCACTAATATATATATATTAGTGGTGGGCCGTTGCACATCAAAGAGTACTTAAAAATTCACCTTATAAACACCATTAAGTGTTTCCAAGCCTTTATGGTTTGTTTAATATTTAATTTTTTCTGTAAATAAATAAATATCACATTTATTTAAGAATGTTGGACACCGATAGCCACTGATTCCATAGTACGAAAAAAAATACAATGTAAGTCAATAGGCTACCGGTAGCCAACATTCTTTTAAATATCTTTTCTTTTCTTTTTTTTAACAAACGAAAGAAACTAAAACAGGTTTTGAACAGGTGAATGGTTTATAAAATGATGGCAGGATTTACATTTATGGACAAACTGTCCCTTTACCCCACTCTGACATCAAAATGTGATCCAGTCAGGTGTTCTGTTATTAGCATGTTGTTAGCATGTTGCTATGCTGTTTTTGATAGGCTATGTTCAGAAATGTTAGTAGGACATTGATAAATTATGACATCAATATTATCAACCTATGCAAACCAGGATGACTTCTTTTCAGCTTCAAACATTAAATGAACTTAGATTAGTTTTATAGTATGCTATAGTAGCCTATGCTAGTATGCTATAACTTTTTGTGTAACATCCTGATAAGTATTATGCATTAAGCATTATCTAATGGTAATTTTAAAGATTTATTTCTGTTTATGAACCCAATGTTTTCTGAATGTTCCAGGAACTAAATATTGTTAGCTGGGATCCCTTTTCAAGTGGAAAACTGACTAGCCGAACAAACTAATCTCTGACATCAAACAGACTTGCTAAAAGCGTGTGAAATCAGCCCTTTGATATTCTTCCAGCTTGATTTAACAACACTATTTTTTTTTCTCTTCTTCTTCTTTTTTTTTTGTCTAGGACAAATTGCATCATAAATAACATGATGCTTTAACATTAGTGAAAAGCCAGAGTGTTTTATTGGGCTACGCAATATGACTTCATCCATAATTAAATTTATACCTGCTGTATTCTCTGAAACGGTCGGTGGCCTCATCTCTTCCATCACATACGAAGGAATATGTGACAAAAACATTCGTAGAAAATGTCAGGGGAGGCTAACAAACAGAGCATGTGTGTGCAGTTTTTGGCATTAGCAGTGATGACAGTGTTTGATTTTGAGATTACAGAGCTCATTAAAGCTCTGGGCCTGAAGCGTTACTTTAAATATAAAGCCACCCTGACATGTACTCTTATGAAGCATGTACTAACATGCACAGCTTTATATGCCCACTCCAGTTTCATAATAAGAGATACTTAATCTTAATTATCAATGTTGCAACAAGATTTTGCTTTCACTTTTTTCACTTTCTTTCTTTCTTTCTTTCTTTCTTTCTTTCTTTCTTTCTTTCTTTCTTTCTTTCTTTCTTTCTTTCTTTCTTTCTTTCTTTCTTTCGTTCTTTCTTTCTTTCTTTCTTTCTTTCTTTCTTTCTTTTCTAGGATTTACATGACAACTAACCAGTGGTGAAAAGAGTACTGAAAAGTCATACTCAAGTAAAAGTACCATTACTTGCCTAAAAATGTAGTGCAAGTAGAGTAAAAGTATCAGTTGTAAATATTACTCAAAGTAGGAGTAAAAAGTAGCCCTTTTAAAAGTACTCAAGAGTAGTGAGTAGTGAGTATTATGCTGCAAAAAGCTGATATGTTTACATGTAATTTGTGCATGTGTGTGTAAACGTAACATTCTGTAGTGCATTTAGTTATTACCCAGAAGGCATTATGAGACATTAATATTAGGTTAGATTTGAGTTGTAATGTCAGGTGACCAAAATCAATTGTCAAGCCAGCAGCTAAGGACAACGTTATTTTGATGTCCAATAATGTCGTCAAATGACGTTGATATTTGGTTGATTTTAGGTTGTTAGAAAGTAACCAAAATCCAGCGTCGAGCCAACATCTTAAATTAACGTCATATATGACGTCAATTACTGACATTTATTCGTCGGGTATGGTAACCAAAATCAAACGTCTGATAGATGTCATAGGGGTAACGTTGACACAACGTCAAGCTGTAACATCATTAGACGTTGATATTTGCTTGGTTTTAGGTTGGACATTGGATATTGATGTTGACCAGACGTTGAGTTCTGACGTCAACCCGATTTTCATTTCCAAACAAAATGCAAAGTCCCCATGACGTTAGGGTTCAACGTCAATCAGACGTCATCTTGACGTCCTGTGCCTGCTGGGTGTTTAAGGCCATTTCGGTCATCATACAGTAAATATTCATCATCTTCTCATCAGTGACATGCATCTAAACAGTCTCCAAACAGTTTACTGCAGTAAAGTGCACACGTCTTGAGGTAGTTCATTATGATGCGATTTATCGTCTATGTGCAATTTGATTGGACAGGAATCTCAGGACTGATTTTTCTAATCCCCATAGACAAGAAAAATAAAGTAGTGACTGCAGGTTCAAAGAAAGTAGTGGAGTAAAAGTACAGATACTGCACTTAAAATGTACTCAAGGAAAAGGAAAAAAACACATTTGTAAAACTACTCAGTAAATTACAATTCCTGAGAAAAACTACTCAATTACAGTAATTTGAGTATTTGTAATTAGTTACTTTACACCACTGCAACTAACACATAAAAACATTTTCAAAAGGGTCATCGTTTACATGGATCCACAAATCATGACTAAAAAATGCTGTATTTGTGGGATGCCCGGCCAGTACAGTAGTTGCTGTGACTTTGTAAAGAAACATAATGTGCTTGTTTAAATATGGTCTTTTAGTCTGCCTTTTTTTGTCAAGTGCTATAGACTAAACACAAATATAAGCACAAGACATCATCATTTTCACTAAGTAATGTTCTTGTAGTTTACACTGCGAAAATGACAGTATCATATTAAAAAAAAATTGCACTTACAGTATACACACTGCTAAAGATGCATTGCTGTCCACTAACTGATTTATTTATTTTTCCATGTTAGATACACTTTAATGTTTCAGATATATGTGTATATACAGTGCATCCGGAAAGTATTCATAGCGCTTCACATTTTCCACATTTTTTCATGTTACAGCCTTATTCCAAAATGGATTACATGCATTTATTTCCTCAAAATTCTACACACAATACCCCATAATGACAATGTGAAAAAATACTTTTTTTAAATTGTTGCAAATTTATTAAAATAATAAAACAGAAAAATCACATGTACATAAGTATTCACAGTCTTTGCCGTGAAGCTCTAAATTAAGCTCAATAACCCGCTGGTCATTCTGTCTGAGCTCCAGCCATCTTCTGTGGAGAGAGGAGAACCTTACAGAAGGACAACCATCTGTGCAGCAATCCACCAATCAGGCCTGTATGGTAGAGTGGCCAGACAGAAGCCACTCCCCGACTGGAATTTGCCAAAAGGCATCTGAAGGACTCTCAGACTATAAGAAACAAAATTCTCTGGTCTGATGAGACAAACATTGAACTCTTTGGAGTGAATGACAGGCGTTACGTTAAGAGAAAGCCAGGTTTTGCTCATCACCAGACTAATACCATCCCTACAGTGAAGCATGGTGGTGGCAGCATCATGCTGTGGGGATGTTTTTCAGCAGCAGGAACTGGAAGACTAGTCAGGATAAAGGGAAAGATGAATGCAGCAATGTACAGAGACATCCTGAATGAAAACCTGCTTCAGAGTGCTCTTGACCTCAGACTGGGGCTGCTGCATCTTCCAGCAGGACAATGACCCAAAGCACACCACCAAAATATCAATGGAGTGGCTTCACAACAACTCGGTGTATGTCCTTGGCCCAGACCTATATCATATTGAACATCTCTGGAGAAATCTGAAAATGGCTGTACACCGTCGCTTCCCATACAACCTGATAGACCTTGAGAGGTGAGGGCAAAAATTCCCAAAGACAGGTGTGCCAAGCTTGTGGCATCATATTCAAAAAGACTTGAGGCTGTATTGAGTATTGAGTACGAGTATGAGTACTCAAGTATTGAGCAAAGGCTGTGAATACTGATGTACATTTGATTTTTCAGGTTTTTTATTTTTAATAAATTTGGAACAATTTAAAAACCTCTTTTTTCACATTGTCATTATGGGGTATTGTGTGTAGAATGTTGAGGAAATAAATGTATTTAATCAATTTTGGAATAAGGCTGTAACATAATTTTTTTTTGAAAAAGTTAATCTTTGAATATTTTTTTTCAGTTCATGTAAACGATTATCATTGTATATTGAATATATGTGTGTGTGCGTATGTGTATATGTATGTGTATGTGTGTATATGTTTCTGTTATGCTTAATAGCAGAATAATGAGAGAGATATTTTTTGAGAAATTGTTATAACTTTTCTTGAAAGTCAAGTTTACATACACTAAGATTATTATGCCTCTGAAAAAGCTCAGATGATGGTGTCAAGGTTTTGGAAGTTTCTGATTGGCTAATTGACAACATTTGAGTTAATTGGATGCACAACTGCAGAATAGTATTTAAGGAAAACCTCAAACACCCTGCTTCCTTGTGTGACAACATGGGCAAATCAACAAGCCAGAATCAACAAAAAAGCCAGATTACAATTTGCTAAATTAGACTGGGAAAAGACTCATTTTGGGAGACATGTCCTGTGGTCTGATGGAACTAAGATTGAACTGTTTCGCCATAATAACCAGTGTTACATTTGGAGGACAAAGGGGAAAGCTTACAAGCCTAGGAACACCATGCCAACTGTGAAATATGGGGGCGGCAGCATCATGTTGTGGGACTGTTTTGCTGCAGGAGGGACTGGTCCACTTCACAGCATAGATGGCATCATGAAGAAAGAACATTATGTAGAAATACTGAAGCAACATCTCAAGACATCAGCCAGGAAATTAAAACTTGGCCACAAATGGGTCTTTCAAACAGACCATGACCCTAAGCATACTGCCAAATTAGTTAAAATGTGCTTTAAGGACAACAGAGTGAATGTTTTGTAGTGGCCATCACAAAGTCTTGCTCTCAATCCTATAGAAAATTTGTGGGCAGAGTTGAAAAAGCTTGTGTGAGCAAGACAGCCTACAAATCTGTCAGGAGGAATGGGCCAAAATTGCTGAAAACTATTGTGAGAAGCTTGTGAAAGGATACCCAAAACATTTGACCAAAGTTATACAGTTTAAAAGCACAGCTAAAAAAATAACAAGGAAATGTATTTAAACTTTTGACTTTAGAAATTAATAAAAAAAATATCAAAACAAAAATTCTCTCATTATTCTGGCATTTAGTAAATGTAAATGATTTAGGTAATCCTAACGGACTCTAAAATAGTAAACGTTTAGTATGATTTACCATCAGACATTTAAAAAAAAAATGGTTATGTTTCTTTTTTTAGTGTATGTAAACTTCTGGTTTCAACTGTATATTGAGTTTCTTACCTGTTAATACTAATGCACTACTAACAGTAAATGATGGCACACTAAATACATAAAATAAAATACATCACAAGACTTCATTTTAAAAACAACAGACCTCAAACTTTTTTTTTAAATAACAAAATTAAAATACATTTAAAAAGGCTTGCAAATGCCACTCTAACATGTTCTCTATTAGCGGCAAGCACCATCTAACCACTTGTCATCAAAAGAACAAGTTGTTATTTGCACCTTTCACATTAATCTGTATAAGCAAGCAGGATTATTCCAGTAAAAACATTGCATGTAGATCTCAGTTATCAAGGGGTTTTCTGTTCAATGAGAAAAAATGAAGAGCACAGAGTTTGACTGGAACTCATAAATTTACTGGTGGTGAATCTTAGTTTCTGTGGCTGTGAGTTTGTGGCTTGTGAGGAAAGCTTTCCTTTCAAAGCTCTGCTAATACTGAAACATTGCTTTAGTAGAGAAGCCTGAATCTACAGCCTGTGGATAATGCTTTCTCAATATACACAAGTGGCTTTATTCCAAAACTGAGTAAGCTTGATCTCTACTGCCCTACATAGGCAGCTTCCTTCCTAACCCAGCTGAAGCCTCTTGGAACGCTCTGCTTTGTGTGTCACACAAATAATGCTCCTCATGTGAGTTTCATTAAAGTAGTGTTTTCTCTCAGATGTTTCTCCTACAGTTCCTCAGGAGACATTATAATCGATATGAATGAGACAACTGTTGACGTATGGTAAGAGTTCAAAGCTATAAATTGAACGTGGATAGCAGCTCAGATTGTTTGGTTTTGGAACAATTTTGATGAGAAATGTTCGAGCTCATATTTACACAATATTGTTTTCAAGAAAAAAGGGACTTTGGCTTTTCATTTAAAAGTCAAGAACGTTTTGGGGGTCCTAAAAACACAAACATTTTGAAAATGGCTTTCAAAGTTCAAGTTTTAGAATTGTACGCTGTTATCAATCATGAAACTGTAGAATATGCGTACATATGCTCTTAAAGGGGCCATGCACTGGCTTTTTAAAAATTGTTTTATTCTGTCATCCGAGCTCCACATATGATGTTCACATGTATTTTCCTCTCAAAAACATCAAAATCAATAGGTAATATCTTTTTTTCTACCCTTGTTTTGACTGCATCTCAGAGAATGCACTGATTTTCTGACCGCTTGGAGTGTAACGCCCATGATTGGATAAGAGATCTGGATAACAAACTAGTATTTGACTCCTCCTTCAGTTCACAAGCAGAAATGAATGCGTCTTTGGCTTGATCTGACCATGCACTGTGCAAATCAGTGGGCGGAGCTACAGAATTAGGGTTTGATATTCTTCTGTGGAGGTGGTGTTTAACCTACTTGTGATGTCATAAATCGGTACATTCCAGGATCTGGCATTTTCTGGGTCTGGTGTCAATCAAATGTGCTGTTTTAGTAACAAGGACATTTCCAGTTTAGCCCTCTAGAGTTGAAATTTAAGAATGGTATAATGAGAGATGGGGTGAGATAGTGGCTCAGTGGTTAGCATTGTCACTTCACAGCAAGAAGATCACTGGTTTGAGTTCCGGCTAGACCAGTTGGCGTTTCTGTGTGGAGTTTGCATGTTCTCCCCGTGTTTTGTGGGTTTCGTCTGGGTGTTCCGGTTTCCTCCACAGTCCAAAGACATGCGCTATAGGTGAATTGAATAAACTAAATTGGCCATACTGTATAAGTGTGAATGCGAGAGTGTATGGGTGTTTCCCAGTACTGGGTTGCAGCTGGAAGCGCATCCACTGCGTAAAACATATGCTAGAATTGTTGGCGGTTTATTCTGTTGTGGCGACTCATTATGAACAAGGGACTAAGCCGAAGGAAAATGAATAAATAAATAATGAGAGTTTAGTTTCTGACAGTTGTTGCAATTAAGTGACCAATCACCGACTGGGTAATCTGACCAATTAAAGCAGACTAGGTTCTCAAAAAGGAGTTTTACAGAGACCAGGTCCTCGAACCAACCATTTATGACACTGTAAGAAAAAAAGATGAAGCTGCAATGCATATTATAAGACAAAGTAAAGTGTATTTATTTATTCATTTGAGAAGTGTCAGTCTCCAATTGATCTACATGCAATCATATTCACAATCTTCAACATTATTCAGCCTAAAAAAAATATATTATACATGCAATTCAACTTACGTTTGTCTGCAGTTTCCAGGTATAATGAATGCTACTGGGTAATATGACTGCAACAACTTTTGTTCCTTTTTACACTAGTGACATTACAGGGCCATATTATTGATATATACACTCACCGGGCACTTTATTAGGTACACCTGTCCAACTGCTTGTTAATGCACATTATAATGCACATGGCAGCATCTCAATGCATTTAGGCATGTAGACATGGTCAAAAAAGAGAAAATATCTAGTGAGCAGTATCAAGTGAGAATGGCCAGACTGGTTTAAGCTGATAGAAAGGCAACAGTAAGGTATGCAGAAGAGTATCTCTGAATGCACAACACACTGAACCATGAGGTGGATGGGTTACAGCAGCAGAAGACCACACCGGGTGCCACTTCTATCAGCTAAGAACAGGAAACTGAGGCTACAATTTGCACAGGCTCACCAAAATTGGACAATAGAAGATTGGAAAAACGTTGCCTGGTCTGATGAGTCCCGATTTCTGTTGCGACATTCGAATAGGGTCAGAATTTGGCATCAGTAACATGAAAGCATGAATCCATCCTGCCTTGTATCAATGGTTCAGGCTGGTGGTGGTGGTGTAATGGTGTGGGGAATATTTTCTTGGCTCACTTTGGGCCCATTAGTACCAATTCAGCAAGTCAACGCCACAGCCTACCTGAGTATTGTTGCTGACCATGTCCATCCCTTTATGACCACAGTGTACCCATCATCTGATGGCTGTTTCCAGCAGGATAACACTCCATGTCATAAAGCGCAAATCATCTCAGACTGGTTTCTTGAACATGACAATGAGTTCACTGTACTCAAATGGCCTCCACAGTCAGCAGAACTCAATCCAATAGAGCACATTTGGGATGTGGTGGAACGGGAGATTCGCATCATGGATGTGCAGCCGACAAATATGCAAATATGTAACTGCTTGATGCTATCATGTCAGTATGGATCAAAATCTCTGAGGAATATTTACAGTACCTTGTTGAATCTATGCCACAAAGAATTAAGGCAGTTCTGAAGAGAAAAGGGGGTCCAATCCGGTACTAGTAAGGTGTACCTAATAAAGTGTCCGGTGAGTATATAGTGTACACATTATTCTGTGTCACCTCAAAACAAATATCTCAAAACAACTCAACAATGTCTCTGATTTGTAATTGGATATGTTGACATCGCCCTCTAGTGGATTTGTCATCTGAAATGTGCTACAAATTATACATGCAGCAAAGTATTTTGCGTTTCGCAAAAATGTAGGCTGAGACACATATTTCCACTGAGCCTGTACTATATATCCAACGCTATCTCACGGCGATTTGTAGCTTTTTGATTTAGTGGCTAATTCGTATGAATTCGTAAGATCTCATTCGTACAATTTAGTACAATGTGCTTATCCCGCATTGACGGTTGGGTTTAGAGGCGGGGTTGGGTGCCACCCCCATTTTTAAAATCGTACATTTTCGTACGACTGAACTTGTATGAAATCATACGAATTAGCCACTAAACTGACAAAGCATAAAATAGTTATGTTTCCTCTTGAGATCAGGCTGGTATATTCTGTAGTTTATGTGTCTTTTTATGTATTTTAGTTTTAAAAAGTAATTTATTATTGTGGCGACGCAGTGGCACAGTAGGTAGTGCTGTCGCCTCACAGCAAGAAGGTCGCTGGTTTGAGCCTCGGCTGGGTCAGTTGGCGTTTCTGTGTGGGGTTTACATGTTCTCCCTGCGTTCGGGTGCTCCAATTTCCCCCACAGTCCAAAGACATGCGGTACAGGTGAATTGGGTAAGCTAAATTGTCCGTAGTGTATGAGTGTGAATGAGTATGTGTGGATATTTCCCAGAGATGGGTTGCGGCTGGAAGGGCATCCGCTGCGTAAAAATATATGCTCGATAAGTTGGCGGTTCATTCCGCTGTGGCGACCCCAGATTAATAAAGGGACTAAGGCGAAAATAAATTGAATGAATTAATTTATTTATTATTGTAATTTTTTAGAAACCTTAAATTGTTTTTCATGTAAATTATGATACAAAAACTGGGCAATGAGGTAGTTGTACTTTATTTAGTAATTGTCATTTTATTTCTCTATAAATTATTAGGTCCCACTTTATATTGTGTCGCTTATACCTGTGAACTTACATGGTAATTAGATGTGTAAGTAGTATGTAACTACAGTGTATGTACACACTGGTACAGAGTATTTACTTGTGTATACTGGTGTAACTACACTCATGTAACAACCAACTGAATAGTATGTGTAAGTACAAATGTGTAACAGGACATTGGTAACAACACTAGGAAAGTACACATCTGTAACAAGAATTATGTAAGTGCATTGTGTAACAACAATATGTACTTGGAGATGTTTTCCCACTTCCACACCTGTTTGCAGATCATGCACTTGTGAACACTGTATGGCAGAACTAACGCTGCATTAGAAGGTTTCACCTTGTGATACAAGTGTACTTGCATGGTAAATCCACAGGATCCACTCAATATAAAGTGTAAAATGGTCACAAATTACTGTTCATACATTCATTCATTTTCTTTTCGGCTTAGATGGGTTGCAGCTGGAAGGGCATTCACTGTGTAAAACATATGCTGGATAAGTTGGCGGTTCATTCCGCTGTGGCGACCCTAGATTAATAAAGAGACTAGGCCAAAACGAAAATGAATTTTATTTTAAACTTTATATTGTGGACCGTTCCTGTGGAGTTACCATGTAACTACACTGTTATTAAAGTGTTGCATAGAAGATATTTCTACAAGTTACACAGTAATTTGTGACCATTTTACACTTTATATTAAGTGGACAGTTCCTGTGGAGTTACCATGTAAGTACACTGATATCACAAGGTGAAACCTTCTAATGCAGCATTAGTTCTGCCATACAGTGTTCACAAGTGCATGATCTGCAAACAGGTGTGGAAGTGGGAAAACATCTGCAAGTACATATTGTTGTTACACAATGCACTTACATAATTCTTGTTACAGATGTGTACTTTCCTACTGTTGTTACCAATGTCCTGTTACACATTTGTACTTACACATACTATTCAGTGGGTTGTTACATGAGTGTAGTTACACCAGTAATACAAAAGTAAATACTATGTAAACGTGTGTACATACACTGTAGTTACATACTACTTACACATCTAAATACCATGTAAGTTCACAGGTATAAGCGACACAATATAAAGTGGGACCAATTATTCTTATACAGTACTATACATTGTTTCAAAATGTCAATAAAAGTCACTGCGGAGTCCAGTGGCCAATAAAAACAATACAGCTATTTGATTTGGTAACACTTTATTTTGATGGTCCATTTGAGTATTAGTAGACTGTTTAATATCTGTTGTTACTGCTCCTTCAACAGACATTTAACTGACTATAAGAAACTTTGCAAGTACATGTCAACTTGCTGTACACTAACCCCAACCTAATAAGAATTAGTTGCAATGTAACTTAAATTCAACAAACGGACCATCAAAATAAAGTGTGACCTTTGATTTTAAGGCATAAATGTATGTCAAATACATCAGAATCTACAGGCAACTATTAATTAACAGATATTTTTACAGCGTGTGTTTCAAGCATCACATTCACATTGCTTTAATTACAGTGTGAGACAATAGCCTTCGTCAGTGGGAGTGATCTGGTCGGGATCATTCAAGGCTGGACGCCACAATCAATAGATGTTGCTGCCAAGCTGTTGGGTTTACCCATGACCTCAGGGGCTTTCCTGCCCTTTCTTCCTCATATCCCTCTACTCTGTCTTTACTCTGGGATTTCCCTAGTGTCAGTCAGTGCCCTTTTGCTCATCTCATTTCTCTCTAATCACAATCAGATGGCAGTTTCAAATTGAGCATTGAAAGCCCCTCATATGGGACAGTTCAATCCTGTTTAAACAGCAGAGTGTGAGTGCTAACATTGCTAATGTCAGGAGTTTCAAATACAGTCAATGCATGAACGGACCAATTAAAATACACATGCATAAACTGACATCAACTTTGAAAGTCACAGCATCACTTGTGTTTTGTACTAGTTGTATCAGCTTGAAAATGTTAGATTTTAGCATGATATGTGCTAAAGAAGCTCAATTTTGATACGATGGTTGCAGTTTTTGGTACCTGAACTGGTACCTGAATTGTAACATTTTACAATAAGATTGCAATAGTTAATGTTAGCTTATGGATTCATTAACATGAACAAACCATGAACAATTCTGTACATCTATTACATTATTTGTTCATCTTAGTTAATGATGGTTAATGAAAATAGAGTTGTTAGTTCATGTTAACTCATGGTGCATTAACTAATGTTAACAAGCATGAATTTGGATTTTAATAAGGCATTAGTAAATGCTGAACAATGATGTTCAAGTGTTGTTCATAATTAGTTAGTAAATACATTAACTTGCATTAACTTATGAAACCTTAGTGTAAAGTGCGACCCATGAATTAAAGCTGAAATCAAGTAATATAAACATAATATGAACATTTATAATTCATTTTAAATAACTTTTAGTTGTTTTGTTGTTTCAGCTGGGTCAGTTGCCGTTTCTGTGTGGAGTTTGCATGTTCTCCCTGCGTTCGTGTGGGTTTCCTCCAGGTGCTCCGGTTTCCCCCACAGTCCAAAGACATGCGGTATGGTGAATTGGGTAGACTAAATTGTCCGTAGTGTATGAGTGTGGATGTTTCCCAGAGATGGGTTGCGGCTGGAAGGGCATCCGCTGCTTAGAAATGTGCTGGATAAGTTGGCGGTTCATTCCGCTGTGGCGACCCTAGATTAATAAAGGGACTAAGCCGACAAGAAAATGAATGAATGAATGTTTTGGTGTTTGTTTGTCATGGTTATTTATTTTTGCTCTATTAGATCTCAGTATATTTCCCAGTACTGGGTTGCAGCTGGAAGGGCATCTGCTATGTAAAACATAGCTGGAATAGTTGGCGGTTCATTCTGCTGTGGCGACCTCTGATAAATAAGGGACTAAGCAAAAGCAGAATGAATGAAAGATCTCAGTATAGTTTGTGGAGCTTGTATTATTAGTTTGTTATTTTAGTGCGTGTTGTTAAACTAAATAAAGGCTTGAAATGTATATATAAATGTAAACCCACATAGAAATCTGAAATGTGGCATTATATGCAAATTGCATAGGCCTATATATGACACAAATTCATATTTGGATTTGACATACAAAATATATGTCATAAAGTTATGCACCATATTGAAATATTGTAATCATGGCTACTTTCATATATACTCACCGGCCACTTTTGTCATGTTCAAGAAACCAGTCTGAGATGATTTGCGCTTTATGACATGGTGCATTATCCTGTTGGAAGTAGCCATCAAAAGATGGGTACACTGTGGTCAAAAAGAGATGGACATGGTCAGCAACAATACTCAGGTAGGCTGTGGCGTTGACATGCTCAATTGGTACTAATGGGCCCAAAGTGTACCAAGGAAAAAATCCCCACACCATAACACCACCACCACCAGCCTGAACCGTTGATACAAGGCAGGATGGCTTCATGCTTTTATGTTGTTGATGCCAAATTCTGACCCTACCATCCGAATGTCGCAGCAGAAATTGAGACTCATCAGACCAGGCAACAGTTTTCCAATCTTTTATTGTACAATTTTGGTGAGCCTGTGTGAATTGTAGCCTCAGTTTCCTGTTCTTGATTGACAAAAGTGGCACTCTGATGTAGCTCATCTGCCTCAAGGTTGGACGTGTTGTGCATTCGAAGATGCTCCTCTGCATACCTCGGTGGTAACGAGTGAGTTACTGTTGCCCTTCTATCATCTGGAACCAGTCTGGCCATTCTCCTCAAACCTCTGGCATCAACAAGACATCTGTACCCACAGAACTGCATATTTTCCTCTTTGTACCATTCTCTGTAAACCCTAGAGATGGTTATGCGTGAAAATCCCAGTAGATCAGCAGTTTCTGAAATACTCAGACCAGCCCGTCTGACACCAACAATCATGCCATGTTCAAAATCACTTAAATCACCTTTCTTCCCCATTCTGATGCTCAGTTTGAACTGCAGCAGATCGTCTTGACCATGTCTACATGCCTAAATGCATTGAATTGCTGCCATGCGATTGGTTGATTAGAAATTTGTGTTAACGAGCAGTTGCACAGGTGTATCTAATAAAGTGGCTGGTGAGTGTATATCTTTGTGTTAGCTATAATAATACATTGGCTATATTTTTAATATAAATACATTCACTCATTTTTGTTCAATTAAAGATGCGATTAATTATTACAGCTCAGATCAAGATTTTATCTCTAATTGTTTAATTAACTTTGAGCTTTATTCAGAGAGAACAACTCCTTATTGTCTCTTTCTTTACATTCAGTTAATATGCATTTTATTTTAAATAACAAAATGTATTCACCCCAAGTGGGTCAGTTGGCATTTCTGTGTGGAGTTTGCATGTTCTCCATGTGTTCGCGTGGGTTTCCTCCGGGTGCTTCGGTTTCCCCCACAAGTCCAAAGACATGCGCTATAGGTGAATTGAATAAGCTAAATTGTCCATAGTGTATGTGTGTGAATGAGAGTGTATGGGTGTTTCCCAGTGGTGGGTTGCAGCTATAAGGGCATCCGCTGCGTAAAACACATGCTGGATAAGTTGGCGGTTCATTTCGCTGTGGCGACCTCAGATTAATCAACGCAATCTCACAGCAATTCGTAACTTTTTGATTTAGTGGCTAATTCGTTTGAATTCGTACAATTTAATTCTAACAAATTAGTACTATTTGCTCATGACCCAATGACGGTTTGGGTTAGGGGTGGGGTTAGGTGCCACACCTCCTTTTTAAAATCGTACATTTTCGTACAACTGAACTCATACGAATTAGCCACTAAACTGACAAAACTTAAAATACTTACGTTTCCTCGTGAGATCAGGCTGGATTAATAAAGGGACTAAGCCGAAAATAAAATAAATTAATGCACAAAATATGTTTAATTTTATGAATTTATTGTTAGCTAACTATGATAACCCTGGAGGATAAGCAGATTGCATCCGTTGACATATTTGAACAGAAAAACATAAGCATAATTTTTAGAGAAAGTCTTTGCCTATTCAGTTATATCCATGCTTAATTCCTACCTTCAAAATAGCTTTGAAAACTTCGGCCTCCGAGTGAACTGATGTGCTTATTTGCATATTTACTTAATCCGAAGATTTATTGTGTCTGTACTCCCAGATATTATTTCGGAATTAATTTTTCATTTAGTTATTTTCATGCCACTTCCTTCCACCGGGATTTCACGACGGATCACATCTCACCATACAGCATCTGCGGTGGCACTGTTTATGGAAGAATTCCAGTGGAGAAATTGCTTTTGAATTGCAAAGTACCTCAAAACGACTCTGTTTTGCATGAGGGAACGTTCCGGGCGCCAGATTCACCCAGTGGAAAATGGAGCACAAAAAATCTCACCATCTCTCTCTGACTCGAGTTTATATTCCCAAGAATCGTCTCGAATTTCAAATTTCAGGTCTCTCCACACCTCTGATCTCTAACATGGAGTCAAGTTACAGTCAGAAATAATTAGACCTAGTAATTACACGCTGCTTCGTGACTAGGTTGTGTTTAGGGATATAATAACACAGTCAAAGCTCGGCCGAATGCCTTTGTTGTTTGACAATTAACAGTATCTCTGCTCCTATTGCCTACAGTGATCTTTAGTGTTGTGTAATGTGTCACAACGTGCACGCCTGTCTCCTAAATTGTAGTTATTTTCCCTGTCCCAGCACCGACTTTTGGAAAGGGGTGTGAGAAGCATGAGAAAGAACTACTCCAGGGCACAAAAGGGTCATCCCCTGTTCGTCTGACCGGTCACGTGCACGCTTTCATGACGCCTGCGTTCAGACATACTCACGTGCTTTTGATGGGATAGTCTTGGATGTTCTAACACCTAATTTGAGCTTGAACTCAGTCTGACACCACAA
The DNA here is from genome assembly GCA_903798195.1 of Danio kyathit. Classification (NCBI taxonomy): domain Eukaryota; kingdom Metazoa; phylum Chordata; class Actinopteri; order Cypriniformes; family Danionidae; genus Danio; species Danio kyathit. The sequence continues at coordinate 57,334,568 of LR812527.1, forward strand.
GGCAGATTCCTGAAAGTCACTGAGATTGCACTCGTAACCACATTTGATCACTTACAACTTTTCTGCATCCTATTATGGCTATTTATCTCTGCGATGTGTCACAATTAACATTTTTTAATGACAGTGAACTGGATGAGTCAATTAAGTTATCACTGACAACAACAAATAAAGAGAGAGAGAGAGAGAGAGAGAGAGAGAGAGAGAGAGAGAGAGAGAGAGAGAGAGAGAGAGAGAGAGAGAGAGAGAGAGAGAGAGGAAGAGCATTGTAAATCTTGCTCTGTAAGTTTTATGCGGATTACATTTGAAAGTAGCACGTTACAATAAGGTTGTATTAATTAATGTTAGTTCATGTATTTATTAAAGGGGTGGTCCACAGTGTATTTTTAAGGCTTGGTTGTTTTTATAAGATGCAAAGCAATGTGTGCTCATGCTTCACTTGTAGAAAATCACATTATTTTTTTTTATATATCTTGCTTTGATTATACACAGCTACTCAGCTAACATGAAAATGACTCTCTCCCTCTGAAAGGCCCGCCCTCAAGAGGCTCTGATTGGTCAGCTAACATAATGTGCTGTGATTCGTGGATTGGCTCCACGTCAGACAGACAGGAGTTTGCATGTTCTCCCCGTGTTCACCTGGGTTTTCTTCCGGGTGCTCCGATTTTCTCCACAAGTCCAAAAACATGTGGAATAGGTGAATTGGGAAGATTAAATTGTCCGTAGTGTATGTGTGTGTAGATGTTTTCAAAATGTATGCGCATCTTGGTGTTTCCATCAACCGTTTTTTTTGTCCGTAGTGTATGTGTGTGTAGATGTTTCCCAGTGATGGGTTACGGCTAGAAGGGCATCCGCTGCGTAAAACATATGCTGGATAAGTTGGCAGTTCATTCCGCTGTGGCAACCCCAGATTAATAAAGGGACTAAGCCAAAAAGAAAATAAATTAATTAATGAACCTTGAGGAATAAACTACGAAATATGGCTCTTACAATGATTATTAGTAAATGTTGTACAAGTATTATTCATTATTAGTTCATGCTAGAAAACACTACCATATAGAAACTTTATTGTATACTAAAAGTAATTAGCATGCTTTGCACCACAAATATGTTAATTGCACTCATTATAAATAGCTAAACTATAAAAATATATATATATATAATTAATTTGCAAAATGTGACATGAAAGTGGAAAAAAATATTCCAATATTAACAAAATGTCTCTATCAAATGAACCAAAGTCATATAACCTGGTTAAATATTGAATGTAATTGTTTTTTTGGATCACTATTATGTTTTAAGTATTTTATTAAAAGTGTCTGATTATTTAAATTAAATGCGTCATTGCAGTGTTAATTGGGAATGTCAGTATTCTGATCAGTGTATATGCATACTGTTACTATTTGTCACAAGCTACGTTTCCATCCACCGCATTTTGGATATGCGCATTAGAAAACGGTTGATGGAAACGTCAAGATGTGCATAAATTTTGAAAATGCATCAAAACCATATGCGCATAACTGAGTAGGATAAACTTTTTATTCGATAAGAAGATATGCGCATAAACTACGATGGAAACACTTTAACCGAACAAATTCCAGTATGTGCATTAAAATAAAAAGTCATGTGATTTTGTTATAAGAGATCATGTGATGATAAAAATGTGTGTAAATGGACAAACCGGCAGGTTGAGCACACTGTAAAACATCTGAAATGTTGTTTTGGTCATTCTAAAATGCCTTAATCATTTCAGTATTAGTGTTATTATATTATTAATGACCTCCAGAACTGTCAAGAGCATCTGTGCACCTGTAACGCCTGAGTTCACAATAGGAAGGCACGGGATCTCAGGATTATCAAAACACGTATATTTATTAACACTTACGAAGAAGCTCACAGGATGAACATGGCGTGAAGACAGACATCAACAGAAAAAGAAGACAATGAAAGACTGAACACATGGACTATAAATACACAGGGGATGATTGGACTGATAACACACGGGATGAACACAGGTAAAGGTGATGAACATTGTTATGTCCAATAAAACACTTACAAACGGAGCTTCGGCTGAACGCAAGTTTACTGTCAACTTCAGCAACAACAACAAAAAACAGCATACGGCACAGCTGCCACGCATGCGCATCAGGATGACTTTACGACAGTATGACTACAACAGATAATGCCAATAAAGAACTGGTTAGCGAGCACAACAATTCCCCCCCTCCCACTAAGCTTAAGTATGAAACATAGTTTCGAAGTCCTTGAAATGTGCAGGACGTGCCCTTGTCCTCACAGGGCGAGCTGTCATAGGGGTAGCTTCAGATCGTGGGCCCTGACAGTGTTCAGTACTCAGATCCTGTCCTGCAACTCCGTTAGAATCAAGATTTAGTGGGGGCAGAATGGGGTCCAGGGGTCGGATTAGGTTTTTCTCCGTAACAGTAGGGTTAGGTACTTTTCGAAGACAGCTGGCATGCCAGCGAGATCCGTTAGCTAGCTCAAAAGTGACTGGTCCAAGTTGGCGTTTGACCCGAAGGGGCTCAGACAGATATGAGCTCAATTTATTGCTGCGGTGTGGCCTACGGGCTCTTACCCAGTCTTGTACTCTGATCTTTGTGGGCCGAACATGATGCTTGCTGTCGTACCTGGCTCTCATGTTGAGCTGATGTTGGTGAACTCGTGCCTGAATCGAAGTGTTCGCCGGGAGCTGATAAGGTGGTCGCAGCTTGTTTAACGGTAAATCTAGCTCCCGGCCAAGCATGAGACAGGCAGGAGACACCCCAGTGGTGGTATGATGGGTAGCGCGATAATGCAAGAGGGTCTGGGAGAGAGCAGCCTTAAAGGGGAAACCTTGGGCAAGGTGTGCACGTATGCCATTTTTCAGACTTTGATTAAATCTTTCCACTCCGCCGTTAGCTTGAGGGTGGTAAAAAGCAGTGCGGATATGGACAATGCTCTTAGCAGCCAGGTATGATGAAAATTCACTGGAAACAAACTGCGGTCCATTGTCAGTGGTAATGGCTTGTGGGATTCCCCATCGAGAAAAGAGTTGCTCCAAAAAATCAACCATTGCGGAGGCTGTAACTGAGCCCATAGGTGCAACCTCGGGCCACTTTGAGTGGAGGTCATACACCACAACTAGAAACCGCTGATGATGAGGAACAGAGGCGAGCTCCCCACAAATGTCCATCTGTAGATGCGCCCATGGCTTGGTGGGCCAGTCAACAGGTTGCAAAGGTGGCGGTGCTGGGGCACATGTTTTACCACTAAGCAGACAAGGTGCACAGTCATGTACAAGAGCTTCTAGCTCCCTGTCAATCCCTGGCCACCAAACCGAATCTCGGCACCTCTGCTTCAGTTTAACTATCCCCACGTGCCCCTCATGTGCCATTGCCAGCACCTGCCCCCTAAGGGACAGAGGAATGACTGCTCGGTGGCCCCGTGCGATGCATGACTCACCCCAACATGTCAGTTCTGCTCTGACCCGGGAGAAAGGTGCCAGGTCAGCGCTCAGCTGAGATGGCCAGCCGTTCTGAATGTAGGTGCTAAGGGTAATGAAGAGTGGGTCTGCTGCAGACTCTCGCTTAAGTTCTTCAAGTGACACTGCATTCTGTAAGGGCTCATACACGAACTGCACAAGTTCACTCTCTAAATCTGAATCTGGCTGATTGGCTGTGCTAGCTGGATCTGCCATTGAACGGGACAGGAAATCCGCAACCACATTGTCTTTTCCAGGAGTGAACCGCAGCTGGAAGTTGTACTGATTCAGCCTGTCAGCCCATCTGTGAAGCCTGAGAGGTTTGTGACCCGTTCCTGCAGCGGACATGAGGGTAGTAAGAGCCTGGTGGTCTGTTCTGAGAGTAAAGGATCGTCCGTATAAGTACATGTGCCAGCGCTCACATGCCCAGATGCATGCCAACGCCTCTCTCTCTCCCACCGAATATTTCTGTTCCACAGTACTCAGAGCCCGCGAAGCAAAAGCAATAGGCCTTTCAACGCCATCATGCAGCTGTGACAGGACTGCCCCAACTGCTACCGCTGATGCATCACAGGTCACCAGGGTGGGGCTGGAGAGATCAAAATGAGCTAGAGTTGGTGGCGAAGTGAGAAGACATTTGAGTCGTTGAATAGCTTGCTCACAATCTGCTGTCCATGTCCAGGAGGTGTTATGCTTGAGCAGCCGTCGTAGCGGGGCTGTGATTTCAGAATACTGGGGTAAGAACCTGAGATAATAAGCAGTCATGCCTAGAAAAGACGCAATCTGTCCAGCTGAGGTTGGCATTGGAAGGTCGAGAATGGCTTTGACGTTGGACTGCAATGGTGTGATACCTGAACTGGACACCCGAAGGCCCACAAAGTCTATTGCTGGGACAGCAAACACACATTTTTCTGTGTTTAGTGTCAGATTGTGTCTAGACAGAGCAGTGAACACCTGTCTGAGGCATTCGTCATGAGTCGCCATGTCCTTTCCATGCACTACGATATCATCCAAGTACACAGCCGTACCAGGGAGCCCCGCTAGAACAGTAGACATGATTTTCTGAAAACAACTAGGTGCTGAACTTAGGCCAAAAGGAATCCTCTTAAAACGGAACAACCCCATGTGAGTCACAAATGCAGTCAGGTTTCTGCTGTCTTCGTGCAGGGGTATTTGCATGTAACCTTGCTTAAGATCCAGCTTGGTGAACACTGAAGAGCCATAGAAGAGTGCTGTGAGTTCCTCAGTTGTCGGCAATGGGTATTTGTCTGGAATCACAGCCTTGTTCGGCCCCCTAAGGTCAACACAGAGACGTATGCCCCCAGAACGCTTTTGCACAATCACCAGATTTGAGACCCAAGGAGAAGCATCAATGGGCTCAATGAGGTCTGCAGCTAGCATACCCTGTAGTTCAGTGGTGATCTTTTCACGCATGGCTAGTGGCACTCGTCGCAGTGGCTGAATTACAGGCGATACATCTGGGTTAAGCAGGGGTTTGTGGGCAAAAACAGAAAGACAGCCTAAACCACTGAATAGAGCAGGAAACTGTGTCTGCCATGTTGAGTCCACCTGCAGGATGGTTGCACCGCTGTTATCATGCAGAGAAAAGCCAAGGTTAAGGAACAGGTCAAGACCCAGGATATTAGCTCCCTGCTGAGTTATATAGAATGGAAATTCTGGAAGACATTTTTTTCCATATCTTACTGGTAGTTTGACTACTCCAGTCACTGCAATGCCAGCATGACCATATCCACAGAGTTTTAGAGGAGACGGGTGTAACACAACATCAGAGAAAAATTTCCTGTAGGTGGCCATATTAAGCAATGACACTTTAGCTCCTGTGTCAAGAAGCAGTGGGATGCAACAGTCATTCAGCTGTACACCACATGTAGAAAAAGCGAGTGAGTGAGGACCCACTGTATGAATTACTGCTGGTGAAGACTGTGAAGCAGACTTTGATCTGCACCATCTTGCAAAGTGGTTAAGTTTACCACAATTTCTACACTTTTGACCGAAAGCTGGACAGTCTGGGGACCTATTGGCATGACGAAAGGAGCCACAGTTGCCACATTTCTGTCTTTGATGACCTGACTGAGGCTGTGTTTGCTGGATAATTGCCCCTGCAGGTTGGGACTCCTCATCCACGACTGTATTTGCAGGTACAAATGTGACGTCATTTTTAACTGCATTAGACTCTGCTATTTTAGCTGCACACTGTGTAGCCTCTTCAATTTGGAGCGCGAGAGTGAGAGCTTTATCCAAAGTAAGTCTATCATCTTCCATAAGCAGTCTCTCTCTGACCCGTGCACTATTTGTTTTTTCAATAAGCTGGTCTCTAATTAATTCGTCACGAAGAGACCCAAATTTGCATGGTTCAGCAAGGCTCTTTAAATCAGCGACAAACTGACTGGCCGACTCACCCGATCGCTGGGATCTTTGTCTGAAATTAAGACGTTTCAACAGCACGCTATGAGTCCTTTGAAAATGCCCTTGAAGTTGTGCGACAGCGTCAGAATATGTATCTGCAGTGCCGAGCGTCTGGAAGATCCGTAATCCCTCAGCGCCGAGACAGTGAAGGAGAAGCGCGCGCTGTCTGCCGTCCGGGACATCATCCAAGCCCGCGGCTACAAGGTACGTCTGAAACGACACATACCAGCGATCCCACGGCACGACAGGTTCACCAGCGTGGGGCAGAAATGGCTCCGGGGGAGGCAGAGATAAAGCCATCCTCGTCGCCAAATGTTATGTCCAATAAAACACTTACAAACGGAGCTTCGGCTGAACGCAAGTTTACTGTCAACTTCAGCAACAACAACAAAAAACAGCATACGGCACAGCTGCCACGCATGCGCATCAGGATGACTTTACGACAGTATGACTACAACAGATAATGCCAATAAAGAACTGGTTAGCGAGCACAACAAACATAACGATGGCGGGAACTAGAACAAAGGAGCACTTGGGGATGGTCACATGACGAAAACAAACACACGAGGAAGACAGGTTGTGACAGCACCACGTCTCACACCTTTAAACGCCACCGTGCATTCTCTGTAGGGTTGGGCGATGTTGACCAATTTAGCATTGTACGATGTCTAATGTAAAAACATCGCGATGGACGATGACATCGTCTTCATAGGCGGAGGTGAATTAATTATTTATGAATAATTAATTGATAACAAATGAATTATTTGTAGCCTACCGTTTCATCCACCACCACGGTGGGTGGCGGAGGAGTGTCGTGGACGAAAGTAAGCGTTGCGGGGGTCTCGCGGACGAAAGTGAGCGGCGCGGGGGTGTCACAGACGAAAGTGAAGAGGGTTGGAGAGTCGCGGAAGAAAGTGAAAATGAACAGCGGACAGAGGAGGAGGGCGGTTGAGGACGGAGATTGGTAAAATGAGGTGGCGGATCCGGCGTGTTCCAGCACAAAATAAGCCCTGGATAGAGACAAGATTAATTAAATATCACGTTTAACAACTATAGTGAGACACGATCCAGTGATACATCCTTGATAAACTGTCCGACGTAAACTGTTCTCTGGAGCTCAGACAAGCGCATTACAGTGTGTGTGTCTGTGTCTGTGTCTGTGTGTGTGTGTGGGGCTGTGTGTGTGTGAGTGTGGTCACGTGATGTGCGTTTTCAGCGGACGGAGTGCTGTTCAGAAATGCTAGATGAAACACCAGTGTGGACGTGGGTCATTTTCGTTCTAAAATGCCATTTTAAAAGTAAGCTGTATTAGTCTAAACGGGGCCTGAGTGTGTATTTTTTACAAGCGGTTTGCGACGGAGGCGGGGCGGAGGATCGGCGATGCCGGCTCAGCATCGTGATGTCTATCGGCCATCGGCAATGGACGATGGCACCGTCTATCGGCCCAACCCTAATTCACTACATGTCAGGATTGCCTTCTGAGGCGCAAGTCGTTGATTAAATGAAGAAAAGATTCACGCAGCTTCTCCTGCTGCAGCGAATTTCGTTTTTACTGTTGATATTTGGTGGCAGTTAATTAGTAAGTGACGATTTTGTGTGCTTTGACTCATATGATGGAAACGCTGCTTTATTCGCACATCTTTTATGCGATAATCCAGTTTTGCGCATTAAGTTAATTCACATTTTTGGATGGAAACATAGCTACAGTTAATCGGGTGACAACAGAGGTGAGGTTCCACACACAGTTTATTAAAAAGAGAATGGTCAGGCA
>LR812527.1:57347240-57402240 GCA_903798195.1 Danio kyathit
CAGGATGGAACAGTGCTTTCATGTTATTGATGCCAAATTCTGACCCTACCATCCGAATGTCACAGCAGCAATCGAGACTCATCAGTCCAGGCAACATTTTTCCAATCTTCTATTGTCCAATTTTGGTGAGCCTGTGCAAATTGTAGGCTCAGTTTCCTGTTCTTAGCTGACAAGAGTGGCACAGAGTGTGGTCATCTGCTGCTGTAGCCCATCTGCTTCAAGGTTCAATGTGTTGTGCGTTCAGAGATGCTGCATACCTCGGTTGTAACGTGTGGTTATTTGAGTTACTGTTGCCTTGCTATAAGCTCAAACCAGTCTGGCCATTCTTCTCTGACCTCTGGCATCAACAAGGCATTTGCACTCTGCACTGCTGCTCACTGGATATTCTCTCTTTTTCGGACCATTCTCTGTAAACCAGCAGTTTCTGAAATACTCAGACCAGCCCGTCTGACACCAAAAACCTTGCCACGTTCAAAGTGTTAACGTGGAGTTGGCCAGGTGTACCTAATAAAGTGGCCGGTGAGTGTATCCTCAATAGCATCAGAAGTGTTCTGCCATACATTATGAGCACATTAAGTACATTGTATTTATATTTTGGACTTGTGGGGGAAACTGGAGCACACAGAGGAAACCCAGGTGGAAAGCCTGCAGGGGCAAATTTAAAGAGTTATAAAACATGATGTAAGAAGATGTGAGAAGAAGCCATCTGCTATTACGCCCCATTCACACGGGGCGTCAGCTTCAACGCTTCCGATTCACTTTGAATGGGTGACGTCAGGCATTGCCGAACTGCATGGTGGATCGGTCGGCGCCGCTTCAGAGGCGTTGCTTGCTGCAGAAGTTGGGACTTGCTCAACTTTTCAAGCGCCGACAGAAGCGTCAGCCAATCAAATCGCTGTATGCAAGTGCACCAGCTCAGACAGTGGCCTATTGCTGACTAATTTCATTTCAATGCAATTTCATTAGCATTCCTGACGCTGCTATGATGATTGCGTCAGCCCCAACTTCAGACACGCCCTCTGTCAAGCGTTGACGCTGAAGCCCCATGTGAATGGGCCGTTAGAGTTTTGAATCTGCCGCTATGTTAACACATAGGTGTTTATAGCTCCACCCCCTTTTGAAAAGACAGCGGTTAGCATAATCTCATTTAAATTTAAAGTGACAGTCACCAAAAATGACCCAATTTTGATCCAAGCCTGAAAGGGGCAGATTTAAAGAGTTATAAAAAATGATGTAATCATTATGTAATCAAAGGGGTGAAAGCTCCACCCATTAGTGATGATCTCTTCCTCATTAACATAAACAGCATTAAGTGAGAAGCAGCCATCTGCTATTAGAGTTTTGAATCTGCCGCTATGTTCACACATAGGTGTTTATAGCTCCACCCCCTTTTGAAAAGAGGACAGAACAAACAATCTCATTTGAATTTAAAGCGACAGTCACCAAAAACAGCCCAATTTTGATCAAAGCCTGCAGGGGCAGATTTAAAAAGTTAAAAAATGATGTAATCATTATGTAATTAAAGGGGTGAACGCCCCGCCCATTAGTGATGATCTTTTCCTCATTAACATAAACAGCACTAAGTGAGAAGTAGGCATCTGCTATTAGAGTTTTGAATCTGCCGCTATGTTAACACATAGGTGTTTATAGCTCCACACCCTTTGAAAAAGAGATAGCACAATCTCATTTGAATTTAAAGTGACAGCCACCAAAAAACGGTCCAATTTTGATCAAAGCCTGAAAGGGGCAGATTTAAAGAGTTACAAAAAATGATGTAATCATTATGTAATCAAAGTAGTGAAAGTCCCGCCCATTAGTGATGATCTCTCCCTCATTAACATAAACAGCACTAAGTGATAAGCAGCCATCCCCTATTAGCGTTTTGAATCTGCCGCTATGTTAACACATAGGTGTTTATAGCTCCACCCCCTTCTTGAAAAGACAGCGTTTAGCACAATCTCATTTGAATTTAAAGCGACAGCCACCAAAAACGACCCAATTTGGATCCAAGCCTAAAAGAGGCAGTTTCAAAGAGTTATAAGGGATTATGTGTGTGGTATTTTGAGCTTCACATACACACTCTAGGAACATCAGAGACTTTACATCTAGATTTTACATCTTGTAAAGAGGTGTAAGGTGTTTAGAGTGTAGGTAGAGGAACATAGCAATAGCTAAAACTGCATTAAAAGTAATTGGGATGCTTCTTATTTTAACACCACATGTTCGAAGGAGCATTCACTTAGACACTGATTTAATGCCAAAGCCTGACAAGGACTGTGAGATGGCCTTACAAGAGCAGAAGCATTCCTGCCACACATCTCCTTCTCAACTGGCACCAATCATAATTACACAGAGAAACATAGTAAAGCAAACATATCCAGTACAATCATACGCAATGCGACTCCAAATAGTTACCAAAACACCGGTCTAAACTTTAACAAGAAACGGTAAATATTTACAGGCTTGCAGTGTCTCAGACCGCAGACCGCAGTGGCCTCTTGGAGTGGAGTTTCAGAGTGTGACCGTGGCTTTAAGATTGGAGAGTGTTTACATGAAACCAGGTTCAGGGAGGTTGTGTTTGCCTCCATGGGTCAATCAAGTTTACACTGGGTTGTTTGATTGAGATATTCGATAGTCGCATGGCAACTAGCATCAACACACTGTCACCGACTCTGCAATCGGAGTATATTTCGGCTCAGAGTACTGCACGCTCTTCCTCTGTGTGTGTGTGTGTGTGTGTGTTTGGGAAATGCATCAGGAGTGTTTTGATTGGCCGCAGCATTTTGTTTTACTTTAGTCCAAGACTGCTGACAAATTAGTCGTGAAACCCCGGACGTTGCATTTAAGGTGGCCTTAGTGAATATATGAGTCCATCATATGAACTCCAGCTCAGCATCTGTGAGATTAATAGACAGACCGGAGTGCTACATCTGTCTAATCTCTTTATGACTTTGGCTTCCCATGACAGGCATTTTAGTTAACATCGACGAGATTTAGGTCTCTGCAGTTTATCAATGTTTCACAGAGAGCTGGGATCGTGACAAGTTGCATGTGAGCTAACCCAAAATTAAATCAATGACAGAAGAAGTGTAGAGGAGAAGTCCAAAACAGTGCTCTTTACTGAAGGGAATAGGATCTGGTCCAAAAACTAGTGACCTGATGACAGATAGCGTTTAAAGGCACCATAGCATTCATATTGGAAAAGTGTACTGTATATGGGTCAAAGTGTAAAAGGGTTTCTCGTACATTAAAACAATAACCCAACATGTCTTTTTATTTGATTTAAAGGTATATTACACCCATAAAATAATATTTAATCGCCCTCAAGTGGTTCCCAACCTTTTTTTTTTCTTATGTTGAACACAAAGACAATATTTCAAAGAAAGCTGGAAACCTGTAGGCTTCAACTTCCGTAGTAGGACAAATTAAATCAATGGAAGCCAATGGTTACAGTTTTCCAGTTTACTTCAAAATTTCTTCAACACACAAAATAAACTGGTTGGGAACAAGTAGAGAGTGAGTGAATGATGACGGAATTTAAATTTTATGGTGAACTATATCTTTAAGGTTTTTTTTTTTTCCTAAAAAAAGAGCATTATACATTTTTACCATGATTTACATGGTATTTGGAATTACAATCTGATATTATTTTTTATTTATTTTTTTGGAATCACAGCCATACCTCACCAAAGCAGTATTTAAAGGCATCATAGCATTAATATTGCAAAAGTTGACTGTGTATATGGGTCAATGGTGAAAAGAGTTTCTCATACATTCATTCATTCATTCATTTTCTTTTTGGCTTAGTCCCTTTATTAATCTGAGGTCGACCACAGCGGAATGAACCGCCAACTTATCCAGCATATGTTTTACGCAGCGGATGCCTTTCCAGCTGCAACCCATCTCTGGGAAACATCCATACACACTCATTCACACTCATACTCTACGGACAATTTAGCCTACCCAATTCACCTGTACTGCATGTCTTTGGACTGTGAGGGAAACCGCAGCACCCGGAGGAAACCCACTAGAATGCTGGGAGAAATAGCAAACTCCACAGAGAAATGCCAACTGACCCAGCCGATGCTTGAACCAGCGACCTTCTTGCTGTGAGGCAACAGCAGCGCCACTGCGTCGCCAGTTTCTCATACATTAAAACAATAAAAGTGTATGATGAAATATGTCTTTTTATTTGATTTAAAGTGATAGTTCACCCATAAAAGAATATTAACTGGCTATTTACCCTCAAATGGTTCCCAACCTTTGTGAGTTTTCTGTTACACACCCATACAAAATGATAATTTAAAGAAAGCTGGAAACCTGTAACCATCAACTTCTATAGTAGGAAAAAAAAATAAATAAATAATTTTTTTCCAGCTTTCTTCAAAATTTATTTTCTTTTTTTTTTTTTCAAAAAACTCATACTGGTTTGGGACAAGTAAAGAGTGAGTTAATTATGACAATTTTAATTTTAGGGTGAGTAGTATCTTTAATTTTTTGTTTTACCTAAGAAAAAAAGAGCATTATACATTTATTTACTGTGATTTACATGTCAGGTATATTTGGAATTCTATTTAGAATTTTCTGATACTAATAAAAATTACCCACAGGCACAGGACGTCAACATGATGTCAGATTGACGTTGTACCTCAATGTCATAGAGATGTTGCATTTTGTTTAGAAATTAGGATTATTGTTTAGAATTTTTTTATATATATATATATAGTTGAAGTCAGAATTATTATTTTTTTCTTTTTTAAATATTTCCCAAATGATGTTTAACAGAGCAAATAAATTTTCACAGTATGTCTGATAATATTTTTTCTTCTGGAGAAAGTCTTATTTGTTTTATTTTGCTAGAATAAAAGCAGTTTTTAATTTTTTAAAAGCCATTTTAAGGTCAAAATTATTAGCCCCTTTTAGCTATATTTTTTTCGATAGTCTACAGAACAAACCATCGTTATACAATAACTTGCCTAATCACCCTAACCTGCCTAGTTAACCTAATTAACCTAGTTAAGCCTTTAAATGCCACTTTAAGCTGTTTAGAAGAGTCTCGAAAAATATCTAGTAAAATATTATTTACTGTCATCATGGCAAAGATAAAATAAATCAGTTATTAGAAATGTAAAACTTTAAAAATGTAAAATATTATTAAAACTATTATGTTTAGAAATGTGTTGATTTTTTTTTTCTCCGTTACACAGAAATAGGGGGAAAAATAAGCAGGGGGGTTAATAATGCAGGGGGGCTAATAATTCTGACTTCAACTGTGTGTGTGTGTATATATATTCTGCTAATTGACATTGTGTGGACAATACCACTATGGATTTTGGTTGCCATATCTGACGAATAAATGTCAGTATTTGACGTCAAAATGATGTTGGTTTAATATGTTGGCTCGACGTTGGATTTTGTTCCCAACACTACCTAAAATCAACCAAATATCAACGTCATTATTGGACATCAAAATAATGTTGTCCTTAGACGCTGACTAGACATTGAACTTTGGTCACCAGGGGTCTGTTTTTCGTATGTGGGTTACTCAATTAGCAGGATTGTTTCGTTCTTCAAAACTCATCCGAGAGTTGGTGTCAGCAACATGACTGGTAGCTAAAACCTGCTCGGGAGCAGGCTTATTTTATAAAAACAAGATTAGATCGGCTCATTTCAAGCAAAGGTAATATTGAAAGTATGTACCAAATGCTGATATTTTATATTTTTGTAAGATAATAGACATGCACAATTTTCTATTTTTTTTTGGTTTGTTTGTTTGTTTGTTTGTTTTTATAAAGAAATAATAATTTATGCAGTCATGCACATGTTTTGACAGGTAATATACCGGTGATTTGATGCTTTGCAAAAGTTGCAGACACCTTTACCGATATCAAAATGCTTTTTTGATGCAAAGTTAATTTAAATTCCTTACGCCGATTAAGAAACTTAAATAGGCCTAGGCTACTATAGTAAAGAAAATCTGATCTAAAATGTAAAACTAAATAAAATGCTAAATACTCTCGACACATGAAAGTGTAAAGTCTGTATGTCGAAAGTTATTGTGTATCATATTTAACAAACCGTTTACTACGAATTTTATGTAATTTAGCTCACATGGATAAACTAATAATAATTAGATGATGTCATTATGCTGCTGCTTTATAGTGTACTCTATATGGGTCATAGATGAAAAGAGAATCTCATGCATTAAAACAATAAAAGTGTATATTTGAATGTATTTTTGTTTCATTTTAAGTTTCATTTAGAAAGAAAGAAAGAAAGAAAGAAAGAAAGAAAGAAAGAAAGAAAGAAAGAAAGAAAGAAAGAAAGAAAGAAGGTATCACACATTTTACTATAATGTACATTTCAGGCACATGTACAATCATATTTCAATTTTTCTGATATCATTAAAAACTATAATTTGGAATAGTAAGCACAGGACAGAAGTAGTAATCATTTAAAATATGTATACTTTGCCAAGTAGCCCTCTAAACCACTACTAAAATATATTATGAGGCAAATTAGGAGTAAAATGCATTTGATTACTGCTAATATTAAGTTTAGGGCACTCTAGGATTTGGAACAGAGGCTTAATCTTAAATCTACAGCTGTCCTTTTCATTCAATCCAATATGTAATGACTTCTTTATTCTTCTCTGGTAGAAAGATGGAATATTCATTTGACCCTTTTTTGTTATTAGTGGAGTTTGTACATTTTGTTTCAGTAGCGTAACTGGTGGTTTGGAGGCTTAAGCTCCACCAAATCTTTAAAACAGATTTTGTATTTTTCTCATTTTGTGTTCACGTTGAAACAGGAATACTCGCCCAAACTATTTCTAAGCCATTACTGTTTTGATACTTTTTATGCTCTTTTTCAATAGCTGTAATTTGATTTGAACTGTTAATATTGAAATACATGGTAAACAGTTATTGATACATTTATTTTTATCTACAGCTTAGATCTCAACTCAATTCCTGGAGGGCAGCAGCTCTTCACAGTTTTGCTCCAACCCTAAACAAACACAGCTGATCTAACTAATCAAGGTGTTCAAGACTACTACTATTAAGGAGGTGTGATTAGGGAGGTGGTTGAAGCTAAACTATGCAGAGCTGCGGCCCTCCAGGAATGGAGTCAGACCACTAGGGGGTATTCCAGAAAGCAGGTTATCTGACACCCGGGTATGTTTAAAAGTAAGTAGGAGAATAACCTCAGCTTTTGGTTCCAAAAACGACGGTAACTTTTGGGGTATGTTAACTAACCTTAGCAACTTACTCTCTGAACATAACCTGCTCCGGAGCGGGTTATGTCCCAGAGTTTTTCTGTTTCAGAGAGTTTACTGAGCATTGCGTGCTCATTTGATGAGAATTTTGATGGACGTGGAAGCACAACGAGTTTTTTTATCGAGAGAGGGTTATAAGTGCATAGTTCTTTTTATAACCAACTGAATATTTTAATGAGCATTGTCGTTTTTCAAAAGAATAGTTAATGTATTTAACAAACCTTTTCAAATCAAACTTGACAAATCGCGGGTCTGCGTAACACACCACTCAGTGCAGCTCTTTGGTTTTGCGTCAGGGCATTTTACTGTACAATGCGGCAATAGCGTGTAGGACCATCTGTACAGTATGTCTGGCACTGAGCTGTTTTATACACTTTTGTACAGTTGTCCACTTGGTCATAAACCACTGCGTATCATTACACAGACGATTCAGAGTGCGGCAATAGCGTAGTGGACAGTGGTGTAAAGTACTTAAGTAAATGGACTTCGTTACTTTACTTAAGTAATTTTTTGGCTACTTTGTACTTGTACTGAGTATCAAAAATATAAGCAACGTTTACTCTTTACTTAACTACATTTTTGATTGAATATATGTACTTTTTACTCCACTACATTTGAACGGATGCTTACCAATACTCATTACATTGTGATTGTGCTCGACAAGTCGGCATCTTTATCCACCACAGCTAATTTGTTGGGCGGATGAGGCGATATCGCCATCTGCAGGGTGCTGAAGATACTGTATGCTATTTATGAGCTAAATCATGTGAACGTAATTTAGCAGCTTGCCTAATACCAGGTGTTTAATTAGCGACATGGCTGCATCCAGTGATGAAGCCGAAGCTTGATATGTATATGTATATTTATATGTAGTTTACTAAGTTGAAAAATAACACTGCTCCTCTTTGTTTAATTTTAATACAGAGAAAACATCTTAATCAATTGAAAAACTACTCAAAATAAAATATTGTCCCCCTCTGAGACTGAGAAATGAATCACATCAAAGTCAGCTCTGATTTTTTTACTATGTTTTACTACTTTTTTTTTTTGATAAATTGTTTGTGCCTTTTTTAAACATTTGAGTTTGACTGAGACTTTTTGTTCTATTTTTTTTATATATTTTTTTCTGCCATTTTGAAACATTAAGGTGTTAAATTAAATTTATATATTAGTAAAATTAAACCTTTCTTGGTGTTCTTTGAGCCTACATTCAGTATGAGTAAAATACTTAAGTTCTTTTAAAATCGGATACTTTAATACTTTTACTCAAGTCTTATTGAAATTGGTGACTTGTTTTCAGGTACTCTTTACACCTCTGGTAGTGGACAATGACCCATTAAAGAACAACGGTGCGCACAGCGGAGCGAGTTCGAACCTTATGGAAAGATCTCTTTTTTGTCTCTTTCTCTCTGCACCCCTTACATTTTCCCTCATCTTAAATATTATAAGAAGTGGCAGCTTTGTCTTTTGTAGAAAAATATATCCATATTTTAAGATGTAGTTGTTCATATATTCATCTATTCACACACACACACACACACACACACACACACACACACACACACACACACACACACACACACACACACACACACACACACACACACACACTTGATACATTTTTTTTTATACAATTTTTTTCAGGGTTTCTAAATGCTATTGGGTGCATTAATTGCAGCCCATTTTAAAGCTTCCATTTCCCCAAGGATCAGGGTTCTACCACTTTCAACGACTTCATAGGGGATACATCAAGGAAACCAGTAATTTTGGTGTAACATATTTATCGGACACTTTTGTAGCTATTTGTGAGATATACAGTATATGTCGCATGTTACTACCACATGTGTTGTGTCTTAGAATATTTTTGCCTTGCTTTAGAGTCTTTATACTTTTTCATATGGTATGTTCTAAAAAAATGGGTGGAGCCAAACTCTATAAAATGGCTCCTGCATGGCGGCCATTTTCACTAAGGTTTTCCTTGTGAGGATAGTTGTTGTGTTTGGACCTGAACACAGCCAGAACACACACTGACTGTTTAAATTTTGTAAAAAAGAAAAGATTTTGCTGGGATCCACAATTTATTTAGCTTTGCACTAAAATAAACACCACTGGACTGAACTTATCCCTCTTCTTTGGTTTTGTTACATCTGCCCCAAGGTACATCCTAACAGGTACGGTAAAATATTGGCACTTAATTTATTCCTGATAGGAGTTGCTTCATTATGAATATCAGAATATCAGGGCCTATATTATTTTTTAGCTATATTAATACCTTGCGACAACCTTCCAAATGCCTTTTATCATCTGTATGCTGATAATACAGTGCTTTATTGTTGCTCTCCTTCACTTTCTCAGGCCATACAATCTTTACAGTCTGCTTTTAATATTGTTTAGCCTCGTCTTCAGGATCTAAAATTGGTTTTAAATGTAGATAAATCTACGTTTATCCACGTTCCACCCCTGTGCATAGCCAACCATTAATTACTACCAAGGTGAACAAATAAATTTAGTGTCCAGCTATAAGTATTTAGGCTTTTTATTCGATCAAGAGCTTTACTTCAATGCACACGTAGCAAATTTGGTTCAAAAACGTTTACATCCGTTGCATCCTGCTTTTCTCTTAAAGCTTGTAAACATTTGGTGTCAGCAACATTTTTACCATTGATTGACTATGGTGTTGTTTTATATACGAATGCTTCAACCAAATGTCTTCAGCCTTTAAATTCTGTTTATCACAGCGCTATGAGGTTTGTTACAGGCTGTCAGAGACTAACCTACCATTGTGAACTGTATGCCAAAGCTGAGTGGCCGTAAGACGGTACACCCACTGGATGACTCTGGTCTACAAGACTCTTCTGGGTCTGGTGCCTTTATACCTAAGTTCCCTTCTTCTTAGGTCAAAAAGCCAGTATGCCCTACATTCAAGTGAATCGCATCATTTGACTGTTACCCAGGTTCGAACTGAAATGGGGAGGCGAGCCTTTAGTTATGCTGCCCCCTCATCCTGGAATACTCTTTATTCTGAACTAAAAATATCTGAGATCATCCCAATCAAATCTTTTCGCTCTATCCTTTTTATCAAGCAACAACAGTCCATTTCTCAATGTATGTGTTTTTAATATATTGTTATGTGGTATAGCTGAACAACTAAACTGTATTTTTATAATATCTTAATTTTCTATTTATTATTAATTATTATTATTATTATTGTTCATAAGTCGTGTGTTGCGGACCTCTTGGCCAGGTCACCCTTGTACATGAGATCTTAAGCTCAATGGGTTTTTATCTGGTTAAATAAAGAAATGTGTATAGATAACCTGTCAATTTACACAGGTGAAATTACTGCAAATTTTATTGGCATTACAGTAGGTAGAAGAAAATTTTATATATATATATATATATATATATATATATATATATATATATATACAGTTGAAGTCAGAATTATTAGCCCCCCTGAATTATTGGCCCGCCTGTTTATTTTTTCCACAATTTCTGTTTAACGGAGAGAAGATTTCTTCATCACATTTCTAAACATAATAGTTTTAATAACTTATTTCTAATAACTGATTTATTTTATCTTTGCTATAATGACAGTAAATAATATTTTACTAGATATTTTTCAAGACACTTCTATACAGCTTAAAGTGACATTTAAAGGCTTAACTAGGTTAATTAGGTTAACTAGGCAGGTTAGGGTAATTAGGCAAGTTATTGTATAATGATGGTTTGTTCTGTAGATTATCGGAAAAATATAGCTTAAAGGGGCTAATAATTTTGACCTTAAAATGGTAACAAAAAAATTAAAAACTGCTTTTATTCTAGCCAAAATAAAACAAGACTTTCTCCAGAAGAAACAAATATTATCAGACATACTGTGAAAATTTCCTTGCTCACTTAAACATCATTTGGGAAATATAAAAAATAATAATAATAATGCAAAGGGGAGCTAATAATTCTGACTTCAACTGTGTATGTATATATATATGTATATTAGGGGTGGGCTGTTATTGGTGTTAACGTGCTGCGTTAACGCAAGACTCTTATTGTGCGATAAAAAAAAATATTGCAGTTAATCTATTCTCAAAGTTGGGCTGGGAACTGTGTCGATTTTATGTGAGCTATCATGACTTTCACCTTGATATTTTAGCGCAGATGTATACCTGACCGGTGAGCCGTCTGAGAAGTGCCCTTCTGAATCAAATCAGCAGGATCCCTGACTCTAACTGCAGTTCGGCAGTTTCACTTTAACTCATGAACATTTAATTCATGCGCCATGACAAACTGGGGTATTAGACGCAAACAAATGAGTAAGGACTGGTGAGAGTGTTATGGAATTTAATAACGCATGCCAAACGGAAAGAAAAAAAAACTTCCACATTTCGCGATGCGTGTGTGTTTGTGTGTGTGTGCGGTCCTTTACTGACAGCCGCCTGTGTGGATCTTGTCGGAAAATATGGCGAAAAGTCCTACATGACGGTAATAGTTTATCAGTAATGCCACTAATATCTGCATACTCCACGTCTCAATTCCATTTCTGTTTAGTTCAGTTATGATTTTAGTCGCATTAAGTAATCAAAAATAACTGTTTACATGGTAGACTCTTAATCAGAGTATTGTTTTAATCATATTAAAATCGTATTAAAGTATTGTTGCCCATGTAAACATACTCAATGCTTGACACACCGTCAGGGCTCTGTGAACTTGCCTTTGCGAAGCAGCATTTTCTGTATTTACGTACATCAAAAGCAAGTATGAAATCACTGTTAATGTTTTAACTGAATAAACAGTTAGTAAACACAAGTACATCTTATTGAACATCATTTATTTTCATCACCAATCATCATAGTAGAACAGTTTCTCAAGCAGTTTGTGATGCATTTTGGAAACCGCAGATGAGCCCCTGGTCTAATGCGCCACCTGACTTGAGAAACCCGTTCTCAAAGACTGGCTAGCACACATTCTGAATGCCTTCGGTAGAATTCAAATGAGCCATTTTAATCTAGATTAATGTAGATTTATTTCGAGATTAATCTAGATTAAAAAAACTTAATATATGCCCACCTATAATATATATGTGCACACACACACACAACACCCCCCCCCCCCCCAACTTTTGTCTTGAAAACCGGGACCCTCAACCCCCACCCCCCACCCTTTTTTTTTTATGTCCGTTGGAACGCCTCTGCACGTTTTTTTGTACATTGTACGTTGATAGTCAATGGCTAATGTGATTTCACTATTTAGAATAAGCAATTAATACTTTTCTGAAATTATATTACTGAGAAAGTCTGAATGTGCGAAAATAAAGCCAGCTTTACCTCAATAGTGACTGCAAATATTCTTTGGGGAATGCAAAACCTTTAAGCAAATGCTGAAGTTTTGTGACCAAACAAAGATTCTTAGCATTAAACTTTTGCAAGAGAATGCAAAAGAAGACCAAATGCAGAGTTTCTGAGGGAATACAAATGCTTTGCAAGTAAATTCCAAGCCAGTGAAAAAATCTGTCATCACATACCCCTGGGGCTCTGTAAGACTGAAATTATTAGAAATACTATTAAAAATAAACTTCAGATGTTTTGCAACTAAACACACGAGTTCTGTGAAAGAACTCAACGTTTCTCAGTGATCCCCAAAGCTTTGCAACAAAAATTAAGTTTTGTGAACTAAATTCAAACCCCCTTGCAGGCGAATGCTGAGTTTCCAGGGGAGAATGAATGCAAAAGCAGTGAAATGTAATTTTTTCCTCCTTTCTCATATTTTTTAATGTGCCCTATGAGGCTCTGCAAGCATGAAATAATAAGACATATTGTTAAATTAAATTAAGAACTGCCATGTGCTGTTCTGGTCTTAGTAATGACAACATTTATCCAGCCTCTTGTTATTACCTCACTGTGACTGTGCAGAGAGAAGTGATTTGTAATGGCATGTAATGTCAGTGTGGACAGTCATACATTGGTGGGGTTAGATAAACTCATCAGTTTGATATCAGAATGTTTACAAATAGTAAGTTTAAGTTAGATTTAGTAACTACCCTTTTTCACAGTGCATATTTCAACAGGCACCTTGATGTGAAAACTATACTATAACCTCAAAAATGCTGATCAGTGTTTGATGTCAAAACCTTGACATCCCTATGACGTCCAAAAATTGATACCCTTCACTTTTTACCACCAAAATAATGACAAAAAAAATATCTTCATAAAGCTTTAATTCCAAATTTACAGTGGATTGTGTATTCCTACAATGGATGTAAACTAGATGTCAAAATTACATCAAATTGACATCTTTAATTGGTGTAACAAAACATCTATAATTGATTACAGGGCAGTAATAAGATTTTTGGACATGTTTTTGACCTCAGTGTTAGATGGTCATCAACTGACATCAAATTGATTTACAATGTTTTTATTTTATACTTTTGTTTGCATGTTTTGGTGTAGTTTGGACATGAAATGACCAATTCCTTGTGATATGATCGCTTTGAGTAACAGTTCTGAAAACCAGCTGCCATGTATGACCACAAAATCAGACATTTGGGTCTCAATTAAGAAAAAGTTTGGAGCATCTATTTGATGCACACTCTCAGAACACAACCTGTCACTGGGGCGGTACCTTTTCAAAAAGTATATTTTTGTTTTTAACAGGTTCTTAAAGGTACATATTAGTACCTAAAAAGTAAATGTGTATATTAGCAGAGATGGCAAAAGTACACAAATCCTTTACTCAAGTAGAAGTACTAATACCCATGTTTTAAATGACTCTGGTAAAAGTTGAAGTACTGATTACATTTTTGTGCTTACAGTGTATCCGGAAAGTATTCATAGTGCTTAACATTTTCCACATTTGTTACAGTCTTATTCCAAAATGGATTAAATTCATTGTCCTGCTGGAAGATGAACTGTCGCCCCAGTCTGAGGTCAAGAGCACTCTGAAGCAAGTTTTCATTCAGGATGTCTCTGTACATTCCTGCATTCATCTTTCCCTCTATCCTGACTAGTCTTCCAGTTCCTGCTGCTGAAAAACATCCCCACAGCATGATGCTGCCACCACCATGCTTCACTGTAGGGATGGTATTAGCCTGCTGATGAGCGCTGCCTGGTTTTCTCCAAACGTGAGGCCTGGCATTCACTCAAAAGAGTTCAATTTTAGTTTCATCAGACCCGAGAATTTTGTTTCTTATGGTCTGAGAGTCCTTCAGATGCCTTTTGGCAAATTCCAGGTGAGGAGTGGCTTCCGTCTGGCCACTCTACCATACAGGCCTCATTGGTGGATTGCTGCACAGATGGTTGTCCTTCTGTAAGGTTCTCCTCTCTCCACAGAAGAACGCTGGAGCTCAGACAGAGTGACCATCGGGTTATTGATCACCTCCCTGACTAAGGCCCTTTTCCCCTGATCACTCAGCTTTGATGGGCGGCCAGCTCTAGGAAGAGTCCTGGTGGTTCCAAACATCTTCTACTTACAGATGATGGAGGCCACTGTGCTCATTGGAACTTTCAGAGCAGCAAAAATGTTTCTGTAACCTTCCCCATGCTAAGTATGGATGCTAAGTATGAATGCACTGTAAGTAAAAGTAAAGAAGTACAGCCTCGAAAATGTACTTAAGTAAAAAGTACCCATTACTGCTAGATGTTTTAGTTTCACTATAGGTAAATATCCAGTTTCCCCCCATGTTTCATCATCCTGACACAAACTCACAGCGTTCATCATGTAGTTTTGCAGCTGATGGATCAAAAAACAACAGCTGCCATTTATGTTCATACACTCTAAATATAATTCTGTAGGACTGTCTATCTTTATAAATAATGTCTTCCTTTTTTACACTCAACTCTGTCCAAAATATATAGACTTTTTTGAATTTTATATTTCAATATTTTTTATTGAATAAATTAAAATATATTTTCTTTTGCTAAAATAAATACTTAACGTATTTGACTGCAAACTTTTTATTTTATTTTTATTTTTTACTTTAGCAGCTCTCATATTTCCCAGGGTATTGTGGATATTTTATTTATTGGATAAACATTAATTCTGTTAATACGTTTATTATATATGCTAAAAGCTACATCTTTTCAACTATATTTTTATTATTGAACTTCCAAGTATAGTTATTACTTTTGTTGTAGTAAAACATTTGTTTAAAAAAATAGTAATTGAAGATGAATATGCCTATATGTAAAATCATATAGTCAATAAAAAAAATGTATATAAAAAAAAATCTTTAAAACGGCATAAATTCTGAATTAGGAAATATGAACTCATCGGAAAGGATAAAGGTAAAAAATATCAATGCATAGTTTTATATCATAAAGTATTTGATATTAGTACTAAATGTACAAATCTTTACAAAAAATTATTAGACGGAAAGACCAGAGGAATCCCGTACAGTATGATCAGAAGTGGACAGAAGTCTCTAACCTTAAGCATGTAAACGGCATGTTTTTGAACAGGAATGTGTCTCTCTTGTTTCCCTGCGATCTGATCGAGCAAAATGCATCCTATTACCATGTAAACAGGGCCGCATCAGTCATGTTAAATTCGCCAACTCCCTCTGTTTCATCTGCGTAGTCATCCTTGACTTTCTCATAGTAATCTTCATAAACTATAGCCTACATACAGTGCGTGATAACCTTGGTTGAAAAAGCTGCGCACTGCAGCACGCAGGCATGCAATGACGAAAGTAGACTGACTGCATCAACAAGGCGTTCAAATTGCGCAATGACAAGAAATAATAGATCGCGACACCAAACACATGAAAATTAAAGTAACGACCTCAGTTTAAAAATGTAAGGAGTAGAAAGTACAGATATTTGTGTAAAAATCTAAGGAGTAAAAGTAAATAGTTGTCATAAAAATAAATAGTGGAGTAAAGTATTGATACCAGAAAAAACTACTTAAGTACAGTAATGAAGTATTTGTACTTTGTTACTTCCCATCTCTATCTCAGAGTACCTTATAGGTACATAAGTGAACTTTAAAAGTACAAAAGTGTACCCTAGGCACTAACGTCCACCGGTATGGTACAAAAAATTTACTTTTTGAAAAGGTACCACCCCAGTGACCTTTAATTCAGAGAGTGCATAAGACTACTAAAGGAAATAGGCCTATCAACTACTGTTTATTCCAGTAAGCATTTTACAAGGTTATGTTAATAATATTCATGTTAAAATGTTGTATTTATTAGTAATTTTAGCCAGCTTTTAATGAACTTGCAATATTGTGAAAATCACAGAACTTTCAGTCATTATGTAAAAAGGCCCAAATACATGCAGGACCATTCAAATATTTTGCTCTTCTCCAACTATTGACAGCAGATATGAAGAGTTTCACAACAGCTCGATCACTCAATGAGAGAGAAGTGGATTTACACTCACAATATCTTTACTGCTCTATTCATTTAACCAAACAAATGTAATGCTTAGAACATTACACTCTCATCACCATGATTTCCAGGTATTTTAACTCATTCTGGGTATCATAGAGCTACTATGAATATGCGGGAGACTCGCAGAGCTTCCGGGAGAGGTCATAAAGTTGAATGACAGACTAGATAGGTCATAAGGTTGGATGAGTCACTAGATAACAAACACCTGTGATTGGTTCATGAGATCGGCCAGGGGTGCGTTTCCCAAACAACGACGTAACTCGCGGCTGAACTATCATAGTGCGATGCATCGTTTGGCAAAAGAACTATGTAGTGACGAGTGTTTCCCAAAACCCGTAGTTTCTCTGTCGCAGATCCATCGCTTGAACTACGTTAGTTATGACGCAAAACGCCCATAATGATGCTCTAAACGGGGTGGAGTAACTTCTTTAGAGAACAGCCCCATCATTTCTTTGTGCAAATTATATTGTTTTACACAAACACGCATTTAAAATAAAATCCAATATTAGTTTTGGTAAAAACATGCACTCATTTTCCATATTAATTAAAATATATGTAAATGGAACATATAGGGCCTGTGTTTGCTTTACTAATATTATTGAGAAGATGAACATTACATATTCTATTCTAAAACATAAAATCACTTACAAAAGCGAACTATTCTAATATCATATATAAATCATATAAATAAATAAATAATGAGGCGATTTATTATAAATATATTTACTTTAATAATAATATTAATGATGATGATGATGATTATTATTATTATCATTATTATTATTATTTAGGATATTGTTTATTTATTTAAAAAAAATACAATTTCACATGCAAACCACAGCAAAAAGTTCTAACCAACAGACCCATGTCATATACAGCAGAGAAACTTAATAAATAACCCGCTATAAAATAAAAGAGTTAACGTATGCTATGTTTTTTATTTTCACAAGCTTTGGAGACGTACTGTAACATAATTTCCGCTTTTAAATATACCTATAGCATTCGCCATGAGGCTGTGTTCAAAATTATATCAATGTTTTCAAAGTGCACTGCGAAGGGAGCACAATTGTAAACATGAAGATCGCTAAAACTGAACTGTAAAAATACTTTGAAAGCAAATTACACCTAAGAGAGATTAACTTAATGCTTTTTTATTTTTAATAATTCCAGCTTTGAATGTTAGAATGTTCTAAATAAATAGGGCATAGGGGGGATAAGTGGGAATAGAACACAGCCAGGAACTATGCTTTTAACTACAGCTCCAGAGGTGTCGTTTCAAGAGCTCAAGTTTGCGACGCAGTTTGCGAATGTTCGTTGGAGCGATGGATTTGGGAAACGGCAAATCAAAGAACTATGTTTGTAACGACGGAACTTGCGACCTTAGTTGGCTAACGATGGTTTTGGGAAACGCACCCCAGATTGGTGAGTACTGATTAAGTTATTAAATGTGATTATCGGTCGATCGATCGGAGCATCCCTATATATTACTAATCGAAAATTAAGTTTTGATAAATTTAACTGTTGTTGGTTTTTCAATATATAAAAATGTTTATTATTTTATTTTATTATTTTTTTTCTGAACTTATTTTGACAAACTGTATGAGAAGCATATATCACCTATAATTTACAAGTGTGAATTTCAAATGTGGGGTGACAGTGAATCCTAATGATTTTGGTCATAAACGAAAGATCTATAATTGTGACCCATACAATGCATTTTTGTCTATTGCCAAAAATATACCAATGCAACAAAAGTTATTTGGTCCAGAGTCATATATTTGTATGCTTTGACAGTGTCTTTCTCCCACAATGACAAGCATGCTGCATCCTGGGTGGGTGTTTGAACTTTGTGTATCCAGATCTGAGAACAGCACAAGCAAACTGTGTTTGGCCACTGTGTTTGGACAGCACAGCCAGGTCTCCCAGGGTGACTTTATGAGGAGCTGAAAGACCTATGGCCCAGTGATCCCCTTTCCCCAGGCTGCAGAGCAGGCCTGATGTCCCCTCTGGCTCTTTTAGAAACAGCTCTTTAGGCAGCAGGCCAAGTTCCCAGGGCAATGCAGTGCATTTGCGTAACTCCAGATGTCCATCTGTTCAGTGGTTTGGGAGGGAATTTGAAGCCTTTTCTCCAACAGCTTTCCATCACCCAGTTCCCTATTGCATCTAGTATCTTTGGTCGTTTCCGCCCTGTGAACTGGGAAGCGGGACCAGCGTCAGGCCTACCGTTGCGGGGAGTAGGGTGAGGAGCATCTGGCAGCAGTACGTGACTCCTACAATGGACCCACGGAAAAGGAGGGTCAACTGTCCCGAGGCTGTGATGAAGTCATGGCAGTGTGGGCAAACGAACACACAGGGAGAGAGTATGTTTGGAATTGCTGTCTGACTGATTGTGTTGTGTGGGATTGGAAAAAAACGGGCCATCCATCAACTGGATCACGTGTATCGTGCCTGGGTTACGCCGTCACGTTTTGCTCTCTCAAGCGGAGAAAGATTTCAGAGCAAAAAGTGGTCAAGAGCATCCCCGTTGTGCTCTGTGACCCCTTCAGTCATCCAAATCAGTCCTGTGAGATGCAATTCATTACAAAATCTCAGTGGAAACATAGTTTTTCTTGGGTGTTTATATAGCAAATTACACAATTTTCCTACAGTGCTATGACTCGCACACGCACACACTCTCTCATCTGATGAGTTACAGCGGCGTCACAAGAAAATAATAATAAAGCTAGCCGCTGTTGACTGCAAGCATTCAAAAGTGTGTGTACTCCAGTCAGAAGCCAATATCAATAATCTTTCAGCATCTTGAAAGTATTTATAAAACACTAGCTTCCCATTTCAACAACAGTTCTCCATAGTCGATGCCACTACACTGTGATAAAATAAATCCTCTGCATGCTTTTAAGCAAACATGTCAAACATGCTGCAAACACACTTCATTTGAATCGCTGGAAACTCTGTGAACCTTTTAATGGTATCTCACCTAACCAGGTGCAACACAAGATATTGCTTTCAAATTATAATGGATATTCTTAGTGAGCGGTTCTGAACATTCGAACTCAAAGCCCAGTCAAAAGTCAATTCAATTTAATTCATCTTTATTTCTATAGCGCTTTCACAATGTAGATTGTGTCAAAGCAGCTTAACATAGAAGTTCTAGTAGATTGAAACTGTCAGTCTAGTTCTCAAAGTTTAAAGGGCCATGAAACCCCCTGTCTCAGCAGGGTGTTTTCAAACCTCTAGTTTGAAAAAAGTCAGGAAAAGTGGGCGTGTCCAGCTCCGTTTAGGTGGGAGTGTCAGGGGAGGGAAAGAGGGAAGGATATGCAAATATGGGAGTTTCTGTTTGGGCACGCAGACGCAGGGGAGAAAGAGAGTGACTGTGTTTACATGGTCATCAGTAATCGAACTACTTGCCAAATTATTAATTTGTCGACTTTAACTGCAGTTTGGCATTTTTACTTTTTATTCAGGAACATTTCCTGCATGTTGCCTGTGACAAACAAGATATTGAAAGCGAGGAACTGGCTGGAGAATGGAGTTTTAATCCAATGTTTGATACCGCACGGCAAATGGGAGAAAAAAAAATCCTCTAACTTAGATGACTCGGTAGGTAGCGTCAGAAAGCCGTGTGTATATAGACTATATCCTGTCACAAAATGCGGCGAAAATCCTGCATGACGGGAAAAGTTTGATCATGTTTACGTTTGGAGCGCAGCATTTACAGCGGATCTTTCAGTCTATAAAATTGGACTATAATATTGCAGTGATATTAACATACTGTAAACTTGGTAACTAAATCATTTTGACTGAGGTATGTCTTTAAAAACTGAAAGAGCTCTGCTGACCACGAACTAACTTTGCAATCTGGGTAAAACAAAGGGCACTGCACTGCAAACACACTTACCATATCTGTAGACAGACAATCAAACTGGAGCTGTGTCTTTTTATTAAAAGGAGACAAGCGGCAAATCCGGATTTCACCATTTTCAGATGCGAAAAGCTCTCGGGTAAAAAATGTTCCTTACAAACGCATTTCTGTCGCGTGTCGCGTGCACTGTAGTCCACACGTGAGTCCAGCAGCTCTCTCATAGAGGGAAAATGAAAACAAAACCTTGTTGTTGCACACCGACGACCCATGTCTCCAAATTCTAGTTCTTTCACTTGTTTTAGCAACACAACGTGGCGTCTCTCTGCCGTCTGTACAGTGTATACAGTCTCCGGAGCTATCATGCATATTAATGAAGTTTCACGTCATACACAATAGAGCGCGCTGATTGGTTTGAAGCACGTCTTCTCATGAATTAATGCCGCACACTCAAATACGTCAGAATGTGCTCAAAAGACAGGCAGCCACTCTCCTGGCTTGATTTACCCTTATGTATCTCATGGCCGTGACGCAGCTTCAAAAATTAGTTTCAAACCGGAAGAACGAATTTGCTCAAAATAACGCAAAAACAACCAATTTTCACTTTTTAGTGCAATATATGTGTCCATATAGTGTTTATAGCAGCGTGGGACACATATATGACTGTCAACAGCTCAAAAAAAATGTTTTGGTGTTTCGTGACCCTTTAAGTTCAGTTTATTTCAGTTCAGTGGTTTAATTTTCGCTGCTGAAAGTTTAAACACTGAAGAGCAAATCTATCGATGTGCTGCTCCACAAGTCCCAAAACCAAGCAAGCCAGTGGCGACAGTGGCGAGGAACAAACTTCACCAATTGACAAAAGTGAAAAAGAAAAAAAACCTTGAGAGAAACCAGGCTCAGTTGGGCAGGACCGTTTCTCCTCTGGCCAAACTTCCGGTGCAGAGCTGCAGTCTAGGCCCCAGGGCTGGAGAGCGCTGGACGCTGCACAAGAAGCTGCAGGTGTTAGCAGGTCACCGGCGGATGTTCATGTTGGCCCACATGATCAATGCGGAGACTTGTCTGTCACTGGGGTCTTTTAGGAATCAGTCTCATGCTCTCCACTCCTCCATGACCGCCACAGTATGTGCTCAGGATACGGCCTGGTCTATTATTATAGAGACCTCGGGATAATGAAAAACAGACTAACATAAGCCTAGATGCCATTCAAATTATATTGTCTTTTGGGAAGTGTTCCCTTTTGAGGATTTGGATTTCAAAAGGATTTGTGTTTTAGCATTTGTGTTTTAACTTTCAGTTTAATGTAATATTCAAAAAATATTCTAGCACACAGTTGTCAACATTTGAAGTGGTTCAAACCCTTTTGGAAAACATTTTGATCCACATATACATATATAATATTTTATTTATATTTAGCAAATTTGGTGAACATAAAAAAATGTTTAAGTTAAAGCGGAGTGAAAATGTTTACTGTGTCTGTGTTAAATCTGTGACAAGAAACAGCCATTTAGAACAGGGACTTTTGTTCTAAAATAAATACAAGTTTATTAATGTATTTGTTTAATTTAATCTAACATGTACTCCACACAATGCACAACTACTTGTGGGTGAGACCATTTGAGAGCTTTTCTCATAGCTGTTAACATTGTTGTTTTAAATTTGGCGAAAAGTGGTAAATGATGAAATGTAAAACTGTTGTGGCTGTTTTTTGAATTCATTTCTTAAATTTACACTGTTTTATTCAAGGGATAATTCACTCAAAATTTTCACATTTTCACTCAAGTGCTTCCAAACATTTATGCTTTTCTTTTTTTCTGTTTAACACAAAATAAGATATTTTGAAGAATGTTGCAAACCAGTACCAGCCTTCAAAATAAATAAATCAATAAATACATAGTGTAAAATAGCCAGTGTAATTGAAATGGAGAGTGAGTTATTGAAAACACTGATAATTTAAGATGATCTGTAAGAAGCACAGTGCGAGCGACTCAGCCAGCTCTCATGGGAAAAACAGGTGTAGTGAACTCACCAAGGGTTAATGAGCAGCTGCTGAGAAGGCTGGTTTATACTTCTGCGTCGTGTGATCGGCGTGACCCACGCACATGTGCGTAGTTGTGCATTTATACTTCTGTGTGCTGTTTGTGTTGCTCTGCAATACCACTTCCGAAACTCAAGCTGGCAGTAGGTTTTTATGTTCCTCTGTGTCGCGTTTCTTCGTGGGTGATTTGTTATTTCTGAATGCTACCTTAATGTATAAGTAGCTAATACTCCCTCATTCAGAGGTGGGAACTGGCGGGTGTGCAACAACATTGATTATAAGATAAACACAAAACAAGACTTTTCATCTCTAGGGGAAATGATCTAAGACGGTTTGTCAGATCATAGATCTTTTAAGCTTGATAACTGTTCTCTGGCTAATTTGGTTCTTCAAACAAGTTTGCGAATCA
Organism: Danio kyathit; assembly: GCA_903798195.1. Classification (NCBI taxonomy): domain Eukaryota; kingdom Metazoa; phylum Chordata; class Actinopteri; order Cypriniformes; family Danionidae; genus Danio; species Danio kyathit. The sequence continues at coordinate 57,370,205 of LR812527.1, forward strand.
ATGTCTGGATGAACTGATCAGAGATCGCTGCGTGTGTTGTTGTAATGGCCTCAAAAGGATTATAAATATGTTTCTTTTATTTTTAATGCCTTTATTTTATTTGTGGTTTATATAAATCTGAATAAGTTGGAGAGGATAGCGTGCAGGGATGCATGCGTGCACCGTTGAGGGCAAAGAGACATTGTGTGTTCATAAGAGAAGAAGAGTGAGATAAGTGAATCAGTCTATAAGTGAACCATTCTTTTAAATGAATCGTTGTTGTTGTTCAGTCTCAAATCATCACAGACAAAAAGAGAAAAAAAAAACGGGGCAAATAAATCTACAGAAAATCAAAAGGCTGTCCTATTGATTGTTCAAGGGGGCAACATTGTGAAGGACATATCTATCAATCTTCAAAATCATGATCAGCAACGCAATGATTGGCTGACGGCACAGCAGGGTAATGACATCATCTGATTGATATTCCATTTTCCATGTGAGCAAAATTACATAAAATTTGTAGTAAATGGTTTGTTAAATATGATACGCAATGACTTTTCACATTTGTTGTGGGCTGCAGGCTTTACACATTCATGTGTCAAGAGTATTTAGCAATTGATTTAGTTTTACATTTAGAGCTAATTTTCTTTATTATAGTAGCTTAGGCCTATTCAAGTTTTTTTAATAACTGGCTGTTTAAATTAATTTTGCATCAAAAAAGCATTTTGATATCAGTAAAGATGTCTGCTGTCTTCCACACCGGCATATTATCTGTTAAAATGTGTGCATGACTGCATAAATCAGTATTCGTTTCCTTAAAAAAAAAAAAAAATGACTATTGGCCATGTCCATTATTATACACAAATTGTACTCAAGCTCTGGCGGTACCTTAAAGTAATATGCATTTGCATCTAAAAAGTCTACAAAATTAGATACAAACCCATTTGTATCTAAAAAGTATCTAAAAAAAATACTTGTATCTAAAAAGTCCCGAGCAGGTTTGAGCTACCAGAACTGTTGCTGTAACAGCAACTCTTGGGAGAGTTTTAAAGAACGAATCAATCCTGGATCAAATCGTCAATAACCAAATCCAGCTAATTAAGTAATCCACATACAAAGAGCGGATCCTAGAGCTACTTTATGGTCACTTGTAATCACTTGCTCCAGTGGGTTCGTGCGGCTCTCAGTCCCACCCACACTGGTCACAGATACCAAGCCGACCAATTACAGAGCTCACATTGCATCGTTGCAATGTGTAGTTACTTTTTTTTTGAGAGGTGCGCATTAGCGGCGAGGGCTATGCGACCCTGTGAAGGCTGCGCCGCCGGAGCATACTTGACTCAGAAGTATAAATCAGCTTTAAGAGGATGCTTGTAGGTCGTTTCGAGAAAAAGCATGCCCATAGCACTCCTAAAGTGCAATGCTCTGTAGGTTTATCAATTTCATTGCAGTTGTGACACAAAGTCTGGCTTCCAGACAATGGTCAAACATAGGCCATATCTGGCCCAGATCAGGCTCAGTTATGAGTTACTAACTTGGCTGAGAGTTGGCCCAGATGTTTGGTCCTTGTCTGGAAACTAGACTTGGTCCAGTCATGTATCGTAATTCATTGTGTCATGTGGACCAAGCTAAAGCTGATTGTGTGGGCCAGAGCTGGGCCAGATAAATTTTGCTATGTGGGTATGCGTAAGTGCAGAATGATGATGCATGTCAATCAAAAACGATCAAAAAGTTGTATGAATTCTAACACAACCATCAGATTTGTATCGTATTTATTACCACATAAGTGGCACAAATCAGATGAGAAAATAATCAGATCACATATGAAGCAAGAAAAAAATATGGATCTGGACCACATTTGCCTGCACTGTGTAAATAGCCATTGTGGATGCACCAAACTGCTGTCTAGCCAATCATATTGTCTTTAAACTGCACATCTTTCACTTTAAAATTCAGTTGGCATGTGTCTTTGGTTCACATGAATCACTCTCAAAACTTAAGACCACTTCCAACTTACAAATGTATTTTTTTTTTCTATTAGAAATCTGCAAAGTGGACTCCACACCACAGGATTAGCATGCTGGCTTTAAGAAAATACTACAAAGTAGAAGAAAAACTCAAAACTGGTCTGCCTAGGCCAAAATACACAGAGATCCCTTTCCCATGCCTGCGAATAGTGGAGTTGACAGATCTGCGCTGGACTGTAGGATTTGGACGATTGCTTGAAGATGCCATAAAAGATTAGTGCAGCATGAGGCACCCAGCTTCAAGAAACATCAATACCAGCAGGTGGGTCATTATCATTTCTCAACATGCTGGTTCTACTTTTAACTCACATGGTGACTAAGCTCATAGTTATCTCTGTCCCGGCAGAAGAGAGATAGCCGGTGAACGAAAACAGAAAGACTAGCACAACAATGTACTTCATTCTCTTGCCGGGGCAGATGTTTACCATACTATTAGCAGCTGCGCTAGGCTAGGTATGTTCTTAGCTAAAAAGCGGTTCTGCATGACTGCCGAGGAAAAAAAGAAGTAGCCCATATACCACAGGCATTTCTATTTATACCCTCCAATGAGAAGGCCGCAGGCGCATCGGGTCTCTGAGAGAAGACACGTACATCATGCCCCTCAGCGCAATAGGCTAATACCTTAGCGTTCGTTTTTCTTTCACGTATTGTCATGTTTCTCATATTTCATCAGTATAACCCTCCTCGCTGTGTTTTTGTGCTGTCAAGTGGGATTTCTCGAATATGGCAAAGTGCTGACATACAGATTTGTTTCTTCAGCTCCACAGTTGATTTCTGAAAATGAAGAAAAACCTGTTTGTAGTCAATGTGAGCGTTCTGTTTTTGCTAGAAGGCTGAGTAGCTATATTTGATGACATAGGTTTATGAATATTATAAATAATTTTGTGCTGGACTGCACGGTGGTGTAGTGGGTAGCACGTTTGCCTCACAGCAAGAAGGTCACTGGTTCGAGCCCTGGCTAGGTCAGTTGGCATTTCTGTGTGGAGTTTGCATGTTCTGCCCGTGTTCGCGTGGGTTTCCTCCGGTTGCTCCGGTTTCCCCCACAAGTCCAAATACATATGTGGTATAGGTGAATTGGGTAGGCTAAATTGTTTGTAGTGTATGTGTGTGAATGAGTGTGTATGGATGTTTCCCAGTGATGAGTTGCAGCTGGAAGGGCATCCACTGCATAAAATATATGCTGGATAAGTTGGCGGTTCGTTCCGCTGTGGCAACCCCAGATTGGGACTAAGCCGAAAAGAAAATGAATTTGGTGCTGTTCATTACTTTCTGCTGACTTGCAAGTGACTGCGTTCATACTATTTTGCTTCATATAGGATCCTACCTATAATAATCAATACAACTATTTGAAAATCTGGAATCTGAGGGTGGCTCAGTGGGTAGCGCTGGCGCCGCACAGCAAGAAGGTCACTGATTTGAGTCCCAGCTGGGCTGGTTGGCATTTCTGTGTGGAGTTTGCATGTTCTCTCCGTGTTCGCGTGGGTTTCCTCCGGGTGCTCTTGTTTCCATCACACTCCAAAGACATGTGGTACAGATGAATTGGGTAAACAAAATTGGCCGTATTACTGGAATAGTTGACGGTTCATTCTGCTGTGGCAACCCCTTATAAATAAGCAACTAAGCAGAAGAAAAATGAATGAATTAATGAATCTGAGGGTTTAAAAAATCTAAAAATTGAGAAAATATGCTATTAAAATATATGGATATTACTTACTCCCAGAGCCACTTATATCAAAGTTTTTATTTAGCCGCACCATGTTGGTGTTTTGTGGCATCTAATTTTTACGAGGTGGGTCATTAGCTCAACGCTCAACCCCCAAACTGGAGGACCAGGACATACACACATACACTACGGGCAATTTTTAGCTTACCCAATTCACCTATCGATTTGTCTTTGGACTTGTCGGAAAAACAGAGCACCGGGAGGAAACCTACGCGAATTGTCAATTAATATTAATAATCAAAAATCACAAAATATACAGTTGAAGTCAGAATTATTAGCCCCCTAGTTTATTTTTTCCCCAATTTCTGTATTACTGAGAGAAGATTTTTTCAACACATTTCTAAACATAATAGTTTTAATAACTCATTTCTAATGACTGATTTATTTTATCTTTGTTATGATGACAGTAAATAATATTTTAATAGATATTTTTAAGACACTTCTATACAGCTTAAAGTGACATTTAAAGGCTTAACTAGGTTAATTAGGTTAACTAGACAGGTTAGGGTAATTAGGCAAGTCATTGTATAACGATGGTTTGTTCTGTATACCATTGAAAATAACTTAAAGGGGCTAATAATTTTGACCTTAAAATCTTTTTTTTTTTTTTTTAAATGAAAACTGCTTTTATTCTAGCCGCAATAAAACAAATAAGAATTTCTCCAGAAGAAAAAATATTATCAGACATACTGTGAAAATTTCCTTGCTCTGTTAAACATAATTTGGGAAATATAAAAAAAAATAAATGAATAATAATTAGAAGGGGGGCTAATAATTCTTCAACTGAATGTATATTCATTAATTTATTTTCATTCGGCTTAGTCCCTTATTTATCAAGGGTTGCCACAGTGAAATGAACCGCCAACTATTCAAGCATGTGTTTAACGCAGTGGATGCCATTCCAGTCACAACCCAGAACTGGGGAAAAAAAATATATATATATATATATAATTTTTTTTTAATTACATTATGTATAAAAAATATATGTGTTTTCTATACAGTATGTACAGAATACTGTGTATTTTATGCTTAAACACACACACACACACACACACACACACATATATATATATATTATTACTTGTCTATAAATCACTAAATGCCCTAGGACCTCAATACATTACAGATATGCTCACTGAATAAAAACCTAGAAGAACACTCAAATCATTAGGATCAAGTGAATTAAAAATTCCAAGAGTTCTGTCAAAGCATGGTTAATCTGCCTTCAGCTACTTCACCCCCTGCTGATGGAATCAGCTTCCAGACATGATCAGATGTGCTCCAACATTAGGCACATTCAAATCAAGACTGAAAACACATCTGTTTAGTTGTGCCTTTACTGACTGAGCACTGTGCTACTTCCCACAGATCGCACTATTATGTCTTTCTTTTCTTTTCCATTCATTTAAAACCTGCTTTAAGACATTTTATGTATTTTGTTTTATTATTATTTGTGGTTTATTTTATTTTCTTGCTTATGTATAGCACTTTGAATTACCATTGTGTATGAAATGTGCAGCATAAATAAACTTGCATTGCATAATCTAAAACATTTTTAAAAATATTTACAGTAGGAAATTGACAACATCTTCATGGAACATGATTTTTGGCATGAAAGAAAAATCAATATATTTCACAAAAACATACATGTGATGTTTTGTGGTCTAGGGTTACATTTTGATATTGTTGCCTTATATTGGCCATACATTATCAGATTTTTTCCCACACTTCAGATGCATGCTGCTCTCTATAAGGCTTTTGAAACCAAAAAAAAATTATATTCTTATCACCATACATATTGATGATCTGCTTTTAAGTTAACAGTTGTCTGTATCAGTCTAAACTTTCATATTAATGCTACACAAATTTGCAGTAAAGAATGAAATAAATAAGTAAATGAATTGTACACAAACTTATGGGATCAATATTCTTTACATAAAGACATTATCAAATAGCAGCAGGAGTATCGAAGTTCTCTAATATCAGTATAAGAATGGGAGATTGTCTTCATGTAGTCATATTTAGCTTATAGACACTTGAGTATTCCCTAGAGTTCACTGGAGACAGGTAACTTTTCTCTTATTCCCCCCTTCGGCTTACCTGAGAATTTAATGACCTTATCTGAAATGCCCTGCTCAGTTTTTGTGACTCTGCTGCTGTTCTATCATCATTGCAGATATGTTTGTCCACAGGCGGAATTTTGAAACTTTGAGTTTTAAGAGCTCATATTTCTGTGGAGGGTATCATAAATGATAGTTTATGGCTCTGGGGAGTCTTTATTCTGTACCTACCACAGCTATGAAAGGGCTTCCCCGAGTAAAGGACTAAACTGGGTGGAGCTAGAGTGTAATTAGATGCGAGTGCTGACGAAGAGTTTTCAGAAAGTTTGAACAACCAGAAGCGTTTTGTCTCACAGTTACTCAGAATTTAATTTCCCTGATTCATGGCTCAGATTACCCTGAACTTGAGAGCGGAGTGATGGTTTAGTTTTGAGTTTATTACTACATACAGTAACCAACTGATAAACAAACCTCTTTTAATAATTAATAATGTCTTGCTTGTTAAGATTAGTGAATGCATTGTAGTTTTAGAACATGTATTAATTTTAGTTCACTGTAAAAAAAAAAAAAAAAACATATATTACATATTAAAGTTCAAGCCAATTATATACAGTAAGTCATTTAAAACTATGGTAAATGACCTTTAACTGACTAAAATGACTTGTATGACTTTAAAAATTGCAGTAAGTAGAAACTTAATTGAGAAGTGTATCCCTTGTGTGCTGTTGGGGATGTTTTCATCTGCTCTGGGGTGATTTTTGAGTCTTAATTTGGCCACAAATTTATCTCTGTTTCAGCAAAATGAATATTTTTTGGTGCTAAATTTTATTTTGATGCATATTTTGGGACAATTTTGAAAAAAATAATAATAACAATACACTCTAGGCAAATTTACTACCTTTTTGTTGGAATGGTGGAACATTTCCCCACTTGTTGTAGGCCATCAGATTTACACATGTAATTTATTAAAATAATGTGTCTATTAAGATTAAGCTGCATCGTTCTTTGATATTAGACACTTTTATAAGGCAATGTATTTTATGCTGATATACAGTAGTTCATTATTACAATAGGGGGTTTTCCTTTACAATGTAAACCAACACTGAAAAATGTGACCACAGAATTGTGATACAAACAGAACCAATGATTTTATGACCCATCCCACCCCTATTCAGGTTTGACATAAATTCCAGATCTGGATTAATTGCAAGCCAGAGGTCTGAGATAAGTTTTTAAGATAAGATTTTTGCAGTTGCACAGCTGCAAGTGTCAAAATGTTTGTAAGTTATGTAAAGATTACACTCATTATATAAGCTGCAAATGTCATCATTGATGTAAATTGAAAATTACATCCATTTATATTTGCTGCAAGTTTCAAGATTGTCAGAAGTTACATTTTTCAAAACATGCACTTCTTGCATGCTTCAACATTTACAAAAATGTAAGATTTGACAGATTTTTATTAGATTTCACCCATTTGCATTAACTGGAAGTTTCAGTATTTTTATACGATTCAATATTTCAACCATTTGCATTAGTTGCAAGTTTCTGGATTGACAGAAGTTAAAGATTAAACCCATTTGCATTAGCTGACAATGTCATCATTGATTTAAATTAAAGATTACACCCATTTTATATTAGCTGCAAGTTTCAAGTTTAACAAATTCAATATTTGAAAAAATGCATTGATTGCATGTTTCATCATTTAAATAAAATAAAGATTTGGCAGATTTTCGTTAGATTTCACCCATTTGCATTGGTTGCACATTTCAGGAATTACATACAATTTAATATTTCAACCATGTGCATTACTTGCAAGTTTCAGGATTGACAAAAGTTAAAGATTAAACCCATTTGCATTAGCTGAAAATTTCATCATTGATGTAAATTAAAAATGACACCCATTTAATATAACAATATACAATTAAATTAAACAAAATAAACAAAATAAAAATAAAATAAAATAAATAATTAAAAAATATTAAATAAAACAAAACAAAAAAAAATAAAATAAAATAAATAAAAATAAAATAAAAAAATTTAATTTAATAAAATTAAATTAAATAAAATTTAATTAAAATAAATAATAAAAATAATAAATAAATAAATAATAAAATTAAAAATAACATAAAATAAATTTAATTTAATTAAAAAAATAAAATAAATAATAAAAAAATATAAAATTAAATTAAAAATAAAATAAAATAAAATAATTAAAAAATATAAAATAAACAAAACAAATAAAATAAAATAAAAAAATAAATGAAATAAAACAGAACAAAACAAAACAATTATAAAAATAAAATAACATTAAAATAAATAATAAAAATATTAAATAAATAGACAATAACATTTAATAAAAATTATTAAATCAAAAAAATTATAAAAAAAAATGAATATTAAATAAAATTCAATTAAAAATGACACTCATTTAACTGCAAGTTTCAAGATTGACAGAAGTTCAGTATTTCAAAACATGCACTGGTTGCATGCTTCATCATTTAAATAAATTCAAGATTTGACAGATTTTTTCATTAGATTTCACCCATTAGCATTAGTTGGAAGTTTCAAGATTGACAAAAGTTCTAATATTACCCATTTGCAATAACTCCAATTTTCAGGATTGTTATAAACTCAAGATTGCAAATGGAGATCTACAGGGCTTCACATTATCGAGAAGTTGACTTTTATCCTTTACACCTCGGGGTGATGATGAGCGTGTTGTTTCAGACGTTAAGTCTTGTCGTGTCGCACGCTATCTGCATGTGTCAGGCTCTCTTTACTGCCAGATAAAGTTTGGCTGGTTGCCCAGTTTCATCACCCATGAGGCTGCGTGCCGTCTCACCTGTAAGAGCTGAAATCCCACTAAAACAATATTGTGTTACATGTCAGTAATCAGAAACCGCAGTTGTCAAGTAGGCCTGAAGAATTTATAGCTGGTTTATGGATTTGGTGACAAAAAAACTAAAAGAAAAAAAATATATATAATGTTTACTCTTCAGGTGATGGATATGTGTCAAACTGAACCCTTGTGTTTTAAGGTTGACTGTAAATCCATTACTCTGTCCTACAGGTGCTTTGTCAAGCCCACTCACCTGCATGGTGCACACTCATGCATCATACTATTATGTGATGCATTGCGTGTATGCTTCACTAAAAAAATAGGTCTTTAATCTAGTTTTAAACTAAGAGAGTGTGTCTGAGCCTCGCACATTATTAGGAAGGCTATTTCAGAGTTTAGGAGCCATAAATGAGATGGCTTGACCTCCTTTAGTAGACTTTGCTATTCTGGGTACTACCAGAAACCCTGAGTTTTGAGATCTTAAAGAACAAGTTGGATTGTAGTGAGACAGAATGTTGGTTAGATAAACAGGAGTTAGATTAACAGGAGCTAGATTATTTAAGGCTTTATGTGTAAGAAGCAATATTTAATCAATACGGAACTTAACAGGCAGCCAGTGTAAGGAGGATAATATTGGAGTGATATGGTCATTTTCACTTGGTAACTTTTATCTAGAAAAATATTTTGACCCTTAATTATATACACTGGAAAAAAAGTGGTGAATTATAAAATGTAAAACTATTATGGTCATTATTGGAATTAATTACTTAAATTTACTTGGAATTAATAAAAGGACAATTGACACACACACACACACACACACACACACACACACACACACACACACACACACACGCACACGCACACGCACACGCACACGCACACACACACACAATGCAATTTACTCACAATTTTCTCTCCATCAAGTTGTTCCGAACATTTATGCTTGTCTTTTTTTCTGTTGAAGACCAAAGAAGATATTTTAAAGAATGCTGCAAACCCCGAAGCCTTTTACATTTATACAGTGGTATTAAAAAAAAAAAAAAATATATATATATATATATATATATATATATATATATATATATATATATATATATATATATATATATATATATATATATATATAATTACAATAAATTAAGCAAAACAAAACAAAAATTATAAAATAAAAAAATATTTAATAAAATTAAATAAAAATAAAATAAATAATAAAATATAAAAAATAATAATAAAATAAAAAATAAAAAATGTAAATTTAATTAATAATAAAAAAATTAAAAAAATTAAACAATATAAAATAAAAATAAAATATAATAATAAAAAATATAAAATAAACAAAACAAATAAAAATAAAAAATGAAATAAAATAACAAAACAAAACAAAAAATAATAACATTAAATTAAATAATAACAAATAATAATAAATAAATCATACATTTTAATGGAATGTAATTAAATCAAAAATAAAATAAAATGAATAATTAAAAATATTAAATAAAATTTAATAAGAAATAAATAAATAAATAAATAAATGAATAAACAATAAAATTAAATTAAATCAAATTAAATTAAAAAAATTAAAAAAATAATTAAAATATTAAATAAATAACCAAAAATATAAGTAGGGCCAATTTAATATATTTAACTATATCTAAAAACGTCGTTATCGTAAACCATATCTAAACAATACATGAAATGTTTAAGAATCCAAATCAGATCTCTGTATCTTCAGTAAAAGTGACTGTCTTCATCCTAACAGATTGATTGTTTCAGAGAGATTAGCATGGCTAGCGCGACCTATTGGTGTTTACTAAATGTTTGCTGACTCCTGACTTTTCAACAGTACATGTGCAAACATGTGAAGTGCAGGCTGCAGGTGTTGTTTGACAAGTGCAGTTCTGCATAGCTCTGCTCTTTCCTTGTTTTACGTTTGTCAAAAGTCTCCAAATCTCTCTTAAGTCTTATATTTGCACAGAATGTTTTGTATGTCATCGACGGTGCCCACACAGCTCTAACATCACTAATGTTTATTTTGTGAAGGCATGCGAGTTCATTGGGCGGAGACTTTTTATTTGACAAGTTGTGACTGAAGGTATTGTACCAGAGATTTGTCATGATCACAATGACTGGAGGGTTAAATGTGTTAATGTTACGAGTTCATCAGTAATGGTCGCTGCTGAATTGATTTAACAGCTCAGCACAAACTTGCATTAACGCCGCTGACCTACATAATTGCTCACGTTTCGACACTCATAGCGACTGCAAGTGGAAAATATTTTAATGTCATACCGGTTTATTGAAGCTGCATAGAGTCGCACGCATGGGATACCCCGTGTACACGTGATGTACCTTCCCTGCAGTGTCAGAGCGGGTTGAAGGAAAACCCTTGACCTCTCTTTCTGCTTTCCAACCCCCAAAGCTCTTTATGGCTTTTTAAAGAGCACTACTCCCTCTGTTGACATGTCAATTCACAAGAAACCAAGAGCAAAATGTTCTTGCATAGCGTTTATTGCACAAGTTATTCATTAAGCAATGTTGTCTGAGGCATTTCTTCTAAAATTCTTTAGGAAAATTACTAATAAATACCAATAGAAAGGACACAGTTGAGTAAATTGCTTGGAAAAAGTTTGTGACTTACATGTGATGTCAGATTTATTAGCCCTCCTGAATTATTAGCCTTCCTGTATATTTTTTCCCTAATTTAAAATAATCTGTTTAACGGAAAAATGATTTATTTTCAACACATTTCTAAACATAAGTGTTAATGATTCATTTATAATAGCTGGTTTCTTTTATCTTTGCCATGATGACAGTACATAATATTTTACTAGATATTTTGCGAGATTCTAGTATTCAGCGTAAAGTGATATTTTCATTTTTGTCATGTGTTGCAGTGAAAACGCAATATCATGTCAACAATCTACAAACAGACAGCTCACAAAATAATTAACTTTTTTTTTTTTAAACGTGAATTTAAAAAAATTTTTTTTTTTTTAAACGTGAATTTTAAAATTTATTTTTTTTTTTTTTAAACGTGAATTTTTATTTTATTTTTTATTTTTTAAACGTGAATTATTCACAATACAAAATGCACTGTATAGAGCAAAACTGAGGATCAGTGACAAAAATAATGTGCATACATGCCTGTAGCCAGGAGGGTTCAGGTGGTTCGAACGACCCACCCCCCATGGCCAAAAGGTCCAGAATACGGTGCATAGCCCCTATTGGAATTGCTCCATGTCTTATTCTTCTTATTATTCCTTAGAATGAATGGCATTTTTGAGGGTCTAAATATGCTCGAAAACAGAGGTGTGAAGCTACACTGGTTTCACTGTTCGGTTACGATTATCATGCCATCGCTTCGGTTCAATTCGATATCACGGTGCATTGACGATGCTTTTCATACACAGTTTTATATTTTGTTCACAGCACAGCATTTCTTGTATTAAAATTATAGGTGGGCATAGATTAATTTTTTAAATCTAAATTAATGTAGATTAATTTCAAAATTAATCTACATTAATCTAGATTAAAATGGCTCATTTGAATTCTGCCGAAGGCATTCAGAATATGTGTGTTACCAAAATAATAAGTCTTTGAGAACGGATTTCTCAAGCCAGGTGGCGCATTAGACCAGGGGCTCATCTCCTGTTTCCAAAATGCATCACAAACTGCTTGAGAAACTGTTCTACTATGATAATTGGTGATGAAAATAAATGATGTTCAATAAGATGTACTTGTGTTTACTAACTGTTTATTCAGTTAAACATGAATGTTGAACTGTAGGCCTACATAAGCTCCAAACAGCGATTTCATACTTGCTTTTGATGTACGTACATACAGAAAATGCTGCTTCACAAAGGCAAGTTCACAGAGCCCTGACGGTATCAAACATTGAGTATGTTTACATGGACAACAATACTTTAATACGATTTTATATGATTAAAACAATACTCTGATTAAGAGTCTACCATGTAAACAGCGATTTTTGATTACTTAATGCGACTAAAGTCATAACTGAACTAAACAGAAATGGAATTGAGACGTGGAGTATGCAGATATTAGTGGCAATACTGACAAACTATTTTCGTCATGTAGGACTTTTTGCCATATTTTCCGACAAGATCCACACAGGCGGCTGTCAGTAAAAGACCGCACAGACACACACACACACACACACACACACACACACACACACACACACACACACACACACACACACACACACACACACACACACACACACACACATCGCGAAATGCAGAAGTTTTTTTTCTTCTCATTTGGCGTGCGTTATTAAATTCCATAACACTCTCACCTGTCCTTATTTATTTGCGTCTAATACCCCAGTCACGAAGGCATGAATTAAATTATCGTGAGTTAAAGTGAAACTGCTCAACTTTAGTTCGAGTCAGGCATCCTGCTGATTTGATTCAGAAGGGCACTTCTTTCCCAGACGGCTCACCGGTCAGGTATACATCCGTGCTAAACTATCAAAGTGAAAGTCATCATAGCTTGCGTAGAAAAGACCCAGCTCTCACCCAACTTTCAGAATAGATTAACGGCGATATTTTTTTATCGCGCGATAAGAGTCTTCGTTAACGCAGCACGCTAACACCGATAACGGCTCACCACTAATTAAAATATATAAATATATTTATATACTATTTGTGATACAATTTTGTCATTTAATTTAAACAGTCAGATATATAAACTGTACCTTTAAAAGCTCAAGTGCACAGAACAACATGAGCATGTATAGTTAATAAACAGATGTAAATATCACGCTCGCTTTCTGAGCCTTGTCTAGCGAGTTCTTTCTTACACCTATAAACTGTCAGAAATAAAGGTACGCGAGCTGTCACTTGGTGGTACCTTTTTAAAAGGTACACATTTGTACCTAAAATCTCCATATTAATACCATAAGGGTCCATATTAGTACAAAAGTGTTCCTCTTAAAATGTGTAGGTACCAGTAGTGTAGTCCTTGCTATGCGCACGTATACTCAGTATGCTTACTTTTTTTCATGAGCTGTTTGGGTATTACCACTTCTGAGGATCAATAATTGCGTATACCCTCGGTATACTCACTTGTTTTTCTAATTAAACTTCCATAATTTATGTGTATTCATGTCCCCTTTAACTGAATACCAAAGTTTTTTTTTTTAAACTCGCACCTTAATTTGTTGCAGTTTTGTTGCGACTGGTGCATTTTTGTTTAACTTGCGCTATTCCCCTCCCCTGATGACCGCAGCAGCTGTGAGAAAATTTCGTGAGTTTTTTTAAAGACCACGACAAGTCAACTGAATGATGTCTTGCTGAAACATTCAGGTAAATTTATGAAACAGCATGGGTGTCGCTTTAGCCCTCCTATATTTCTATTCAGCACCCTTAAAGGTTTTGCGATTAGCTCATGAACTGTACACTACTAAATGATCACCTCAGTCCCCTTTAATTTTGATATGAAAATAGTGGCAGACTTCCACTGCTCCAATTTCAGCTCGTTTTTTATTTAATCAGCAAACCACATCTGTTCAGGGTGAGAGAAATCCTAAAATCGCCCCTGTAAAACAGTATTTCACATGTCTTAATCATGCCTACCGATACAGGGAACAACGCTATATATAAAACACGAAAAACGATGAGGCAAAGACGACTCATAAATCGCGCAACAATATGCAATTAAAAAGGGTAACTACGAGTATATAATAGCAACAACAGAAGAGAGACTCCTAATAGTTTGGTTTAAAACAAGCATGCACGAATGTGACAATCAAAAATAGTAGCTGATTGATGTTTAAAGGAACCTATTAAATGTAAAGTAATAAGCTAGTAAAGAAAGTTAAAAACCTGTCTTTCCATGTCAACTGAAATGTTGTAGCTATCTTGATTGACTCTTTTTTTAAGTTTTAAAATGATTAAATAAGCTACATTCTGTACAGTATAAATACAGCCAATCTCCGAGTCTGCTGGGGGGGAGCACTATTAGCTAAACATAAATCATTGAATAAGATTAGACTATTAGCATCTCCCTTTAAAACGAACAAATTTGTTAGATTTTTTTTTTCTTTTTAAATGAATAGTTTACGCAAAAAATGTAAATTATGTATATATATATATATATATATATAGCTAATGAATCAAAGAAGCACTGACTTTCGTCGTTTCTTTGCCTACTTTCATTTAAAATGTGGGTCGGGTGTAATAGTACACCACCTTATATTAGGACTACACCACTGGTAGGTAGTAATATATACTTTTGAAGTACCAATATGAACCCTTTAAGTACAAATGTGTACTTTTCGAAAATGCACCACAGCAGTGACAGCTCGCGTACCTTTATTTCTGAGAGTGTATAATTGGTCACTCGCTCATTGAGGGCTGCGATTGGCTCTAATGGTGCTGTTTACCAATGAGTGACAATGATAAATGGCAGCGACGATCACAGCTGATCCATGATAGATGCGGAGGAGAAAACTTGCTATGCAGACACGCGCTGGTGTCTGGATCCAAAAGTAACAGCCGAGAGGAGAGGAAACGTTACCTCACGACAGCAGGCCAAAGTTCCACAGTGAGAGAGAGAAATGGAGTTTACTTTCAGTTTCTCCATAACAGTGAAACAGGGGCTTTTCCTGTAAGTGTCAGTGAAAGACACGCAGTGAATTTTAAATGCAGTGAGTGTTTTAAATTCTCGCGCTCACCTACCTTGCCATAGTAAGCTACCGCGACATAGCGCATATGAGATAAATCTGCATCGCGGTGCACCGAAGAAACAATTAATTTTGGCACCCCTACTCGATAACTCACAAAACTTTGCACATGCACTGGAAGGGGTAAAAACTTACATTTGTTATGGGTTTAAGAAGTCGGTGTGGCAAAATGACTTGACAGCACCACCTATGTACATTTGACGGAGTGGCCTCTGAGCTACGCTTTATGCACAAGTATGAACATTATACAACACCAGTGGCGTAGCGGACGGGCCCGCAGGGCAAGCACCGCGGGGGGGGCCCGCGTGATATTTTTGTGTCAAAACGTCACGGAGAAGTGATATCAGCCATTGGCGGCAAACTGCGGAGAAATGACTGGAGCTTCTTTCGCCCGCTCTAGGTGTCGCGCGCATTCGCTCTCACGTGCACTCCCTCTCTCTGCCTTCACGCGCGCTCTCTCTGTGCGCATTAGTTCCCCGCATTCAGAAGTTAACCCCCAAATTAACATGGGTAATAAAAAGATTCAGCTTCAGTCATGTTCATGTTGTGAACCATTATCAAAATGCCCACTGTTGATTATATTAGACTTTTGTTTTCAATAGTGATTTTAAACCTTTTGAGGAAGTCCTCGGCTCTGCATATTATTAATTAGAAGCTAAGTGTATATAGTTTTACGTTGGGAAATGCAGTCTTGAATTTACAAACAGTCGGCAAGTACCGTAGAACAGATGTAACACATTGATCAAATTTATTTTTCAGTCACGTTGAAAGTAATATTCAGCTCATTTGGTTTTGCCTTCATTCATTTTAGATGTCAGTACTGACATACGAATCTTCAACACATGATTTTTTACAACACATTCGTTTTTTTAACAATATAACTGACTAATTTCTAATAACTACTTTTTTTATCTTTCCCATGGTGACAGTCAGTGCAAAATATTTTACTAGTTATTTTGCAAGATAGTTGTATTCAGATTAAAGTGTAATTTAAAGACTTCACTAGGTTATGTTCACTAGGACAGCTAGAATAATTAGTGAAGTTATAGTATCACTGGTTTGTTGTGTAGACAATCAAAAATATACAGTAAATATTTCTTAAGGAGGCTAATAATACTGACCTTAAAATTGTATTTTTAAAAATAATAAACTGCTTTTAAGAAATAAACTATAAGAAAAAGACTTATTATTTATTATTATTACTTCTTTTTTAGGCTACAGGAAATACTGTGAAAATGTCCTTGGTTTGTTAAAGATCACTTGGAAAACATTATTTGTCAAAAGTCTCCAAATCTCTCTTAAGTCTTATATTTGCACAGAATGTTTTGTATGTCATCGACGGTGCCCACACAGCTCTAACATCACTAATGTTTATTTTGTGAAGGCATGCGAGTTCATTGGGCGGAGACTTTTTATTTGACAAAAAAAAAGGTAAAAAAAAATTGACTTCAAAGTTTACAGGTGTAAAAATGTGCCTTGATGTACTTGAACGTTAGAAATGTGTTATTCACTACAATACAAAGTTCCTTGTCAAATAAATTAACGAGGAAGATTATTTTGAGTATGGGCTGCATGGTGGCGCAGTGGGTAGCACGTTCGCCTCACAGCAAGAAGGTTGCTATAGTGTGAGCCCCGGCTGGGTCAGTTGGAGTTTCTGTGTGGAGCTTGCATGTTCTCCCTGTGTTGGCGTGGGTTTCCTCCGGGTGCTCCAGTTTCCCCCACAAATCCAAAAACATGTAATGTAAGTGAATTGGGTAGGCTAAATTGTCCGTAGTGTATGTGTGTGAATGAGTATGTATGGATGTTTCCCAGTGATAGGTTGCAGCTGGATAAGATGGCGGTTCATTCTGCTGTGGGGACCCCAGATTAATAAAGGGACTAAGCCGAAAAGAAAATGAATGATCATTTTGAGTTTAAGTTATATAATTATCTTATGACTTTGAATAATTGTTTAAGTAGTTTATGATGTATATTAAAGTGTGCCCCCTAAAAGCACATTCTGCCCCCCCCCAGTCATTCTGGTCTAGAACCGCCATTGCTTGTAACCCCCCCCCCCCCCCCCCCACCCCCCCACCATTGCAGCATTTCCAGCATTTCCAGCTGCAGCACTGAGACTGAGAATGATTATGTGCTGAAGGCTTCACATCCTGTTCTTAAGGACTGATATTTTGTTCCATCTCATTTCTTAAGCAAAGATGCTAATGCCAAATTGTACACTAAACTTCCATTATATATTACTGAACTTAGCATTGTGCAGTATACTATTTTCAATGATTGTTGACTTTTGTTGCCATTTGTCTGTTATTTTCTTTGTGTGTGCTGCATAATTTCCATCCATTCTCCAGTCATTGACCACCTTCTTAATCAATTTCCTGTTCTGATGTCAAGCCTAGGCAAGTAACTGAGGAAGCATCAATCAGAGGCCGCATTCTTTAAGATGTCATCATGTAGACTTACAAAGTATTTTACAGTATTTTTAAAATGCAAAAATAAAAGACACTAAAATATTTTGATACAAAATATTGAGCCATTTTCATAAACCCTATCAAATACAAATTACAAAATACTATTTTGTATTTGAAGTACGTATTTGAAATACGTGTATCATAAATACTGCCCATCCCTGAATACACCCACATACCCACGTAGATGGGTCAAATGCAGAGGACCAATTTCGAGTATGGGCAACTGTACTTGACAATACTTCACTTTACTATATACATGTTTCGAGTAAACAAATGTTTTAAACAAATTAAATTGCAACAGGATGATAAAGGAGAACACTTTAGCTTTAAAAGTGTCAGGTGTCAAATCCAGTTCCTGGAGGGTACACACCTACCTGTAGGTTTCAAACAAGCCTGAAGGACTCAATTAGTTTGATCTGGTGTGTTTAATTAGGGTTAAAGCTAAACTGTGCAGAGATGCGGCCCTCCAGAAACTGTGCTTTAAAGTGACAAAGCCCCAATCCTAATTCTATTTTTTTGTACCCCTACCCCTTCCCCTTCCCCTTGGCCCTTAAAACTGAGTGTGAAGGGGAAGGGCTCTCAAAATTTACCATTAAAGAAATGGGACAGCACTGCAGCACCTGTACACGCCATCATATGTCATCGCGATCTCTTGCTTCATATGAGATCAGACGATCGCGACTGCTGTAGTTAATCCAGTAGTGTTATTTTTTGGTGTTTATCTTCAGAAAATCACTGAAGGCATATACTATGTTATCATAATGATATAATGTGGCAATAAGATCGTAATTGTACTGCGCATTTACACCCTAGCCACATTCATCTCTGTAAACACACAAAAAACAACATTAACATTATAGCAGACACTGTAAAAAGCTCATTCCCAGCCACTAGACTTTTCTGACAGAGGATTCGAGTGCCATCGAGTATCAGAATGTTGTGGGAATGCTACAGGGGTTATTATTTTGGATTATAGATAGCGAAATTTAGCGGGTTTTATTTTAATGTTTCTTTTTTTTTAAAGCATGACAGTAAAACACGAATGCGGTTATGGATAAATTAAAACATGTGCTTGTTTGTTGTAAAAATTCGTAATGATGACAAAAAATACTAATTTGTGCATCTTCTGACTTCCGTGTGCAGATGTGTTACCGTTGTGTTTGGTGCATTCTGGGAAAATTTCTTACCCCTTGGTTTTGAGTGTGGTCCTGAAAGATCTCTGTTCGAAGGGGTATGTACCCCTTCCTCTTAGCCCTACGCCTTCAAGCTAAAGAGAATTGGGACACCCCTGCCCCTTGACAAGAACACGTAAAATGAGGGGTAGGTGTAAGGGGAAGTTCTAAGGGGTAGAATTGGGATTAGGCCATAGTTTTATTAAACGTTGGCTAATGCATTAAAATCAACTGTAAGAAATAGCCATATTATAAGTTAATTTTAATTAACTTACAATGTACAATACTCAATTTATAAGTTAACTTTCATTTACTGTTATTAATGTTAATAAAAGGATTATGACTTTTGGATATAATGTGTCATCTGGTATTTACAAAGAAACTAACATCAGCTAAGATTAATAGCAGTTGTTGACTGATGTTAAATGGAACTTTCCTATATGAACGGTTAACGAACAAAAAGCCTAAGTAAGAATTTTGCATGCCATAATATACGAATAAAGTTTGAATAATAATGTGTGTTTGAAGATACAGTTGAAGTCAGAATTATTACCCCCCCCCCACCCCCCCCCCACCCCACCCTCGGATTTATGACGTCATAAATCTCTCTCTTAACGGAGAAATTTATTCAGCACATTTCTAAACATTTCTAATAACTGATTTATTTTATCTTTGCCATGATGACAGTACATAATATTTTACTAGATATTTTTCTTCTACACAGCTTAAAGTGACATTTAAAGGCTTAACTTGGTTAATTAGGTTAACTAGGCAGGTTAGGGTAATTAGGCAAGTTAATGTATAATGATGGTTTGTTCTGCAGATTATAGAAAAATATATATGTTAAAAGGGCTAATAATTTTGACTTTAAAATGGTTTTTAAAAAATTAAAAGCTGCTTTTATTCTAGCCGAAATAAAACTTTCTCCAGAAGAAAAAATATTATCAGACATACTGTGAAAATGTTCTTGCTCTGTTAAACATCATTTCGGAAATATTTTTAAAAAATCAAAGGGGAGCTAATAATTCTGACTTCATCTGTAAATCACCTATTAAGTATCCAAGCATGTGGTGCTGTGATGAACAACCACTAATACAATCTGAATATGTTTTATAAAGGTCTCTAATAGTTCGAATAATTATCAATATTGTGCATATTGATCATCACAAGATATTGCATTATTGTATATCACTACATGTCTACCCCTAGGGGAAGTCCCCATAAAAATGGGAAATAAATAAGTAACTGAATGTAGTCTGTGTTTGGACTGACAAAATTTGCACATGATCTTAGTAAGCAACTTGATAAAACATTATTTTTGTTACTTAAAAATCATGCACATGATTCCAGGAGACAAGCAAATCCAGCACAGAATATTTCATAAAATGGCTCCAAAATGGTACATTTAAAATGTTTAATTAAATAACCCCCACCCCCCACCCCCTCACTAGGCTGGCTACGGTCTGGCTTTTATTCAATGAAAGAACCATCATTTATTCATCATTTATACATCTGAACTTCTTAAAAAGACCTTTTAAGATGCATATTTTTGGCCAAGATTTTAATTAAGAGTATAGTGAGCTGGTCTTACATTGGTGTTTCTGTTCTTGGATTTGTAATGTGTTCTATTATCGTAAAGCCCTTTGCGACATAATGTCTGCGAAAGGTGCTACTTTTACTTTACTTTTGCTTTTTACTCATGTACTTATGTAATACCAAAGATTGCCATGTTTACAGCCAAAATAACTGAATGTGGAAATCAAATTAAAATGGTGGTTACTGTTGGAACATTTACTCATTTCCATGCATGTTCAATAAAAAAGGTCAGGAGAGGGTTTTCTTCAATGTCAAAAACATTAGTAGTTTATTGGATACAAATGAATAATTCGATTCACAGAATTCTGGTATCCTCAATGCAATGCAAAAATTACATTCAGGAGGTGCACAACCACTTTAATTTCCTGATTCCAGCTTTTATAGGCAGCTGATACCAGGTGGAGTTTAGTGGAATTCGTCACTTGTCAATCATTCTCCAGTCCTCCACCATGGCCGCACCCATACATACATCCTCTTTTTCTACAAATGATCTGCACAACAGTAAAAGCATAAGACTTCTCAACTGCACATATTCTGTGTTCAGTTTCAACCCATCTCTGCTAACAGGAAGTTTCGCTGCAGAGCTTAAGTTAATTTTTGACGTTCAGGCCTTTGCCTTTTTATCAGCTTCTTCTACTTCTGCAAAAATGCTTCATTCGTATGCAAGGCAAATCACACTCGAAAAGAAGTTTAGTTAATATATCACCTTTAAGCAATACAATAAAAAATTGTTTAATGAAAAGTAAAAAAAGACAAAAATAATAAAAAATATATTCCTTTTTCACAACATTTCTTATGCTATAAATAAAACAGATATAGAGCTTTGAAACAAGACCTCAGATGATTTGTTTTTTGGTTTGACTGTAAGTCATTACGCTTGAGTTTTTTGAGACTTTTAAATCTCTTCTAAAACTCAGAAGAAGGCTTGTGGACTTGCTAGAGCGTTATTTTAGGAGAACACCTAAAAGCAAAAACCCCTGAAGCAGGTTGAACTCCAGGTGCAGATTGAAAATGTAATCATGCTAGCATTTGAAATGAGCAGTTGCCCCTGTCTGTTTTCTCAGCTGGCCAATTTCGCTGTGTTTAAAACCAAAAGCACCTGTGCTGAGAAGTAAAGACCAAGCAAATAAACTTAGCAACTGCTTCCGCAGAAAGCCTTTAAAAGCATTGTATAGGTCTGCTGCTCTTATTCTTGCCGTTTTAAATGATAGAGAGGATTTTGAGTCAAGGGTCCAATCAAATAATACACTGGTAATCAGTGGAATTAATTAATCAGTGTATAAATGAATATATGAATGAATGTGAAAATAGATAGATTAAAAAAAATACTAAATTGATAGTTTAAAGAATGAGAGAATAAATGATAGAATGATATATTAAAGAATGATTGAATGAATGATAGAATGATAGATTAAAGAATGAGTGAATAAATGATAGAATGATATATTAAAGAATGATTGAATGAATGATAGAATGATAGATTAAAGAATGATAGAATAAATAATAGAACAATATATTAAAGAATGAGAGAATAAATGATAGAATAATAGATTAAAGAATGATAGAATAAACGATAGAATGATAGATTAAAGAATGATAGAATTAATAATAGAACAATATATTAAAGAATGAGAGAATAAATGATAGAATAATAGATTAAAGAATGAAAAAAGTAATAGATAGAAAATAGATTAAAGAATGATAGATAAAATAATGATATAATAAATGATAGAAAGATAGATTAAAGAATGATAGAATGAATGATAGAATGATAGATTAAAGAATGATAGAATAAAGGATATAATCATAGATTAAAGAATGAGAGAATGAATGATAGAATGATAGATTAAGGAAATGATAGAGTGAATGATAGAACAATATATTAAAGAATGAGAGAATGAATGATAGAATGATAGATTAAAGAATGAGAGAATGAATGATAGAATGATAGATTAAGGAAATGATAGAGTGAATGATAGAACGATATATTAAAGAATGAGAGAATGAATGATAGAATAATGAATTAAAGAATGATAGAATAAATGATAGAATGATATATTAAAGAATGAGAGAATGAATGATAGAATGATAGAATAAAGAATTATAGCGTAAATGATAGAACAATATATTAAAGAATGAGAGAATGAATGATAGAATAAAGAATGAGAGAATGATAGATTAACGAATGATATAATAAATGATAGAATGAAAGATTAAAGAATGGTAGAACGATAGATTAAAAAAATTATAGAATAAATTATAGAACGATTGATTAAAGAATGATAAATAAATGATAGAACGTTAAAGAATGATGGAGTACATGATACAACGATAATGATAGAATAAAGAAAGATGGAAGAAATGATAGAGTAATAGATTAAGGAATAATAGAATAATGACTGAATGATAAAGAATGATGGAGTAAAGGATTGAACAATATATTAAAAAATTATATAATGATAAATTAAAGATTGATAGAACGATAGATTAAAGAATGATAGAATACATGATAGAATGATAAATTAAAGGATAGAATAAAATCTAGAACTGTAGATTAAAGAATGATAGAATAACTGATAGAACGGAAAAGAATGATAGAATAACTGATAGAACGAAAAAGAATGATGGAATAAATGATAGAATGATAGATTAAAGAATGAGAGAATGAACTATAGAACAATAGATTAAGAATGATTGAATAAATGATAGAATGATATATTAAAGAATGATAGAATACATGAAAGAACGATAGATTAACTAATGATAGAATGAACGAAAGAATAAAGAATGATAGAATGATATATTAAAGAATGATAGAATACATGATAGAATGATAAAAGAACGATAGATTAAAGAATAATAGAATGAACTATAGAATAAAGAATGATAGAATGAACGATACAACGATAAATTAAAAATTATAGAATAAATGATAGAATGATAGATTAAAGAATGAGAGAATAAATGATAGAATTTGATAACATGAAGGAAGGATGAATGGAGAGATGGATGGATGGAGGGATGGATGGATGGATGGATGGATGGATGGATGGATGGATGGATGGATGGATGAATGAATGGATGGACAATGCTGGATGGATGCTGTGTTTAGGGTATATACTGTAAGCAGTACTCTTGAGCATCTGCAGTCTGACTGAATTTAATCAATGCAAATGTGAGTGTGTATAAAGTCAGCGAGTTCACTGTGGCTGGTTGCATCACAAGTGACTTTAGAGAAAAACTTTAGATTATGCAGTGTGATGTGGCATGACCCTGTAATTTGAGAGTGAATGCACTAATGTAATTAAATCCTTGAGTCAATGAACTTTTCTGAAACCTCCTTAGGAATCATAAAAACATAATGAGAGAGAGAGAGAGAGAGAGAGAGAGAGAGAGAGAGAGAGAGAGAGAGAGAGAGAGAGAGAGAGAGAGAGAGAGAATTACAGCGGCCATGGTTAATTGACAGTGTGTTCAGGTGTGCTGAACCTGACAAACTGTGCTCATCTGAACTCACACACTGATAAATGTTCTGGTATTAAAGCAATAAAAAAACTCTAACTTTTACAAAAAAGAGCAAAGTATCTGTCCATGCGTCCGTCTGTTTGTCTGTTTATTTGTTCATACATCCGTTATTCCATCTGTAAATCTGTTAATCCATCTATCTATCCATCCATCCATTGATTCTCATGCATTTTATTTATGCTATTCATCTGTTCTTCCAACGGTACATTTATTTGTCTTTTAATCCATTTATTTATCCATCTATCCACCCCTGCATTTTATTCCAATCGTCCATCCATTCATCCATCCATCTCTCTGTCCATCCATCCATCTTTTATTCCATCCATCCCTCTGCTCATCCATACATCCATCCATACATCCATTGTTCTATCATTCCATCCATCCATCTATTGGTCTGTTACACCATCCATCCATCCATCCATCCATCTATCCATTGTTTTAATATTCCATGCATCCATCCTTGCATTGTTCTATCATTCCACTCACCAATCTGTCCATTGGTCTGTTATTCTATCCATCCACATATCCATTCATCCATCCATCCATCCATCCGCATATCTATCCATCCATCTATACATCCATCTGCATATCCATCTATCCATCCATCCGCATATGCATCTGCATATCCATCCATCCACCCATCCGTCCACATATCCATCCGTCCGCACATCCATCCGCAAATTCATCCATTCATTCATTCATCCATCCATCCACCCATCTATCCGTCCATCTGCATATCCATTCATCCATCCATTCACATATCCATCCATCCGCACATCCATCCATCCATCCATCCGCACATCCATCCATCCATTCATTCATCCATCCATCCACCCATCTATCCGTCCATCTGCTTATCCATTCATCCATCCATTCACATATCCATCCATCCGCACATCCATCCATCCATTCATTCATCCATCCATCCACCCATCTATCCGTCCATCTGCATATCCATTCATCCATCCATCTACCATCTATCCGTCCATCTGCATATCCATTCATCCATCCATCCATCCATCCACATATCCATTCATTCATGCACATATCCATCCATTCATCCACATATCCATCCATCCATCTATCAATCCACATATCCATCTATCTTTCCATCCATCCATTCGCATATACATCCATCCATCTGCATATCCATCCATCCACATGTCCATCCATCCATCATTTTATTTATTTTACTCATCAATCCATCCGTTTGTCCATCCATCTATCTGTTATTTTGTCTGTTTGTCCGTCTGTCCATAAATCCATCTATCTCCCTCTCCGTCTGTCCATTAATCCATCTGTTATTCCCTCTGTCTGTCTATCTGTCTATCTCTCAATCTGTTTTAATCCATCCATCCTTACTTTAATATTCCATTCATTTGACAATTTACTTGCAAGTTTCTCCTCCTCGATTTTACAGCTGCCTTTGATGCAGTTAATCACCATGTGGTTAGAACATGTGATTGGTATCAAGAATATTGCTTTAAAAAGGCACACTTCATGTGATTCAGGTCTTTAGCCGCAGTCACACTAGAGTTTGAGCTTCCGAAATTCTGTCGTACGGCGCTGCAAAAAGGGGCGATATTAAACAAGATGATTAGATATTAAAAAAAGCGAGCGATTGCTCCATGTTTTAAATTTCTGTTCAGAGAGGTCATGTTTTGATCCTGGATTGGTCTCACGCAGTCAAGTGATGCGATTTCGCAGGTCAGAGTTCACCAAGTTTGAACTTTGCACCGCAGCAACCTGCGAAATCTGACGCATGGCCCTGCGTTTCCGGTCTGACGCATTCGCGTGCGTATGAATGGAAGTCTATAGAGGGAAAAGTCCAGCGTGACCGCGGCTTTTTTCTGTTGAGTTAGAGAAGTTCTCTTTATTAATTTCTTCTATTTTCTGCTGGGATGCCACAAGGATCTATTTTAGGTCCACTTCTTTTTAATAATATAATAATAAATAATAATTTCTTACATTTATATAGAGATTTTCTAGACACTCAAAGTGCTTTACACATTGGGGGGAATCTCCTCATCCACCAATATTGTGTAGCATCCACCTGGATGATGCAACGGCAGCCATATTGCACCAGACTGCACACCAGCTGATTGGTGAAGAGGAGACAGAGTGATTATGATATGGGGATGGTTAGGAGGCCATGATGGAGAGAGGGCAAATTTGGTCAGTATGCCGGGGTTACACCCCTACTCTTTTTCGAAGGACATCCTGGGTTTTTTTACGACCACAGAGAGTCGGGACCTCAGTTTAACATCTCATCCGAAAGACTGCGCTCACTGAGCAGTCTCCTTCACTATACTGGGGCATTACTACCCACACAGACCGCAGGTTGAGCGCCCCCTGCAGGTCTCACTAACACCACTTTCAGCAGCAACCTAGCTTTCCCATGTGGTCTCCCATTCAGGTACTGACCATGCGCAGGCCTGCTTAGCTTCAGTGGGCGACCATGTGAGAGTTGCAGAGAGCTAGCTGCCTGTCATTTTAATCTATATATGCGACCATTAGTGGATATCATTAAGAAGCATGGGGTCTCATTCCACTTGTATATAGATGATACACAGTTCTACTTGCCATTTTAAAAGCTGGTGAGTATATTAAATCTTTATTGGCCTATCTTGGGGCCATTAAAATGGTTATTAAATAGTTTTCTTCATCTAAATGAAGCAAAAATATATTAAATGTTATTCCAATGAAAAATATTGATAATGTAAAACAGAGAGAGAAAGCGATTCAGACTTGTTTAGATTTTCTCTGTGCCATATGTCCTTAGTGTCTTTGGCTTGCCATTCCATAAAGGCACATGCTAAATGACCATAGGGAAAAATACAGATGTTTTTTTTTTCTTAAGTTTATTTTATGGACAGGCCTAATAATAATTTATTAACCCCTGTAAAAGTGAGCAGAAACAGGAAATGGATTAACCTGACATTTACAAGACGAAGAAGTGGGTGCTTGCATAGACTCTATGGCACTCCCTCCTATAAATGACCATTTAGTCTGGGATTGTTTTCTTTTTTTTGGAATTACACTCAAGACTATCATCTCCAAGGTTTTTGTGAAGGTTCTTGGATAGTGTTCTTCTTTATATAGTATTTCAAATGTTCATCCCAAAGTGATTTATATGGAAACAGTGATGCAGAAAGATGAAAAATGTGCTTTTCATTGATTTTCAAGGATGGAATGTGGAATGTGACCAAAATCCACTTGTTTAATTGTTCTATCATTGCTTCGAGGAAGTTGCGGTCAGGTAACTGCACTGAATACTGGCTTTGTACTTTTAAAGTTAAACAGTTCAAAACCATTTTCAAGGCAACTCTCGCCCACACAATAGACAAAGCTGGACTGTGTTGTGCTTCCACGGCTTGTGCTGCAAGATAATATGGTGAGGTCGCAGACAGAGCACAACTGGGTCAGAGGTCAGGCCGAAGGTCAGACCTGGACATGGACAGGTGCAGAATTGACCCCAGGGAGTCTTGACTTGTCCTTTGTTTCACAAATCTATGAAACAAGAGAGCAATAAGTGAATTTGACATGTGTGTGTGTTGACAACATCAGTGTTTTGGTGGCACTTTATAAAAACAGTTATCTAATGGAAAATTTACATGATGTAAAAAAATTAAACACTCTTTTTTTCAAAATATCCCTGCTGAAAAATCCAGCTTAAACCAGCCTAAGCTGGTTGGCTGGTTTTAGCTGGTCGACCAGCCTGGTTTTAGAGGGGTTTTGGCCATTTCCAGGCTGGTTTCCAGCCATTTCCAGCCTGGTCTTAGCTGGTCAGGCTGGGAGTTGACCAGCTAAAACCAGCTTGACCAGCCAAAACCAGCTGTGTCCAGCTTAAACCAGGCTGGTCAAGCTGGTTTTAGCTGGTTAAAGCTGGTCATTTTCCAGCCTGACCAGCTAAGACCAGGCTGGAAATGGCTGGAAACCAGCCTGGAAATGGCCAAAACCCCTCTAAAACCAGGCTGGTCGACCAGCTAAAACCAGCCAACCAGCTTAGGCTGGTTTAAGCTGGATTTTTCAGCAGGGATCTTCGTTAAGTTTACTCATAAACTAATTTCAAGAGGATCACGTGCTTATGATTGACCACGGCTGGTTGTGTATTAGCACATGATTTACTAATCAGACGAATTCAAACACATTATAGATAACCGGAGTTTCCTACCATAGTTATCTTCGTCTTGAAGAATCCCCCATCTACCCCTCATCTCCCTCTTTCCTAGATTATCCAGGATAGGGCAGCACAGCAGCTCAGTAATGTGCACTGTTGCTTCACAGCAAGAAACTCACTAGTTTGAGTCCCGGCTGGGCCAGTTGGCGTTTCTATGCGGTGTTTACATGTTCTCCCCGTGCTTGCTTTGGTTTGCCCCGAATTTCTTGGTTTCCTCCTATAGTCCAAAGACATGCGGTATAGGTGAATTGATTAAACCAAATTAGCACAGTAGCTGAGTATATAGTTCTAACCTCAAATATAATCCTTTCAGTTAGTAGTCAATCAGTCCATAGCAAATTCCAATAATCAATAATATGCCCAGAACTAACCCGGGTGGAACTCTCGAGACCTGCCTGAGCTCAAACTCCCCTCTCGCCCTACAAAATGAGAGGGAGCCCCAGGCACGGGGATCTTCTGAGCTCAGGGCTCTCTCCCAGGGTAGCATGCCAAACATGCTTTATCATCAATCATCAGCATGTGAACTCTTGCATTTTGTGTTTAATAGAAGAAAGAAACTAGATTTGAAATAAAAGGGTGATTAAGGCCCAATCCCAGTTCTATTTTTGTACCCCTAACCCTTCCTCTTGGCCCTTAAAACTGAGTGTGAAGGGGTGAAGGGCTTCAAAATTGACCCCTAAGAAATGGGACAGCACTACAGCACCTGCACACGTCATCATATGTCATCGCGATCTCTTGCTTCATATGAGATCAGACGATCGCGACTGCTGTAGTTATTCCAGTTGCTTTATTTTTTGGTATTTATCTTCTGGAAATCACTGAAGGCATACCGTATATCATGTTATCATAACGATCTAATGTGGCAATAAGATCGTAACTGTACTGCGCATTTACACAGTGGCCATATTCATCTCTGTAAACACACAAAAACTACATTAACATTATAGCAGACACTGTAAAAGCTCATTCCCAGCCACTAGACTTTTCTGACAGGGTATTCGAGTGTCATCATGTGTCAGAATGTTGTGGGAATGCTGTACAGGAGTTATTAATAGGCAACCAAACGCAGTTATGAATATATTAAAACGTGTGTTTGTTTGTTGTAAAAAATTTGTAGTAATGACAAAAATACAAATTTGTGGATCTCCTTACTTCAGGGTGCAGCTATCCTGCCATTGTGGCTGGTGTATTCTGGGGAAATTTCTTACCCCTTGGTATCTATCCCTTCCCCTTAGCCCTAGGTCTCAGGGTAAAGAGAATTGGGACACCCCTACCCCTTCACAGGAACGCACTAAACGAGGGGTAGGGGTAAGGGGAAGGGCTAATGGGTAGAATTGGGTCTAAATGATGACAATTTCCATTTTTGGGTAAACTATGCTTTTAAGACCAAATGTTATGTCTAGTAACATTTATTAATGCACTGTGAACTATAGTAGGTCTTGCAGTTTAGACGAACAGCATTTGTACAGTCAGTCTTCTCAGTTAGAGCCAGAAATTTCTGGAATATACTTAAAATTGAACTAAGAGGTATTTTGAATTACTCAACTTCTATATACTAGTTAAAGAAATGCTAAAGTGATTCAAGTTTGTAATTGTGTAATTCTTTTCTCAAGTTTTTCATGAAATTGTTATTATTTTTTTATGTATTTTTGTTGTATGTAATTTTACTGATATTGCATGTGTAATGATGTGTTTTTGATTTAAGGTTGCCATCAACAGATGAAAATTAGCCCTTGTGGCTAACTCTGGCTTATTTACAGTTTTTACTGTTGATTAATGAACATTGTCCCTGTTAAACAAACATAAATAAATAAATAAATAAACTTGATAGATATTATGTATTTATTTACTATCATTAATAAGGAAAGATGTAACCCACATTTATTTTCAGTTCTATCTTAAAATAAAGGCATCTTTTTATGAAAAACATGTTCATAATCAATGAAGTCTGATTTGGAAGTACAAACCCAAATCAGAAAAAGTTGGGACAGTATGGAAAACAAATAAAAAGGAAAGGAGTGATTTCTAAATGTACTTTGACTTGTATTTCATTGCAGATAATACAGCAAATCTTGTTTAATGTGTTCCTTGTGATTTTTATAGTTTGTTTGTTGTTGTTCCAATTTGTGTTCTTACAACACATTTCAAAAAATGTTGAACAGTAAAGCATTTACCACCTTGTAATGTTGTCATTCCTTTTCACAACTCTTAAAAGACGCTTATTGACTGAAGACACCAAGTGATGAGGTGTTTTAGGTGTTTGTCCCATTCTGCAAACAAGTCTTCTGCATTTTGTCCTGCAAACAAGTCTTAAGATGGTCAACAGTATGGGGTCTTCGTTGTCACATTTTGCCCTTCAAAATGCGCCACACATTCTTTATTGGAGACAGGTCGGGACTGCAGGCAGGCCAGTCAAGTACCTGTATCCTCTTTCTTCAGGACTTTGTAATGTGTCTAGAATGTGGCTTTGCATCGTCCATCCCAGATGCCTCAGCGCCCAGAGAACTCGACAGTGCTTCTGTACACTGTTAACATAGGGCTTCCTTTTGGCACAGTACAGTTTTCACTGGCATTTGTGGATGTAACCACGTATTGTTGTACTTGATAAAGGTTTGCCAAAGCCCATGTGGTGATATCACTTATAGATGAATGACAATTATTGATGCAGTGCTGCCTGGTGGATGGTTGTTCAGCTTAAGCTTGCACCCTTGTCCTTTACGCTCTGAGATTCCTTGAATCTGTTAATTATGCACTGTTGAAGGTGAAATATCCACATCTTTCTGTTCTATATTTCTTTAAGGAATGTTGTTTTTAAGCATTTCAATAATTTTCTCACTTATTTGTTGGAAAACTGGCGATCCTCTGCCCATCTTTGCTCCTATAGCACTAGACCTTTCTTGAATGCTGCTGTTTTACCAATCATAATTACAATCACCTGTTGACATCACCTGTTTCAAATCACATCATTTAACCAATTTACCTGATTACTAGCCCTAAACTGCTCCTGTCCCAACTTTTTTTTGGAATGAGTTGCAGGTTTGAATGACAGGAAACGAAGTTTATTTACAAATGAAATGAACTTGACCAGTTAAACATTAAATATTTTGTGTTCATATTGTCTGCAATGAAATACAAGTCAAAGTAAAGTTGGAAATCACTACTTTTGCTGTAAATGATACTTTTGAATCTGTTCTTTACCCCTGATTCAAGTCAAACTGGTCTGAATTTATGTTTAATAATCCTTATCCACTATTTATGCATGTTTATTTTTGGAAATAAAACTCTTTTCCCTCTGTTTTAAAATGTGCAGGGGCCATTTTTATTTTGACCCAAGTTTGGCTGAACTTTCCCCAAGTTATTTTTGTAAAGCGTCCAGCAAGCGAATGATCTCATGTGACACGTACGATAAGCAGACGTCTTGTTTACAAGACTGGACTCTCATCAATTAGTTGCATGGACGAAAACAGAGTCCCTAATTAAAGATCCCAATGACCTTTCCATGGTATGCGACGCTTTGATAAGTGTGCAAATAAACAGAGCGTGCTTCTAAGTGCAGAATGACACGTAATTGTGGGGTTCGGGATGCTGGAACCGATCAGTTGGCACTGAAAAACGGTGGCTTTGCCCGTCCAGCTGACACGCTGTAGTGATCCTCAACTTCAGCCTCTGCTTTTCAACTTGTGGGACGTCTTGTGTGTTTTTAAGGAAACTTAAACTCCGAGATTTGCTCCAGAAATGGGAATTGCATGTTGTTCAGT
>LR812527.1:57407240-57424740 GCA_903798195.1 Danio kyathit
TATTCAGCATACGTTTTACGCAGTGGATGCCTTCCAGCTGCAACCCATCACTGGGAAACACCCATACACTCTCATTCACACACATACACTACAGACAATTTAACCTTCCCAATTCACCTGTACAGCATGTCTTTGGACTTGTGGGGGAAACCAGAACACCAGGAGAAAACCCACGCGAACGCTGGGAGAACATGCAAACTCCACACAGAAATGCTAACTGACCCAGCCGGGGCTCAAACCAGTGACCTTCTTGCTGTGAGGCGACAACTCTACCTACTGCGCCACTGTGTCGCCTTTGTCAACATGAAAAACAATATTATTTTGCATGCCCCATGGGCAGATTATTTTGCTTGTTTTATTATTTCTGAAAGCAGGATATTAGTTTTTGCTTGTCTAGAAAATGCTTCTTGATTTAAGAATTTTTAAATATTTGGATTAAAAACAAGACAAAAATATAAGAAAGAAAAGCATTTTTTGCAGTGCTTGACAGAAAACACAACACAATCTCACGGCCATTTGTAACTTTTTGATTTAGTGGCTAATTTATATAAATTTGTATGATCTTATTTGTACAATTTAGTACAATTTGCTCTTCTCCCAATTATGGTTGGGTTTAGGGGTGGCGTTGGGTGCCACGCCTCCTTTTAAAATTGCACATTTTCGAATGACCGAACTAACTGAATTAGCCACTTAACTTAAAAAACATAAAATAGTTACGTTTCCTCGTGAGCTCAGGCTGGAAAACGACCTACCACCCTGAAAATATACAAAACATAATTACAGCCAGAAGATTGGGTATACCCTGAAAATTAAAATGATCAAGATAAAGGTTAGGTTTAGAATAAAGGTTCTAATTTTGCATTTTATTAATGAATTTCTTTATGCAGTTTTTTCAAAAGTTTTTTGATTCCCTGAAAGAGCCTTTTAAAGAAACGTACTTGTGTATTTCTTTTTATTATCATTATTCATTATTTTTCAATTTTTCGCACTACAAAGAACATATTATGTAAAGGAATGGTTTCACGAAAAGAAAAGTCTTTAAGGGATCCATCAATTGTAATAAAAAAAAACATTATTTTAAGAGTATACTTTTTACCAAAACTATTTACATTAAAATAAAACAAATGAAAATAAAATACTTTTTTTTTTATTACAGACTGTTTTATTATATAATATTTTACTTATATTTTAAATATATTTAAATTATACCATCTTTATTTGTGTAATTTAAAGCTGAATTTTCAGCATTATTACTTTATACTTGATTAAAACAAAAGGGGAAAAAAGCTATAATAGTTTGTGCTACTTCATAAAAGTGTATGAAGTAGCACATTTTGTTCACATTTTAAGAATACTGTATATATATATATATATATATATATATACGACAGTTCTGTCTGGTTCTCGAATCTGATTGACTGATAGCTATGCAGTATTCCTGTAATAACAGCACGTTTACAGCCTCTTCACCCTTGTGTATTACTCCGCCCACATACAGTGACAGCAGATCAATAAACTCACTACAGTTTGACAAATATTGCAGCTGTTGTGCAACATAATGTACTTTTGATTCAGTGCATTTGCAGCCATCAGCCTGTACTGAGTAGAGCAAAGACAGTTGACGTTCCGCCACAAGATGGCGATAGAGACCGCATAATAAGTGCTTGGGGGAGAAAAACTCAGCGTAAATTTCAAACCACAGCTGATCAAATCATTAAAATACAAGTGACAATCTAAATCGATCTCTCTCTTGTGCTTTGTAGTGCTGTATTTATACCATAGTAATCTGATAGTGTTTGCGTTGCTTTGGCTTTTTCGGGGTTAATTATTGTGACATCCCAATTGCAACAGAGAAATACTTGGGAAATCTCTGTAGACTGATGGCATTTCATGCCGTTCAGCCTTATAATCTTAAAATGTGAGCAAAATCACCTGTTTTGTCATCACTTTAGACATTATGGTAGAATATCATTTAAATACTAGCTCTAAAGTGAGATTGGCGAATGAGCAACGGTTTCTGCTGTTCTGATGTCATCTGCAGATGTGAATGAATGGAGGATGAAAGTAGTTCCTCATACATAAGGGTTTTTAGACTCTTTGTGTTTGATTTTCTTTTTTATATACATGATTATGCCGTTGAACTGTTGTATAAATGCAATATCACACTTGTAGCAGTGCAATTTGGCTGTATATAATCACTGGTGGGACACTAAGACACTTGGCTTGTGGCTTCAAGCCAATGCACAATACAGATTTACTTGCCTATCAAGAGGAACGACCCTCTCGCTCTTAGTACCTTACTAAGGTGCTTGGATGATATCAAAATCTGGCTATTCCACAATGTTTTTATCTTTAAATGAGGATGAAACAGAGGTGATTGTCTTTAACCCTACTGATAACGTTCAGGCCACTTAGATTTTGGCGATGCTTATCTGCCTTCAGATCCCCCCGTGTCCGCAATCTGGGTGTCATCCTTGATGAGTCATTGAAGCTAGACAAATAGATCAGTTCGGTTATTGGCTCCTGTTTTTATCAACTCCGTTTGCTGTCTAAAGTCAAACAGTTCCTAAATCCCACCACTCTAGAGATGGCTGTCCACGCTTTTATTACATCACGGTTAGACTACTGCAATTCACTTTACTGTGGCATCTCAAAATCTCAAATATCTCGCCTTCAGTTGGTTCAAAATGCTGCTGCTAGATTTATTTGTAATCGCAGAAAATATGACCACATTACCCCTCTTCTAAGGGGCCTCCATTGGCTGCCTGTCAAATTCAGAATTGATTTTAAAGTGCTTTTACTGGTATATAAATCCCTCCATAATCTAGCCCCATCCTATCTCTCCGAGCTGCTTCATTCTTACACTCCCGTGAGATCTCTCAGGTCAAGTGATCAAAATCTTCTTTTAGTTCCTCAGTCCAGACTGAAACGCAGAGGAGACAGAGCTTTCTCTGTGGCGGGTCCTCGGTTGTGGAACAACTTGCCCCTTGATAGAATGGCTCCATCATTATCTATTTTTAAATCTCTTCTTAAAACGTACCTTTTTAGCTTGGCTTTTTTATATTATTTTAATAATCCTTGCTACTGCTACATTTTTACATTTTTCAGACGTTTCTCTGGTCTTATTTCTATGTTTTGTATTCTGTTTTTTATTTTTGACTTGTCTTGTGTACAGCACTTTGGTCATTCTTGTGACTGTTCTTAAATGTGCTCTATAAATAATTTATACGTGAATGCACGCCTCCCACCAATGCCATTATACAGCCATGTCGCACTGCTACTCGTGTGATATTGCTCATATATCACAGGTTGTGAGGTTTGAGGTGCATTTTCTATTTGTGTTTGCATTGAGGATTTGCAGCACAATGTTTTCAATATGTTTTTTTTTTTCATTTACATTTTATTAAGTTGCAGCGCTTTGATCTATTTAGGTCATCATTATCCCAAACTCAACACATGTTGTAGTAGTATTGTTCATTTCTAGTCCATGATAATAAATGCATCAAATAACATTAGCAAATCAAATGAAAAACAAAGAAAATTAAAGCTGCAAGCAGCAATGATAGAGACCTTGCACCTGGGCTCACCGCCGCCCGGTGGCCTCAGGATGACATTGGCATGTAGATGTCTATCTGTTTATCTATCTATCTATCTATCTATCTATCTATCTATCTATCTATCTATCTATCTATCTATCTATCTATCTATCTATCTATCTATCTATCTGTCTATCTGTCTGTCTGTCTGTCTGTCTGTCTGTCTGTCTGTCTGTCAAACATGCGAAGTTTCAGGCTGATCGGACATTGTTTGGCTGAGTTATAAGTGATTTCCTGTTGCCAGCAGGTGGCGCTACAACTGTAACTGGATATTGGCATGTAGATGTCTTCAGGAGAGGACTTTTATCAACCATGTGAAGTTTCAGGCAGATCGGACATTGTGTGAATGAGTTATAAGTACTTCCTGTTCCATGGCGAAGCGTTGATGTTTGTCAGTTTGCCATGGAACACGCCCATCAGCTAAAACTCTAGATCTTCACAATATATCATCGCTAGAGCTTTCATATAACACCACCCACATTTGGTGCTTATACGATAAAATTTGTGGGAGGAGTTTGTTATGCTGCAAAACACACCACTTCCTGTTGCCAGCAGGTGGCGCTATAACTGTAACTGGATATTTGCATGTAAACGTGTTCAGGTCAGGACTGTTATGTTACGTGTTAATTTTGAGGCAGATCAGACAATGAATGCCAGAGTTATAACAACTTCCTCTTTTGTGGCGAATCATCAAAGTTTGTGAGGCCGTCACAGACACGCCCATCGACGAAAACTCTAGATCTTCGCAATTTTACATCGTCAAGGCCTTTAGATGACAAACCCAAATTTTGGTGTTGATCGAATTAAATCCCTAGGATTAATTAAATCGTTAAAATACAATGCCTGGAAATGGCAAAAACGGCACTTTTTCGCCGCAGGAAGTTAAAAATATCTGACTTCCTGTTAGGTTTGAGATTTCGCTCCAAAAGACTTTTTGTAGGGTTTGGCATGTTTGAGGTGTCTGCCAATTTTCGTGCGTGTGCGTGATTCGTAGCTTGGGGGCTAGTCCGTCACATGGGCATAGGTGGTGCTGTCGAGTCATTTAGCCACGCCCACTTCCGAAACCTATAACAAACGTAAATTTTCGCCACTTCTAGGGAGTGTGCAAAGTTTCGTGAGTTTTTGGGCATGTTTAGCCCCTCAAAATTGCGATTAATTCCGTGGAAGAAGAAGAAGAAGAAGAAGAATAAACGGAGCAATTCCAATAGGGCCTACGCACCTTTTTGGTGCTCGGTCCCTTAAAATTAATAAAATGATTGCTAATATTTTCCCCCCCCCTATACGTTTCCCAGCAATCAATTTAGCTTTTACCTCCGCTTCTTCAATCTACTGTACGTTCATCAGCTCCATCACCATTAAAATGCGACACAATGGCCGTGTTTGAGTGTGACGGAGGCCGATTTACTCTTCTGAGGAGGCGAGCGCAGTGGGAGAAGAGCAAGAATGGAGCACATTGAGGAGAAAGTGCTGAATCAGAAGTATCGTGTTTGCGTTCGCTTGAAGGAAACTCCGGCGTCTGAATGGCTCCATTGTCTGCTGGCTTTATGACACCAGCCATTTAATTTCACCCCGAGCCGAATCTCAGGAGCCACACGGCCGATGCGGGACATGATTGGAAACGGAGCCCGTCTTTCGTGTTCACT
Source organism: Danio kyathit (assembly GCA_903798195.1). Lineage (NCBI taxonomy): Eukaryota > Metazoa > Chordata > Actinopteri > Cypriniformes > Danionidae > Danio > Danio kyathit. Next base: position 57,412,480 of record LR812527.1, read on the forward strand.
TACCTCCATAGGGGTCGAGTCATAAGAGCAGGCCAAACAGACATCTTCATTCACAGCTCCACCGAGGCCTATAGGAGCACAGACACTCAGAGATATGTGCGTACAGTATAGTTGGCTTGTTTAGCAGTAAAAGCAGTTAAAGGCACGGCGGGTGATTTGGGTCAAAAGGTAGTTTTGCTATGCTGGATGAAAGTCTCAATAGATAGACTGTATATATAATCATAGCCGTTTGAAATAATTACTTTATTTGTCATACAGCCTTTTGAAAGCAGGGTGTAATGTGAGCAAAGGTATAGATTTTCACCGGGTATGATGATTTTCTATAGGCACTGCAATGATATACAAGACATTGATATCTGTCTGTCTGTCTGTCTGTCTGTCTGTCTGTCTATCTGTCTATCATTCTCTCTGTCTTTGTATCCATCCATCCATCCATATATCTATCCATCATTCTGTCTGTCTATCTATCTATCTATCTATCTATCTATCTATCTATCTATCTATCTATCTATCTATCCGTCCGTCCGTCCGTCCGTCCGTCCGTCCGTCCGTCCGTCCGTCCGCCCGCCCGCCTGCCTGTCATTCTGTCTGTCATTCTGTCTCTCTTTGTATCCATCCTTCTGTCCGTCCGTCCGTCTGTCTGTCTTTGTATCCATCCATCCATCCATCCATCCATCCATCTATCCATATATCTATCCATCATTCTGTCTGTCTGTCTATCTATCTATCTGTCTGCTTGCCTGCCTGCCTGTCTGTCTGTCTATATATCTATCATTCTGTCTGTCTCTGTATCCATCCATCCATCCATCCATCCATCCATTCATAATTATATCCATCATTCTGTCTGTCTGTCTGTCTGTCTGTCTGTCTGTCTATCTATCTATCTATCTATCTATCTATCTATCTATCTATCTATCTATCTATCTATCTATCTATCTATCTATCTATCTATCTATCTATCTATCTATCATCTATCTGTCTGTCTGTCTGTCTGTCTGTCATTCTCTCTGTCTTTGTATCCATCCATCCATCCATCCATCCATCCATCCATCCATCCATCCATCATCTATCTGTCTGTCTGTCTGTCTGTCTATCTATCTATCTGTCTGCTTGCCTGCCTGCCTGTCTGTCTGTCTATATATCTATCATTCTGTCTGTCTCTGTATCCATCCATCCATCCATCCATCCATCCATCCATCCATCCATCCATCCATCCATTCATAATTATATCCATCATTCTGTCTGTCTGTCTGTCTGTCTGTCTGTCTGTCTGTCTGTCTGTCTGTCTGTCTGTCTGTCTGTCTGTCTGTCTGTCTGTCTGTCTATCTATCTATCTGTCTGTCTGTCTGTCTGTCTGTCTGTCTGTCTGTCTATCATTCTGTCTGTCTTTGTATCTGTCCGTCCGTCCGTCTGTCTATCATTCTCTCTGTCTTTGTATCCATCCATCCATCCATCCATCCATCCATCCATCCATCCATCCATCATCTATCTGTCTGTCTGTCTGTCTGTCTATCATTCTGTCTGTCTTTGTATCCGTCCGTCTGTCTGTCTGTCTATTATTCTCTCTGTCTTTGTATCCATGCATCCATCCATCCATCATCTATCTATCTATCTATCTATCTATCTATCTATCTATCTATCTATCTATCTATCTATCTATCTATCTATCTATCTATCTATCTATCTATCTATCTATCTATCTATCTATCTATCTATCGTTCTATCATTGCATCTATGGTTCTATCTATCTATTTATCTACATTGTTGAGTTTGCCTTCTTGCAAAAGAGAAACAAATGCATTCTTTGGGATAGAATGTTTTGGTGGACATATACCCTTATTATCTTGACGCTGTAATATCATGTGCTTTGAACTGTAATGTTGTCTTACTGGGGAATGAGAGATGAGGTAATCTCCCTCATCTTGTCACTTTTGGTCTGTGACTGCATTTGTTTTGAAGGAGTCGTGAGTTTGAGGTTGTGTGTTTGATTATCTAGGGTGAGCATAATCTTTAACTTTAAGCCTCTCTGAAATCACCTACCTTACTTTTAAATGTACTTTTAAATGTTTTTATGGCAGATGATGTGATGTAAAAATACTGATGAAAAACTGATGCTTTTACTATGGGTTTCTTTATTTCTTTTTAAGGCAAGCTGAAAAAAGAAAGAAATTATGATTTTCAAAAATGTACTTTGGAATAGGCAACACTATTCACTCATTTCATTGTACCAAATGGTGCAGTGTTTCGCTCAAAATTTGTGGCCGTTTACAGAATAATTGTCCCGATTGTAGCTTACTCACCTGCTAAACCTACTGAAAATGTATATATTTGAACAATGTCCTGTAGTCAACATTCGAAGTGAATCTTAAACTTTGTTAAAAGGTGAGGATTCACTTCAAATGTTGACTACAGTATATTTGAATGTGTGTATTTGCATGTTCTCCCCGTGTTCGTGTAGGTTTCCTCCAGGTGCTCCGATTTCCCCCACAAGTCCAAAGATATGCGCTATAGGTGAATTGTGTAAACTAAATTGGCCGTAGTGAATGAGTGTGAATGAGTGTGTATGAATGTTTCCCAGTGATGGGTTGCAGCTGGAAGGGCATCTGCATCGTAAAACATTTGTTGAATAAGTTGGCGGTTCATTCCGCTGTGGTGACCCCTGATGAATAGAGAGACTAAGCCAAAGGAAAATGAATGAATGAATGAATGAATAACAATAATGTAACATGTATAAAAAACTCAAATTATTATAATTAATATTATTATTGATTAGTTTTTTTCATTGACACATTATTATGTGTAATAAAGGACATGATGTCAAATAATTCAAAAAGGTCCATTATTTTGTTAGAATTTAATAAATGAAAACATTCATCTAAAATATTTTCGTCATCACAAGTAAATGTGACTTTTAAATATGAAATTAATTATGAAATTCTTAAGACTGGAGACATGACCCTTTCTTTTTTAAACCCACAAAACTCTCACAGACACTTATTAGTACTAATTAACTTTGTGCATTCCAGGAGTGATCTCTGAACTCTGTGAACTGCTGATCTGTGTTTCTGAACAGACGCTCTGTGGTCTGAGGAGAGCTGATATCGGGCTGACTCTGGATCTGTCTGTCTCAGTTGTCGGGCGAGCGCTATAGGGAACTGTAAAGCTCCTCTGACTGCGGTCTGCGATGCTGTGTTGACCCCGCGCTGAACTCTGCATTGTGGATTTGTTATTGGAAACACCCCTCTGATGCTCTTTTTAAGGCTGTGTGAAGATGAAAAGGTTACGCGCTGCTTTCACATCCAATTCCAACAGCAGATCCACAGTGGTCTGCTGTGACCATACACGACTGCTGCTGAGATGCCTGACGCTTCAGAGGAAAATCACAGTCAAATCTCTTTAATTTCTCAAACGTTTCTAATAGAGATCGATGAGGGTAAATGGAGAGTGTTTTATTTTCCAGAGTTGAAGTTTATGGTGGTGCAATTCGCCAAGATCTAAAATTGAAAAGCCATTGAACTAAAAAAAAAAAATCTTGATAAATTAATTCATTCATTTTCCTGGTCTCTTAGTCTCTATTTCAGAGGTCGCCACAGCAGAATGAACCGACAACTATTTTAGCATATGTTTTACATAGTGGATGCCCTTCCAGTCGCAACCCAGTACTGAGAAGCACCCATGCACACTCATTTACACACACAATCATACACTACGGACAATTTAGTTTATTCAATTGACCTAGAGTGCATGTTTTTGAACTGTGGTGAAAACCCACACCAACATGGGAGAACATGCAAACTCCTCACAGAAATGCCAACTGGTAGGTCTATTTATTTGATATATCTTGCTCTTACTTTGTGAACTGTCTCATTTGTGCAAACTTTTTTACTTATTTATTTGTTTATTGCAGAATTTTAAGAATAAATTTTATAAGTCTACAAATAAATTTCAGGGTTTTTTTTCATAATTATTTTTTTTTATTGTTTTTTTTTTATTTATTTAAAACTTACTTAAAATTGCTTAACACAACAAATTGACATTACAAATGAACAATGAGCACTGGTGGGACACAACGCACGCCTCACACCAGTGCCGAAATACAGCCACATCACACTGCTACTCATGTGATATTACTCATATAGAGTGACAACAGATCAATAAACTCACTACAGTTTGACAAATATTGCAGCTGTTGGACAACATAATGTTCTTTAGAGGCTTTATTTAGGCCATAATATATTTGTTTAGATTGCAGTTAATTTATAAGGACAGTGCCTATTTGAAATATTAATAATTTTGGAAATTTAGCGCGTTGGCAGCCGTTAGCCTGTCATTGAGCAGAGCAAAAACAGTTGACATTCCGCCACCAGATAGCGACAGATACTGCATAATACATCCTTAGGGGAGAAAAACTGAGTAAATTTCAAACTACAGCTGATCAAAACATTATAAAACTGGTAAGTGACACTCTAAGTCGATCTCTCTCTTTTGTATGTTGTAGTGCTGTATTTATACCATAGTAATCTGGTAGTGTTGGCTTTGCTTTGGATTTTTCGGTGTTAATTATTGTGATCTCCTGATTACAACAGAGAAATACTGGAAAAGCTCTGTAGACTGATGGCATTTCATGTCGTTCAGCTTTATAATCTTAAAATGTGAGCAAAATCACCTGTTTTGTCATCACTTTAGACATTATGCTAGAGAATCATTCAAATACTTGCTTTAAAGTGACGTTTGTAAAGAAGCAACGGTTTCTGTTGTTCTGATGGTTAGCTGCAGATGTGAATGAATGGCAGAAGATTTAAACTTTTATTATATACACGATGCCGTCAAACTATTGTATAAACGCAAAATCACACCCGTAGCAGTAGGATATGGCTGTATATCATCACTAGTGGCACACAAAGCAACCCACGCCTCCCACCAGTGCCGATATACAGCCATATCACACTGCTACTTGTGTGTGTGTGTGTGTGTGTGTGTGTGTGTGTGTATATATATATATATATATATATATATATATATATATATATATATATATATATATATATATATATATATATATATATACACATATACATACATACATACATACACAGTTGAAGTCAGTATTATTAGCCCTCCTGAATTATCATAAACGCGAGACTCTTATCGCGCGATAAAAAAAATATTGCCGTTAATCTATTCTCAAAGTTGGGTTGGAAGCTGGGTCTGTTCTACGCAAGCTATGATGACTTTCATCTTGATATTTTAGCGCGGATGTATACCTGGCCGGTGAGCCGTCTGACAAAACAGTGCCCTTCTGAATCAAATCAGCAGGATGCCTGACTCTAACTGCAGTTCGGCAGTTTCATTTTAACTCATGAACATTTCATTCATGTGCCGTGACAAACTGGGGTATTAGGCGCAAATAAATGAGTAAGGACTGGTGAGAGTGTTATGGAATTTAATAACGCACGACAAACGGAAAGAAAAAAAACTTCCGCATTTCGCGATGTGTGTGTGTTTGTGTGTGTGCGGCTGTGTGTCTCTGTGTGTGTGCGGTCCTTTACTGACAGCCACCTGTGTGGACCTTGTCGGAATATATGGCGAAAAGTCCTACATGACTGTAATAGTTTATCAGTAATGCCACTAATATCTGCATACTCCACGTCTTAATTCCATTTCTGTTTAGTTCTGTTATGACTTTAGTCGCATTAAGGTAATCAAAAATCGCTGTTTACATGGTAGACTCTTAGTCAGAGTATTGTTTTAATCCTATTAAAATCGTATTAAAGTATTGTTGCCCATGTAAACATACTCAATGCTTGACACACCATCAGGGCTCTATGAACTTGCCTTTGTGAAGCAGCATTTTCTGTATGTACGTACATCAAAAGCAAGTATGAAATCGCTGTTTGGAGCTTATGTAGGCCTACAGTTCAACATTCATGTTTAACTGAATAAACAGTTAGTAAACACAAGTACATCTTATTGAACATCATCAACAACATTTTCATCACCAATTATCATAGTAGAACAGTTTCTCAAGCAATTTGTGATGCATTTTGGAAACAGGAGATGAGCCCCTGGTCTAATGCGTCACCTGGCTTGAGAAACCCGTTCTCAAAGACTTATTATTTGGCTAGCACACATATTCTGAATGCGTTCGGCAGAATTCAAATGAGCCATTTTAATCAAGATTAATCTAGATAAAAAAAATTAATCTATGCCCACCTATTATATATATATATATATATATATATATATATATATATATATATATATATATATATATATATATATATATATATATAAAATAGGTGGGCATAGATTAATTTTTTTAATCTAGATTAATCTAGATTAATTTTGAAATTAATCTAGATTAATCTAGATTAAAATGGCTCATTTGAATTCTGCCGAAGGCATTCAGAATATGTGTGTCACCCAAATAATAAGTCTTTGAGAACAGGTTTCTCAAGCCAGGTGGCGCATTAGACCACGGAAACTGTTCTACTATGATAATTGGTGATGAAAATAAATGATGTTCAATAAGATGTACTTGTGTTTACTAACTGTTTATGCAGTTAAACATGTATTTTGAACTGTAGGCCTACATAAGCTCCAAACAGCGATTTCATACTTTCTTTTGATGTACGTACATACAGAAAATGCTGCTTTGCAAAGGCAAGTTCACAGAGCCCTGACGGTGTCAAGCATTGAGTATGTTTACATGGGCAACAATACTTTAATATGATTTTAATATGATTAAAACAATACTCTGATTAAGAGTCTACCATGTAAACAGCAATTTTTGATTACCTTAATGCAACTAGTCATAACTGTAGTTATGTAGTTCAGTCATAACTGAACTAAACAGAAATGGAATTAATACGTGGAGTATGCAGATATTAGTGGCAATACTGACAAACTAGCACCATCATGTAGGACTTTTCGCCATATTTTCCAACAAGATCCACACAGGCGGCTGTCAGTAAAGGACCGCACAGACATACAGACGCACACACACAAACACACACACACACACATCGCGAAATGCGGAAGTTTCTTTTTCTTCTCATTTGGCGTTCGTTATTAAATTCCATAACACTCTCACCAGTCCTTACTCATTTATTTGCGTCTAATACCCCAGTTTGTCACGAAGGCATGACTTAAATGTTCATGAGTTAAAGTGAAACTGGCAAACTGCAGTTAAAGTCAGGCATCCTGCTGATTTGATTCAGAAGGGCACTTCATTCTCAGACGGCTCACCGGTCAGGTATACATCCGCGCTAAACTTTCAAAGTGAAAGTCCCCATAGCTTGCGTAGAATAGACCCAGCTCTCAACCCAATTTTGAGAATAGATTAACGTTGATATTTTTTTTATCGCGCGATAAGAGTCTCGCGTTAACGCAGCACGTTAACGCCAATAACGGCCCACCACTAATATATATATATATATATATATATATATATATATATATATATATATATATATATATATATATATATATATATGCATATTTATATATATATGCATATTTATATATATATGCATATTTATATATATATATATGCATATTTATGCATACATACATAGTGTGTGTGTGTGTGTGTGTGTGTGTGTGTGTGTGTGTGTGTGTGTGTGTGTGTGTGTGTGTGTAATAATAATATGAATAATAACAAATAATATTATCAATAATAATTATTATTTTTATTATTATTATTGTTTTCCCAGTGATGGGTTGTAGCTGGAAGGGCATCTGCTGCGTTAAAACATATACTGGATAAGTTGGTGGTTCGTTCCACTGTGGCGACCCTAGATTAATAAAGGGACTAAGCCAAAAGAAAATGAATGAATGAATTATTATTGTAGCAGTAATATTAAATACAGTGTTTTTTTTTTTTTTTTAAGAAAGAAAATGTATAATAGACCAAAACACAATTTTGTAATTTAAAAAACAACAACAAAAAGATCTTAAGCTAAGATTGAACATTTTTAAAACTTATTTTTCTCATTAGCCCCTTTCACAAAGTGATACCGGTAAATATCCAAAAGATTTTCGGATTGACTCTATTGGTATATTCAAAAAAGCGCTGTTCACACTGGCAAGAACGTTAAAATAAACATTCACACATCCATTCCAAAATACTAGTGAATTCTGACATCATTAACCAGAAATTACCTATAAACAGCTGTGCTTGTATTTGTAAACATAGAAGGGGTCCGGCGTTTGTGTTTTGTGTAGAAGGGGTCCGGCGATTTCACTTTTATTTAAAGCTTTATCATTTATGCAGCTGCTATGTGAGACATCCAAAAGCAGAAACGTGAACCGCAGCTAAATGTTTACACACTTGACTACATTACAAATTATGTGGATGGATAAGTATTGTGCACAACTTATATGAAAACATATGGAGGAACGCTTTCACATGTCGGGATGTTCATAATATATGTGTGTGTGCTGGCGCTCCCCGGCTCCTCCACGTGCACACGCAATGAACTGAAGGTAAACAAACAGCGGTTTATCATAAGTATTTTATCGATCATTTTTTACACAGCTAGCATTCAGAAGGAGCATAGAAACATTATCTGACTAACATCTAACAGTTAAAAGTGTCTGGAAAAATATTCAAAGGTTTTTATTTTTATGAATAGTGTGGATGTGAATGCGTCTGATTGGCTAAAGTAGATGTCTCGCGTCAGCGCATTCTAGACGTGAACACCTCTTTTCGGCAATCTTCCTTCAGTGTTTACACAACACAGCATTCCGGCAAATTACTGGCAATGTTACAACTTCTCTTTCTGGAAAATTGCCAGAACGAATTTACCTGTTTTTTTAAAAAGGGCCTGTTCACACATACAGACCTTTCCGGAAAATTGCAGGTAATTTTCCGGGAAAGGTCTGTATGTGTGAAACGTGCTAGTGTTATTCGTCAATGTAACTAAAACAATGCTCACAAATGAAACCTTTTAAAGAGTTACCAAACTTTCAGGATTAGTTTGCTCCATTTAAGGATTCAGTGTAGCGGAAATGTCAGCAATTATCAACGAAGTCTCCACTGTAATCTTTCCATCTTTTCCCACTACATGAGATGTGATTCACCCTGACTGTATTGAGCAGTCATTATTCAGTTGTTATTTCAGTGAGACAGAGGAAGAGCACCTGAGCATGACCTTTACAGTAAGCGGAAGGAAAGCGCAACGGTCCCGCTTTGTGGATCACAGCTAACAGCCCACATGTGGCTTTAAACTGAATGAGTGTGTGTGGGATGATCAAAAACCACATCATCCTCTCAACAGTCATTCATTAGTCCCAGTAAAAGTAAGGTGGAGTGACCAGCAAGAGGAACATCTCAATGATCAGAGCGTACAGTACTAGGTCAGGAGTTCCTTTAAGTCTTTTTCTTTTACGTTTAACTAACAACTTTAGACTGTCTCAGAGCAAAAATGAAAATATAGACAAACTAAATAGCCACTGTCGTAAATTAATGTAATGTTGCATGATTTTTTTTACATGCATTGAATAAATTGCATGAATAAATGTACATTTTAAACTAGTAGCTAAAGTTTGTTGATGAATTTTAATGTTGGCCTAAGAACGCCATTGTGACTGAGTTTGAACTGGGAATATCAGATGGCAGGAAGCACAACGGTTGCTAAGTGGATGCTAAGACTATAGTATACACAAGACATGTCACTCGTATCTTTTTGAATGGGGAAAAGTGTAACGGCAAAGAGCTTAGAATGACCAAGAGGCGACACTCAATAGAACGTTCCATTGCAACATCAGCGCCCAGCAACAGCCTCGGATTCCGCCATTTTGGAGTGAAAGCGATCGGCTGTCCATTGGATTTCATTGCTGTCGCGATGGCAAGCAGCTGCTTTGTTTTTTATTTATTTACTTAAAAAGCGCATTAAAGCTGAGATGCAACCTGAAAGACGACAATACAACACTTAATATCACAATCATCAGCACTTTTAATAGTTTATTTTACAGACTTATAATATGCTGTTGTTCTATTGGAATTTTCATTCCAAAATGGCCGCCGCACCATGTAGTGGCTGTTTTCCAAATCACACTAGAGTGTCGCCTCTTGATGATTCTATGTTCTTTGGTAACGGTCAATATGATGAATAAAGCCCCGCCTACTAGTACAGGAGCCAATCATCGATCGCTATATGGCAAATAAATCCCACCTTCTAGTACAGGAGCCAATCATCGATTGCTATAGATTGACAATTCTCCAGGGGAATGGTTTGGACCAGACGTGAGTTTCTACAGATTTTGTGTGATTTGGACATTTAGACATAAAACTAAAGAGACAGTTGTCGTTTAATTTTAATGGTGATTCCATATGGAAATTCAATGGTAAGCTTAGCCAGCAGTTTTGGAGAATTTGATGTTTCCCTATTCAGACAGAATGCCCGAGCATACTGCCCGAGAGGAGTTTCAAAGATGGCCACCGAGTGAAATGACTTGTCTTAAAGGGACTTTGTTAATAGGCAGTTGTTATTGTAAACTGGGTTGTTAATTGGCAATTGCATGTTTGATCAAAGCATAATACTTAGTAAGCATTTCTAGCATATGTTACTGCACTTAGCTAATTGTTATTAGCATGTAGCTAATCGTTATTAGCATTTACTAGTCTAGTTTTGCTAGCATGAGTCAAACAAGCCAATAACTAGGTCCCTACAATGTTCTGATGTAGAGATGTTGCTGTTATTATATCGTTGCTAGGTCTGTTTTGTTGCTATGGGAGTGGATTGACAGCTTACCCTGCTGAAAAATCCAGCTTAAACCAGCCTAAGCTGGTTGGCTGGTTTTAGCTGGTTGACCAGCCTGGTTTTAGAGGGGTTTTGGCCATTTTCAGGCTGGTTTCCAGCCATTTCCAGCCTGGTCTTAGCTGGTCAGGCTGGAAAATGACCATCTTAAACCAGCTAAAACCAGCTTGACCAGCCTGGTTTAAGCTGGACATAGCTGGTTTTGGCTGGTCAAGCTGGTTTTAGCTGGTTTAAGATGGTCATTTTCCAGCCTGACCAGCTAAGACCAGGCTGGAAATGGCTGGAAACCAGCCTGGAAATGGCCAAAACCCCTCTAAAACCAGGCTGGTCGACCAGCTAAAACCAGCCAACCAGCTTAGGCTGGTTTAAGCTGGATTTTTCAGCAGGGTAGAGACAGCAAGTGGGCTAGATATTAATTAACAGTCATACAAACATCTTTACCGAAGCCTCTCTACTTGAAGGTTGGTCGCGTGTCCATCATGTTTGTAGTTTACTGACACTTTTCACCTGCGTTTGTAGTTCTATTCGAATTCATGTCCAACGCGCAATGTACTGTGGGCAATATCAGCGATTAGAGTATGGATGGTTCTACACTTAAAATTTTTACCCGAAATAGTAAACCATCTGGGAACCTTTTGACATACTACGATTTGTGACATACTATTTCTATTTTCAAATACTATTAGGACGCATAGTATGTGAATTGTGACGCAGCAAGAGTGATGAAGCCAATTATCATATGGGGCTGGTTAGGAGGCCATGATGGACAGAGGCCAGTGGGCAAATTTTGGCCAGGATGCCGGGGTTAAACCTCTACACTATTTCAAAGGAACTCCTTGGATTTTTAAAGTCCACAGAGAGTCAGGACTATCGGTTTAATGTCTCATCCGAAAGACAGCGTTCACTAGGCAGTATAGACACTCCATCAATGTACTGGGCCGTTAGGACCCACCATAGACTGTAAATGGTATGGACGTAGTATCCATGACGTCATCCACAGGTTTCTGAAGAGCGCAAATTAAGCTGCAAGTGGGCGTGGCTAACCAACACTATTTTGTTCACACATCATCGCTCCAACCGGGGGTAACCAAATAAGGCTAAAGAGGCGGAGCATGAACAGAGCTACAGGTGCCTGCTAGCATTTTGCTTAGATGGGCTTTTCTTTGGGAGAAACGCTTAATATTTCATTACCTGCGACTAGTTTGTGTTCTGACCACATGTGCTTGGTTGTGTACTATATCAATAAAGTGTTTAGACTTTTAAAAACACTGTTGTAATACATTGAGCTCCAGTGGAAACATTGTTCTTATGACATTTTCCTACAGCAAGAAAACGCAAATTACTTCCAAATACTTCAAATATAGTCTGTGTTAGTAAATGCAAGGCTATTTATGAAATCCAGGCATAACACTGTATGACAACATTTCAGATAACTGTTCTAGAGCCTACAGCTACTCAATCTGTCAGATTCTGGAGTGCATTACAGGTCTAGAGAAAA